>CM073751.1:21515813-21973489 GCA_037127355.1 Schoenoplectus tabernaemontani
CATCAAATTGGGTTATGCTGTGCACTCTGGAATGAAGTGAAACAAGCTATAACGTACCTACTAACCAAATATATACAGGTTTCAAATTATGCAATTTCATAATTAACAAACGAAATACAAACGTAGCACATAGGTTTAAACTACGTAGAAACAAAATCGTCACATGATCTGTTGTGGACGAATAGAACGAGAAAAGAGCATCTTTCCAACACGACATTGATTTTTTAGTTGTTATTGTGACCACGTCAATTAGAAATATTCAGTTTCGTAAAACACTCCATCGCTGAATGTGTTTTAGAAATTTTAATTAGCATCAGAATTCATGTCCACTCTGAAAAGAAATGAATTGATTGAATTTTTTTGTTGTCTAACGTTAAATCAACTGAATTTCTAAATGATGTGGCGTTTAGAACTGAGTTTCTAATTTAATAGCTTTCTTCTACAATTTTAAATTAAAAATACTTCTCACACTCAAAAATTAAAATAATAACTCATTAAAAACTCTCTTTGAAGATGCTCTAAATGCATTCTAATCGAGTTCTAAACGCGTAAAAAATATATCTTCAATCATAAATAAAAGGCATAAATAATAAGCAAAACCTAACCAACAAACTACAAGTCGACTCGATCAGTATTCAATAATCACTAATCAGAGTTTTTTTTTACTTTTTTGAATGAATAATTACTGGTATCACTAATCAGAGTTATTTTTTTACTTTTTTGAATGAATAATTACTGGTATCTTGACCTTATATTGCTACTTTAATGTCTTTTAAAAATATAAAAATTCATATCTTCATGTGAAAAGAAAGAAAATACAAATGAACATAATTTAATAATTAATGCATATTTTAATCATGGATACATAATTAATGTAACATAAATGCAGAATTGAGAGAAAAGTTGACATTCAAAATTTAAAAAAAAATGAAATTCATAATTGATAGCAATCTAAGAAAAAAAATAAGTAGAGCAATTATACTCTTAAATTATGCAGTATTTCATGTAACAATCAAAATTAAGAGAAAATTATAATTTCAACACAAATGACCATAGAGATAGTAACATCATTTGACGAATAACTCAATTCGATGACTGATATTAACTCTAAAAAATATAATAAAAAAATTTAAATCGTTATAGAATCAGAACACTTATATGCTTTATAAAAAGCACAGATATAGATGTAGATAATTAGCGTCTCAGCGATACCACCATCCATCCTATCAACGACTCACTATTATTATCTGAAAAGTGAAAAGCACATTGGATCGACTATGGATTAAATTTGTACTACTTCTATGTAGAAGCGTAAATTACGCTAATTAGTTGGCT
This sequence comes from Schoenoplectus tabernaemontani, assembly GCA_037127355.1. Classification (NCBI taxonomy): domain Eukaryota; kingdom Viridiplantae; phylum Streptophyta; class Magnoliopsida; order Poales; family Cyperaceae; genus Schoenoplectus; species Schoenoplectus tabernaemontani. Next base: position 21,517,149 of record CM073751.1, read on the forward strand.
AGCTCCTAGCTGCTTTGTTGAGTTGAAGAAGGCTTGAAGCTCACTGCTATCAGCTCACAGCAGCATTGTTGCACAATAATTTGCTGCACTGATAAAAAAAAAGTGCGACGCTGACTTTTAGTTTTCAGTTTTCACAATCTTTTTTCATTCAGGATCTTAGAAAATTAGTTTATACAATGATCGTAAAAATGAAATATTCAAATATATAAAATCTGACTATCACCTTCTACCAAGTATAAACTTATGATTGGATTCATTTTGGTTTCACGAATTGCTTCTCTAATTCCTACGAATTAAATGAGTTCAATTAGTATTGAATATATATTTTATAATATTATATTTCTTACTTTTTAGTTGCAATTAAAGATATAAACATTGTGTACAATAATTCAGTAAATGAGAATTATTTTTATACCCAATAATTTGTAATGTTTTAAGTTATTGTGTCTACGATATCCTGTATTATCGAGAAATAATTCAAATATATAAGCATTATTTTGTCATCTGTAATTATAGAAAATTGATTATTATCCTATATTAACGGAAATGTCTGAAATAAATGAGTTGGGATATAAAATTTACCACTTATTAGCTATAAGAATAGAGAATAAAATTCTTTCTTTTTTTTTCAATTTTTTTAGCATTGTTTGATTAAATAAATTCATATCTGTGTAAATTAAAATACATACAATATTCATAATTTCAACATTGACCCAAATTATAATTTTAATTGATTGTGCTAAAAAAATGTTCTAGTTAATTCTACCACGCATTCAATAAGATAGAGTACCTCTTACTCCTTGGCTCCAACCATTAAAACAAAGTTTGTTTATTTCATATAATAATATACAATACAAAAGATAGAAAAAAAATTATCTAGAAATGTTGCAAAAAAAGAAATCTTGTTTCCATTAAAATAAAAATTGAAAATATTCTTATTGTAATATTTGTTCTAATAATTTTGAATCACTTACTGATTTATTATTTAAATCATATTCTTAAGACTTTTTTGAAATATTAAAAAAATATTTTAATAGAAACAAATATAAATAAAAAAGAAATATTCAAATTTTCCAATTGCCAAAGAAAAAAATACCTCTTAACCTGTATTGTTTAATTTATAATATTTATCTCTTACTAAAATTTAACCACTAACTACATCATTCTTGTATACTGCTACAATCTAATTTTAGTTCTAAATTTATTTTCTATAATCGTAATTAAGTTATTGTAAGGTTTTTTCCAATGACTTAAATTGTGTGAACCTACTATAATTTTATTTCAAAATAAATATTGAAAACTAATATAACCTTTTTGTTCAAAAGAACTAGTCTTGTGCATTCTCGAGCTCTCCTATAAATACTCCTATATTTATATGCTATTAATTCAGACCGTTCGGAAATATCTATACTATTATATAAAGCATCTAAGAATTGGAGGGTCCATTTTTTGTCATGGTAAATTTTTATTATACCCATTTTATCCCTCAATTAAACGGATAATATTTATTGTTGGTTGATCGAACGTATGTGATTGCGTCCATTGATTCTCTCTTTCTCTCCATTTCTTTCCCTCATATACAATTATTTCCATAATTTTTATTTTTTTATTTAGCAACCTTGTGCATATTTGGTAAGAAATTAATGGTGATAATATATGTTAGAATAATTTACTTTTCTTGCCATAAAAATCATGAATCATTAATTCATATTGTGCAAAAATCTCATCCAAGATTAAATATAGTCTTTATTATATATTTTCTCTAATTTGGTGAATTTATAATTTAATATTAGATAAATGTGAATTTTTTTATCTTATAATATTTTAATATTTAAATAAAAATTCTGCTGCAACGCTGGTATATAGCTAGTCATACAAAAGGCACGTTAAAACATGCATATTTGTGCTTAGTTTAAGCAACCGAGTATTAAGACTACCAATGCAAACATTTTTTTTTCCTTTATATTAGAATCACACGTTCATTTCTCATTTTTTCTTCTGTAGCCGTTCAAAGTACGAGCTACATACGGACTCGTACCAAATTAAATTTATAACAAAATATTAATTCAAAATCGTACTCTACAGGATTAATGAATAATCGTACCCTACAGGATTAATATTTGGGTCTGTTTTCCCGGACTTCGTTTTTATGACATGTCACAATTATTATTAATTTATTATAGTATATTCATTTCGGACGGTTCGCTCCACTGTAGCTCTATAATGCGACTGTCAACGTTTGTGAAAATTTTGCAAACTTTAAAAAAATTCAAAATTTTAATCGTTTTGACACCATTAAGTTTTTGAAAAAAATATATATATTTAAGATTTTTTTGTGATTTAATCATTTTATCTCACATTAAAATCATCAAAAATATTAAATATTTATTAATTTTTTTAATATAATTTTAAGCAATTAAATATTAATTAATATTAATTAATATAATTAGTATATATTTAAACTTTAATTAGTATTAAATCAAAAAAATTACTTCAAAAAATATAATTAATCGGATCAAAAAATTAAATCTATACCCGACCCATTTATTTTCGGATCATATCGGGTTGGGTTAATCCGTCGGGTCGAGTAAATAATTGACACACCTAATGAGAATATATTTCTTTGTCTTTTTAAATATTAATTAATAGGTATAAAATTATTGATCATTTTTTAATTAAACGGTTAAATGATCACCTTACCGTTAAGAGTTGTTAAATATTTTTTTAAAACTTATAATCTTGATAATAAATTTTAAAATAAATTTGAAAAAAAATGCATTAGATTGATAAGTGATCCAAATTTCATACAATTTCATTAATATTTGATAGTCTATCAAAGACCATTAAATTGGAACCATTGTAAATTACATAGAATTTTGATAGTTTTTAATGAACTATCAAATGATAATGAAATTACATAAAATTTAAATCACTATCAATCTACAAGTAAAAAAATAACTAGAAATAATGAACTATCAAATGATAATGAAATTACATAAAATTTAAAAATTCATTGTGAAGATTGTGAAAATAACCCTTTGTCAAGATCCCTCCCCATAAATAATTCTACTTTATTTTGTCATATTTTTCTATACCCCGGTAAATCGTACATAAGAATCTTTTTTTCTTTTTAATATATCATGTAAAAGATACAGCTAGAAAACAATCATACAGTAACTTATTACGCAACTGCGAGAAAGATTGATGCTTAATTGTTTTATCTCGTCTTACCCCCATATTAATCCGCCAGTAAATATTCAGATGAATTTGCTCAGAAAATGAGACAAGATATTCAAATGAATTTTCTCCGCCAACTAAATAATTTGTCTTTCTTTTTTTATTTTCTAAACAAAAATTGATATTTGCTCAAAAAATTGATTTTTTTAATTATCAAATAAGTGATATTTTGCCTTTTTTTTCTGAAAACAAGTGACATTAATCATCACCTCCCTTTTTTTTCGTAGGAGGTGAAAATTTTATAAAACAATCCTAAAAGTAATACGAAAATTGTTGTATTGCTGATACCGCCAATAGAGAGCTCCAAATGATATCAAACATACCCCCAATTCAAAAAAAATCACATAAAAAACCATAACCTTAAAAGACATCTAATCCCCAATTTTCAATAAGTAATATTTACTTATTTGGAAGGTTCTGATTTTATTCCGTTGGGACCTTTGATTTTTCTATTGACTAAACATTATTAACTTTTAACGTAGAATAAATATATTATATTTACGTTAAAGATATAATAACATATGATCAGTCATAATGATAAAATGCCAAAATGGTGATTGGTAATATGATGTGAGTATATTTTTGGCAATGAGGAAAGGTATTTAGAACGTTTTTTATTAATCTTTTTAGCATCCGTTGTGTATAGAATTCATTAATGTTGTCGGAAGACAGTTTATTTTGAAACGCATGGTCGCAAGTCGCATGTATTCCTGGCACCACAGAGTAAAGACTCGCAATATTGTTCAATATGCGGATTCATATTTAATTAAAATTTGAGAATTAAAATGTAAATTTACATAGTGGATTATTAAATCATATTTAAATCATATTTTAAATTTTATATTTAAATATTTAAAAAAACAGAATACATTTCAATGTGAGTAAAATGCATACAATTTAAATTATAATGTACAACTTAATATCAAAATGCTAATTTAACTTACTTTTATGTATTATTTTTTCTTAATATCAATGTGATATAGCTACTATTGAAATAAATATAATTATTACTATTACTATTATTATAAAGTTTATTATACAGAAATAATTATTATCATATATAACATTGTTATTAAAAAATTAAAAATATTTTTAAACAAATTTATGATGGATAAGAATTCTGATTCTGAACATGCAATAAATACAGTATATGGTGAAAACCGGCCAATATATAAATCCTGTAAAGCTCAAAATGAACGATTTTGAATTAATATTTTGTAATAATTTTAATTTGGCATATGAGTTCCAGTGGAGAACTTCAAACGGCTGGAGAAGAAATTTTAGGAATAATGTGTGATTAATTCTGCGGTAGGAAAAAAAAAGATGGTTGATAATCTTAATACCCAAGGGTATTTAAACTAAGCACAACACTTGTATGTTCTTACATGCCTTTTGTATGATATTTTTGGTCTTAATTAATAGGATATGAACATGGCAGAGTTCGAAGAACTACATAACTATTTTGTTTTCCTGTGAAGAACTTTATATTTCATATTATATTAGTTTTCATTATATTTTAAAAAATAAGTAACGTAGGTTCATAAAAATGGTTACATTTTAAGGACATGTTCGGATTTTACTGTTGCCGGTGGAAAAAGAAAATTTCACTCCGGATGAATGTTTTTTTTTTCTCATGCACAAAGTGACTTTTAGCTCAATTTATGTGCCCATATCTATTCTCTCATGTATGTCGAACAAGCCCTAAGTCATTGGAGAAAAATTAATTTAATTACAATTATAATCTTAAATTAGTTATTATTATTAGATTCTAGTTGTACAGACAAATTAAGTATCTAGCCGTCAAAATTCTAGTTTGTGACAAAATTTTAAGTCAAAAAGTGACAGGTTTGAGATCTCAAATTGAATAAAGTATCTAGCCGTTAAAATTTTAGTTAGGGTATGTTCGTTTATCTTCAAAATAGGATAGAAAATTAGTTTCCACCGGAAGTTACAATTTTGAACGTTCATTTGAGAGGAAATACAGTTTCTTTAAAAATCTTCTTTCCATACTTAAAAATAAGAGAAACCTAGTTTAGATATGAATTGTGAAAATTAATTGAGAGATTTAATAATTATGTATGTTTTTTGAAATCTTAATTTCAGCTAATTATAGATAATGAGATGATAATAACATCCGACTCAATTGGTACTTAGGTTCACCAATTGATAAAGCTTAATTCTTGATAGATTAGAAATTGAAAGTTTCAATAATTAATGAAAGTTAATGTTTGAAATTAGAAAAATGGAAATTTTGATACAGATAAATAATATATTAGCAATGTACTTATCTTTGTAATATATGATAATTATATATATTTAGAGTTTACACTGATTTTTGTAGTTGAGCTCTGCAATGAGTTTTTTCTTATTATTTTTTATGCATCAATACTTTAGCCAAAAATATTTTCCATTATAATTTTACTTTAGTTTTTATGATTTAACTCTAGCTAGACTTAATTTTTTTTTATCAAACTAGTATCTTCACATGATTTGGCTCTCATACTAGTATATATTCACTTAATTTTTTTATCAAATCAGTATCTTCAAGATTCTTAGAATGATCAATTGGTTTCTTTCCGAATTAACAAGCTAAATTGATTAATTTACATCAATTTGTTGTAATGACCGACCGTCTCTTTTATTTTGCTTGTTTTGAATTAATTCACATTAATTTTAGTATTTAAGTAGCATATCAGTCAAGTTAATTGAGAGCTGTACTATTTGAAATTTTAGTATTTAAGTAGCATATCGGTCATATCTACTAGTTTTATGGGATTGGGCTTATATGATGCTAGCTCATATAAAGCTGATGTTCTACTGACGCATAATAGACAAAGAAACTTCAAAAAACAATGGCTTAGAAAAACTGTAATATGATTTGATTATAATTGTTTGCTATAATTTAATTGAAAGTATACATCTTTAGTACTACGACCATCTGAATTACATCTTGGAATGTTCAGTACTGCGACCATATGAATTTACTAATAGATTTTGATATGGAGATTAGATTGAGCCGGTTTGGATTGATTATTTCTGACTTAAAATCAATAATAGAGCGTAAAACACAAACGGCCGATCCAAACGTTGAACATGATCTTCATATTGAACTATCATTGGAGATCAAAATTTATATTTTTTTGAATCTTTTTGCTATTTTTTAGATTGGTACAAAATCACTGGTTTTGGATGGTGCAGAAATCGTTAGATCAGTAAACTTTGTACCTATTTAAAAAATAGCAAAAAAATTTTAAAAATATAAAATTTAATTTTCAAGGATATTTAATGAGAATGATAAATTAAAATTTAGAGATAATATGATATATTTTTTGAGTTAAGTATATATATGCACACGTTAACAGCGAGAAAGATTGATGTTTTACTGTTTTATCCGTTTTCGCCTCATATTTTTTCCCCTGGACAAATATCCATACGAATTTGCTCAGAAATTGAGAAAATTAATGGGAAAAGCCGCTGAGATACTTGGACTGTCCAATTCAAACTTGCATAAATTTTACAACACTTCAAATTCAACGTTCTTTGAAATATCAGCTGATATGTAAAAATATGTGAAATTGAAATACAAATCAAGCTTAATTCAAAATAAGTTTATTAATTCTTTTTATTTTTAAGGATTCTTAAAATTTGTCTAAGTTATTTCCAGTTCTCCGCCAATTAAAAAATGTCCTAGCTTTATGATCCACAAAGAATAAGTCAAGTCCAATTAAATGGTTTATATTTTTTTATTGTTCTAATTTAAAAAAGTGTCCCAGCTTTATGATCCACAAAGAGTAACTCAAGGCTTGGACTTCCATACCACCAATCGTCAAATTATTAGTTCTCCTGAAATTTATTATATCTCAGAAAGTTTTGTTATTTCTGAACATAAAATAGTAGAAAAGTACAAATGTTAACCCATATAGGATGGTCATGCATCAAGAAACTGAAAAAAAAAGTAATACACTACTAACATAATAAATTTATTATTTACAACCAAATTTATCACCAGCTCCCATTATTTTAAGGAGATAAAAATTACAAAACAATCCAAAAAGAAAGCTATTATTAAATTTTATTGTAAAAAAGAAAGCTACACATTGTAAGACCTTACTTAAAAGAAGATTATCATATTTTATTAAATAATAAATTAAATTTATTTAAATTTAAGAGTATTTGTGATTGATTTATATATTAATTATATTTAAATAAAATATATTATTTAATTATAATAAAATTAGTGTTAGATACAAATTATTTTTAAAATTAAGAGAGTCCGCACAAAGGGCGATTTATATGCTAGTTCTAAAAATTATCACATCAAAAACCATATTCCTAAAAGCCATCTACTCCCCATTTTTCAATAATAATATTTTACTTATTTTGGAAGGTTCTGATTTTATTACGTAGGGATCTATCATCTTTAAACATTATTAACTTTGAACAATGCTTGTAGAATAAATATTTAATATTTATTATATGTACATGAAAGATTAATAATGATCAATGATGATGGATGGTGAATGGTATTATGATGGATGTGAGTATATCTTTGGCAATCGAAAGGTATTTATTATTAATCTTTTTAGTATCCGCTATGTATGGAATTATTTATATTTGGAACACGTTAATTTCGTAACGCCTGATCGCATGCATGTATTCGCGGCACCGCACACAGACATAGTAACGACTCGTCGTATTTGTTTAATGTGCGCGATCTCAAAATTTTATTAAATCGGATGGTTAAAAGCGTATGTAGACGATCAATTTGTCTCTTACTAGTAGCAGTGAGATCGGCCCATATATAATTAAATCCTGTACAAATTCAAAGATGAACGATTTTGAATGTATACTTCTAATTTGGCGTATGAGCTCGATATGAAGTACGCATGGGAGGACCGGGCAAGACTCTCGGATTTAATTTTTTAAATACATTATATATATATATATATATTTTGAATTTTATGATTATAAATTATAAATATTAATATTAATATATAATATTATATGGTACTCAAACTTCTTTGTTGATTGAGTAAAATATAAAGAATGAACTCCATTTTTCAGTTATATTATATAATTGTGCCCAAATTAAAATTTTTGAATCGACCACTGAAAATATGCACCGTTGTTATTATCATCATGTCATATCCTGCACGTCGAACAGCTAGAGATGAAAAAAATGAGAATGATGTGGGATGCTCCATAGTCTTAATACTCAGTTGCGTAAAAAAGCACAACACATGCATGTTCTTACATGCCTTTTGTATGATATTTTCGGTCTTAATTAATAGCATGTAAACATAGCAGTGTTCGGAGAACATTCTTTCTTTTTTTGAGTGAATAACTTTCTAATTTAGGTTCTTTCCATTAATTTGTTCAAAAAGAAGTAACGTAAGTTCAGAAGAATGGTTACATTAAGTCATTGGAGAAAACTCAATTAACTTAATTACAAATATAAATTAAAAAGTATTATTATATTCTAGCCGTACGGGCGAATGAAGTATCTAGCCGTTAAAATTATAATTAAAGACAAATGTAGCAGTTAAAACAAAAGGTATGTATGAAATATCGCATTGAATAAAGTAATTAAAACACAACTCAATTCGACCGATTAACATCATGTTGTCAGTTTTACTCCCCTCCCTCCATCTAGTAAAGTAGACACAATTTCGTTTAATTCCCATAAAATCACTCGCAAACAGGTATAACTTACTATCGTCATCATTCAAAATATCAGTAGATCTCTGGTGTCACTCATTTTCACCCAATGGGAAGGTTTTTGTCTTTCATCAAGCCGGTACTACTTAAACCAATATCCCTTCACCTATATAGAATTATATCTACATGTATTCTAAAGCATCATTTGAATTGTAAGAATAGAGCCAACTCTCTTACCTAAGTAAAAAAAATTACTTGAGAATCTGTTTGGGAGTTTACTTGAAACTAGTTTTCAGTGGCTAAGTGAATAATCAATGTGCTATTATTGTAGTCCTTTTTGTAGACTTCTACACGATCATAATATTTTGCATAACACAACATTTGCTTTTAATATGAAATTACGGGATTGAAATTTGAACCGCATGGTGATGAAGAGGGGGGGAGAAGGGGGAGAGAGGAAGAGATATAAATAAAAATATGAAATTATATTCTCAAATATATTATTTTCAAAATAAAAAGATGCTTCATATGTATAAAAGTGGCAAAATAGAGTTAACTTTATAATGAAATTAAATTAAATTAAAAATTTGGAGTGATATTTTCTAAAATCCTCAACTTTGAATTGAAATTTAATAAATTTTCTTCTTATTTTATGGTATTTTTTTATCAAAATAGTACATTTTTATGTTTTATGTGAAGTAATGTCTTGGCTTTCTAGATACACACTTAGATATAACTTTCTAAAAAAAATGTTATTTATTAGACTACACATTATATTATAGTTCATGCTTTTCACATAATTTTTGTCCAAACATCAGTTAATTTCACGAATATTGGATTTGAAATATTTTCTTCACTTCAACAACACTCGTTTGACGTTTCATTTGTGAATTAATTAGGAGATATACAAAAGTAACTAAAGTGTGGAGATTTATTTTGATTAAAATTTTATAATTATCAAGTTATTTCTCATCGCGAAAGAAATTATTTCTCTTCTTTGTTAACATTTAACTCAGTTTGAACTTGATACAACTGTAACTAAAGTTTGGAATTCAAAGTTTAGTTGATACAACTGTTGTCATGCTTCGAGAATTATTCAACACATTACCTCATATATATAATTATGTATAGGGTGGGGCTCAGTTGACGGTGGGTTATTTTAACAACCTTGATAATGTATTTTTTTAATAAAAAAAATTATAGATGTGTTATTCTATAAATTGATAGTCATTCAAATTTTATGTAATTTCATTATCGCTTGATAATCCATCAAAAATTATTAAATTGAAACCGTTATAAACTCTATCAAAGACCGTTAAATTGATATAAAAAATTTAATTTAAATATGTAAAATTTATCTCTAATTATGTATTCGATAGATACTTTTTTGACAATCCTATTTAGAATAAATTAATTAATGAAATGAGCTTCCTTATAAAGACACGCACAAATATATATATATATATATATATATATATATATATATAGAGAGAGAGAGAGAGAGAGAGAGAGTAAATCTACGGTGAGCTTAAGCTCACGGAAGACCTCCATGAGTTTAGCTAAAAAAATATATCAAATGATCACCAAATTTTGATTTTTCAATTTCATTAAATTCTTCATATTGAAATCTTATGGAGTACAAAAATTTGGGATGTTTCGAGTTTTCTAAGTCGCTCTTTTCAATTTTTTAAAATAATGTACAAACATTGCATATTTTATTATTATTTTTGGAGCTGATTTTAAAAAATTGAAAAGAACGACTTAGAAAATTCAAAACATTCTAAATTTTTGTACCCCATAAGATTTCAATATGAAGAATTTAATGAGATTAAAAAATCAAAATTTGGAGATCATTTGATATATTTTTTTGAGCTAAACTCACGGAGGTCTTCCGTGAGCATAAGCTCACCGTAGATTTTCTCTCTCTATATATATATATAAGGAAGCTTATAGGATTTTTTAGGTGTCAAAATATATTATGTGCAGTAAAGAAGATGTTAGGTCCTTATAAGCAGGATATCATCACGTTTAAATGTTGCTTCTTTCAATAATTAACTATTTTAGATTTGCTGTTCTCCAATTATTAGAAAGATGGATCCTCATCTAAGAAAACAAACATGAAGGATCCATTTTGCTAAAATCCTCTGCGTCTGATACAGAGGCCCCCTTTCGGTAGCTGTTTCTTTCAGTGTAGTAGTATCTTTGTGCACGACTCGCCACAAGGAATTTCATGCCCGTAAAACCGCAATAAATCTATTCTAAAAGCTTTGCTTGTCTTTGACTATAATGCAGTGAGATGTCAGTTCAATATTTAACAATTAACAACAGGCATGCTGTTGAATTGCTGCTCTGGCACAGCCAAACCAATGTCATGAGCTAATAACCAAACAACCAAATCATGACTCTTCAAATTTTTTGACACTCCATGAAATAGCACAAATTAATAATAACATTGTTATTTTAATTAATTAATTTATTAAATAAATTTTAGACTAAGTAAAATAGTGCGAATCAGTGCTAATTCGGTATATCAAACTATAAGTGGTATATCAGTATAGCTCTCATCAGAATAAAGATTATTATTTGATTATATTATATTATATTATGATTATATTATTATTATGCTTATGATTGTATTATTATTCTTTAATTATTATTTATTATATTATTATTATTATTATATTATCATCCATGTTAGTATTATTATATTATTATATTAGATTATATTATTATTATATTATTATTATGATGAGGAGGGTTACAATGCCACAACTTTTGTGTGCCACAAGATGCCACTATCTCACTTTTTAGTTCTTATTTTAAAATTTAAAACTCAAATTTTAAATCCAAACCATTGATCTTATTAATTTTTATGATAGATGTATGCTCCTCAAATTTTATGATTTTTGAACATCATTTGAAACTAGATCAAATGAGAACAAAATGAATACAAAAATTAATCAATCATAATTAAATAGATTCATTCATTTTATTCTCATTTGATCTAGTATCAAATGATGTCCAAAAATTATAAAGGAGCATACATCTATCATAAAAATTAATAAGATCAACAGTTTGAATTTGAAATTTCAGTTTTAAATTTTGAAATAAGAATTAAAAATTGAGTTGGTAGCATCTTGTGGCACACAAAAGTTGTGGCATTGGAACCCTCCTCTATTATGATTATGATTATGATTATGTTTTTTTACTATTATATTATTAAATTATGATTACGACTATGGTTATTATTATTTATTATTATTAATTTATTATATTATATTATTATAATTATTATACTATTATTATATTATTATGATTATGATTATAATTTTTTATTATTAGATTATTATATTTTTTATTATGATTATTATTATTATTTTACTATTGTTATTGTTTCATTATCATCATCATCATTGTCATCATTGTTAGTATCATAATTATTTATATTTTAATCATTCTGATTAACAATCGCCAAATGATATTTTCGTTCTTCCGAATAGTCAAGAATACCATTCTTCGAAAATAATACTATTCTACCACTCTTCCAAGACTATTCCTTAATAAGCTCTTTCCTCAACTTCTATTTATTTGTACTTGAATGCCCTCTTTTATAAATTTTCTATTTTACTATTATAAAATGTCATTTTTTTATTTTCTCTATACTTGCATAACTAATGCTTCAATTATTACATGGTAATTATTCTCTCCGATTGTTTTTGAATCCATATTGCTCAGCTTTCTGCTTTGCATACATTTTGGCTATATTTTTTGTTTTGAAATTTTGACATTATCTACAATTAGGGGGCAATTTTTTTTTATTTTTCTATTTTTTTAAAAAATTTGATAGGGGGAACGATCAATATTTTTGCTTAGTAAAAGATGCTATTGTTAATATTGTCTAAAAAAGCGTAAACTTTTATACGATGATTTTTGGGCTTTGTTGGGATTATCATGATTCATGAATCTAATTCCGCGTAGAATTATTTTGTTCAATACTTTGGTAAAGTTTAATTTGACTCAACTTGTGGAGGTGTCAAATCGCTGGTACTTCCTCCACCAGTTGATTTTCATATAACATGGAAACAGATTTTTATATATTCAATATTATTTTTTTGTATGTTTAGTTATTGTTAGTACGTTGTTTTAAAAAATAATAATAATAATTTGCGAACCCTATATGTGGATATTATTTTTAAAAGCAATTTTTCTTCTTCTTTTTTTCAGTCTGTCCAATTGCAAGACTTAATTGATTGATTGGTGTTTAGTTAAGAAAACAATGTTTCACAAAAAAGAGTTAACTAGGTTGTACCATGATTTGACCATCGACACCCTTCAGGAGGTGTGGGAGGTAACAAACAAATTGTCTCACCCTTCGTTAGTTCGTTTTCCCTCCTCTTCTTGGTTGTCTCGTACATCATGTTTTTGCATTGTTTTCTTACTTTTTAGTCTCGTCAAATTATCCATGGAGCTTACAAATTTTAGTTTTGCGGACAGTTTGTATTTGTCCTCGGCTAAAAACAGCCGTCGAATTATACTTGTCTCACATTCAAATAATTAACATTTGTATTATAGTTGAAATATATACTCTTTTGACACTTCACGGAATTTCTTATGATGTTTAATTTATTAATTAATTGTATGAACAATACGATAGGTATCTATGTTTATTCATAAAAAAATATGAAGTTGATTTTCTTTATTTTGTAAAAATGTTAGCATTTAAATATATTTTAAATTTTATAAAACATAATTCTGAAATTATACTATATTATAATCAAAAATTAAATTTTGGATTCTGAAATTGTGAACCTTTCCACTGTAAACGAGCCGAGCTAAGTTTGAAATTAGTTTGTTAATTTAACGAGCCAAAAATACCGGCTTGAGATTGATTTGCTAAGTTATGAGCCGAATTGACTTGTTAACAGCTTCTTTAATAATTAATAATATTTTATATAAATTCTTAATGCCAACATTTATAAAAAAATAATAAGAACCAATGACAAAATTTTGCATATTTTTCATACAACAAATTCATATATATTAAATTATAACTTATATAATAAATTAAAAAATCTATAAGAGAATAATATAAATAATTAATTATTAATAGTTTAATGAGCTTAATGAGCTTGACGAAGAAAGTCGACCTAATTTAAGCTCGGCTCATTAATTTAATAAATTTAACGAGCAAGCCAAATTTAAAATTGATCTCAAATCAATCATAAACAATTCATGAGTTATGAATTTTTCTAACCGTCCTATATGATTGGTACCATAATAGAAAGACCAAATAGAAGCAACTTTTGAGGGGATGGACTTGAAATAAAAAAAGAAGAAGTGAATGTTCTTGTGCAAAACGGAGCACTCTTGAAAAGAAACTGAAACTTGCTGATTTAAGAGCTTCAGAGAATTGAAAGAGATTATAGATGCACTTCGGAAATAATAGGCTCGGGTGGCACGTCACTACGTCAGCAACTTGATGAAGCGATAAGCTTTCCTTACTACTAATTAAAATTTTGTATTAAATTAAGAAAATTCACAAGTGTTGTGGTACATTTTTTCTGTTGATGATAGCCTGCTGATTCTTTTCATATTTCAATTCAGAATTATTTTTTTAGAACTTTAATACCTCATACTGGAAAAAAAAATCAAAGACTTTGTTCAAGAAATTTCTTTTTTTTTTCTCCGTCTTTATTGTTTATCACTGACATCTGAAAAAGACCAAAAATATATCAACATAAAGTATTTTCCAGTCATTTTATTCATTTCCAACTGTCAGGAGAAACTAACTAATATAGAAGAAATTTTGTTTTGTCATAATTCAAAATATGTCCTTTATATTCTTAATACTTTTTTCTGGAAGAAATTGAAAAAAAAAATTCTGGATTAAGATATTATTTTCAAAATATGGTCTTTAATTTGAAAAAAACTATTCAGGGATTAAAAGTTATAATTTGCAAAGATTGTTTGATTGCATGTATGTACGATGTTTCCATAAATTAATCCTTCTGTTACTAATTCAGAAATATGTAGTAGACCATCAGCATGGCAAAAATTAATGGATCTCTATAATTAAAAGGGAACTGGTCATTTAATTTACTTTTAATTTAAGGTTTAAGAATTTTACACGATCCCAAGTACTGGACTCGATTAAGTTTCATAATTATTCGCACAAGCTAGCGCTAGTTTTGTTTTACAAAAGGTCAAAAGTTCGTTCAACAATACTTTAACATTTGAGGTTATAACTTATAATTAGTCCGTGAAAGAAAAAGAGCACAAATGACAGGAGAAAAAGGTGGGCCCCGCGTGAGGGCAATTTCGACCATCTGAGGTTAAAAGACCACCTAATTTTGAAAGTGGTCTGTTTGAAAATAGCGCGGGAAAGAGGATGTATTGAGTGAACAGAGGTCGCTTAGTATTGTGGCAACGGAGACTCAGCACCTGACCCAACCTCCTCCATCACCTATTCAACAAACCAACATTAGGTGTGTGAATAAGACCAAAAACCATAGATGATAGATCCTCCTTTCTACATATAACCCTAGGAAAAGCCCCAGAAGAAGCAATTTCCATCATCTCCTTTCTACTCAACCCCTTTTCTTTTGTCAATCCTTTGTTCCCAAATGGAGGCTGGCGCGGGGCTGGTCGCCGGCTCTCACAACCGAAACGAACTTGTATTGATCCGTGGCCATGAAGAGGTAATGATTCATAGCAGAGCGCGATTATTTTGTTTCTTGATTCTAGATCTTAAACTTACTAGAATTGATGAAAACTGAAATGATTTCGGTATTTGGGAATTTATTTCATTTTATTTTGTTGATATGTGTAGCCCAAGGCGATAAAGGCATTGAGTGGACAGGTCTGCGAAATTTGTGGCGATGGAATTGGATTGACTGTAGATGGCGATCTCTTTGTTGCGTGCAATGAGTGTGGATTTCCAGTGTGTAGGCCGTGTTATGAGTACGAGAGGAGGGAAGGAACACAAGTCTGCCCACAGTGCAAGACCCGGTACAAGCGCCTCAAGGGTATTCTCTTCATTTTCCAACATTGTTCTTTCTGTTTTATTATATTGTAATTCAAATCATCGATCGACTAACAGCATTTTCTTTTGATATGTGAAGGGAGCCCAAGAGTGGAGGGGGATGATGATGAGGAAGACATCGACGACTTGGAGCACGAGTTCAACATGGATGATGAGAAGAACAAGCAGAATCAGGAGCCGCAAGAAAATCGGCACATAACCGAGGCCATGCTTTATGGGAAAATGAGTTATGGTAGGGGCCCCGAAGAAGCTGAGAGTAACCACCCTCAATTCCCACCGATCATCACTGGCACTCGCTCCATACCGGTTAGTAGGAACTAGACTAGCATATATTTTAGTTGTAGTAGATCTATATATAACTTTTCTGGCTTGCTTTATAATTCAGGTTAGTGGAGAATTTCCATTGTCTAATGGCCATAGCTTTGCCGAACAATCCTCCTCCCTCCACAAACGGATTCATCCATACCCCGTTTCTGAACCTGGTTAGTACCTTTTGTAATTGAGTGATTTTAAGTTAAGTTCTTATGCTGAACACTTTGCTTTTAAGCAATACAAGGAGCATTAATATAATAGATCTTGAGTTTAGAGAAAAAGGAAAAAAACGATTGTCTTTCAGGTCCATCCTTCTAATTTTATTAACAAGAAGTATTGTAATTGTATGATTTTTTGAAGGAAGTGCGAGGTGGGATGAGAAGAAAGAAGCAGGATGGAAAGAAAGAATGGATGACTGGAAGTCAAAACAAGGGTTTCTCGGCACGGACCCAGAAGATGTCGACCCCGACATGTCACTGTAATCCTTTTATTTTATTTGTCCACTATAGTTTGCAAATCCTTTACGGAGAATAAGAACATATTTTGTAGACTTGCCTTTGCTTTGAAGCCCCAATTGCCAATATACCTAATCCTAAAATTTATTTTCCACACAAAATTTCTAAATATTTATTTTGTCTAAGGATTTAAAAAAATCAATATATGAAATGATTCTCGGAGGAGAGAAACTAGTTCACTTCTTAATAAAGAACTGGGCAGGAGAGCCATGAATTTGGAATGCTTTTCTCTATCACATAGATATATAAATAATAATTGTTCATTAATGTACAATGATCTATGATTGTTTCGTGGCTTTCATACATCTTTTCCTAAAATTACACAAATTTTGGATGCAGGAATGATGAGGCAAGACAACCATTATCAAGAAAAGTTTCCATAGCCTCAAGCAAGATCAACCCATACCGCATGGTTATTGTGGTTCGGCTTGTTGTCCTTGCATTCTTTCTCCGGTACCGTATCCTGCATCCTGTCCATGATTCCATCGGCCTGTGGCTTACCTCTATCATTTGTGAGATTTGGTTTGCCATCTCATGGATTCTCGATCAGTTCCCCAAGTGGTTCCCGATTGAACGTGAAACATATCTTGATCGACTCACCCTAAGGTTATATTATGTTCCTTGTGAAAAATTTTCAGTTGAAAAAGATCCACTTAGCATATTGATTTTATAGTAAAGTTTAGGCACTTAAATTTAAACCCACAAATATCAATATATCATACATGTTTTTTGGTCTTTAGTAGTATTCATTTAATTTTCGCCCATAAAGAGGACATTAAAGAAAAATAAACTACAAAAAAAATATAAATTTAGGAAGCTTTAATATTTTTTTTTGTTTCCACTGAATATTTTTTTTTTCATTTTCTCACAGTAACTGTGCTGCCAAAGAAAAAGAAAGGAACACAGTAAAAGAAAAAATTCTAAAAAAAAGTCTTTGCAAATAAGTAAAAGGATATTGGCTTTTTTGGTAAGTTGTGTATAATGCAGGGGCCTTTTTTTTTTACCAGTTTTCTGTTATTGATTTTCAGATATGAGAGCGAAGGGGAACCCTCCATGCTTTCATCCGTAGACATATTTGTGAGTACGGTGGACCCATTAAAGGAGCCACCGCTCGTGACAGCCAACACAGTACTCTCAATCCTGGCTGTTGATTACCCAGTGGACAAAGTGTCATGCTATGTATCAGATGATGGTGCATCAATGCTCACTTTTGAAGCCCTCTCTGAAGCTGCTGAATTTGCAAGAAAGTGGGTACCTTTTTGCAAAAAGTTCAGCATTGAACCGAGGGCACCAGAGTTCTACTTCTCCCTGAAGGTGGATTATCTCAAGGACAAGGTTCAGACGACATTTGTTCAGGAAAGGCGTGCAATGAAGGTATATATAATGGACTAATTAAAATGGACAATTTAAGATTGCAGTACTTTTAATTGCGACTAAGTACAACATATTGTACCAGATTAGATATTATCAATTTCTCATAAACTAACAGAAATATCATGGATATGCCATAACATATGGATATCCCAGATTCTTTTAAATGGTCATATTGTACAAGATTTTTAAATACTGATGTAACTTGTTATATGTGATCAGAGAGAATATGAAGAATTCAAGGTTAGGATCAATGCCCTTGTTGCCAAAGCGATGAAGGTGCCGGAAGAAGGCTGGATCATGCAAGACGGCACACCATGGCCGGGCAACAACACCCGCGACCATCCTGGCATGATTCAGGTGTTCCTGGGGCACAGTGGAGGCCATGACACAGAAGGCAATGAGCTCCCACGCCTCGTCTATGTTTCCCGTGAGAAGCGCCCTGGATTCCAACATCACAAGAAGGCTGGTGCCATGAATGCACTGGTATGTGCTCCTTTTTCTGCAACTATTTTTTGCTCAGGATGCTCACATTATAACTGACTGGTATAGCAATGCAATTCCTGGCTTACAATCATACTGTCACAAGTTGAATAACAGATTTGACCATGATGCTCTAAAGCTCACACAATCATGAAAAATGAACTTTTCACCAAAAGAAAGAAAAGAAACTTATACAAAGAAGAAAGGAAAAGGAAATTACAAAATGTTACAAAAATATGTTAGTAGCTGGTAATGATATAGGTGTTGGTTGTGGTATTACTGAGATTATAAAACATCAGGGGAACTATTTTCTGACTATTTTAATTTTCTGTATCTGATATAGATCCGTGTCTCAGCTGTGCTCACAAATGCTCCATTTATGCTCAACTTGGATTGTGATCACTACATAAACAACAGCAAGGCTATCAGAGAAGCAATGTGCTTTTTAATGGATCCCCAAGTCGGCCGCAAAGTGTGCTATGTCCAATTTCCCCAGAGATTCGATGGTATAGATAGGAATGATCGATATGCCAACAGAAACACTGTCTTTTTCGATGTAAGCCAACTACTTGATTATCAATATTATCACTGCTAACATTGAAAATTATCATGTTGCCATCACCTGCATAGTATCTGTCCCAATTGGTACAGTATTTGTAGATCCAAGTAGAACACTTGGAAGTTCCTCTATTCAGTCTCAAGCCTCAACTCATCTTCAAAAAAATCCATTCAAGAAAAAACCAATAGGGCTTCTGAAAACATGATCTGACAAGTAACCATACTGGTACCAGAATATAATCAAGCCATAAAGCATCTGGTATGGAACTCTGTTGTTAACAACTTTGAGTGCTTTTATATATTGTTGTAGATTAACATGAAAGGCCTTGATGGTATCCAAGGCCCGGTGTATGTCGGCACGGGTTGTGTGTTTAGGCGACAAGCGTTGTATGGGTACAAACCTCCAAAGGGACCGAAACGCCCAAAGATGGTGACCTGTGACTGCTGCCCCTGCTTTGGCCGCCGTAAGAAGAACAAGCTATCTAAAGATGGTCTCCCACAAACTGTTGCTGATGGAGGTAACTTACTGATCTATAAATATAATATATTTTTTTTCTTTTGATTCTGAACATATCAAAAATTAGTAGTAGTTTGTTTATTGCAGCAGATTTTAGTGGAGTATTATGTATTAACCTGGACATTTCACTCTACATTGTTATTTTTAGTAACTTTTAATTGGCAAGTTGCCCAAATAAGTGCATAATTAATAATTTATCCGTATAAATTCGGCAAAATTGCACAGTTTGTGTGCAATTTTCAATTAAAAAGATTAATTCAGCATTGCTTTATCTAGTCTTGGCCTAATCCAATAACTGTGACCTAAGGACTGCCCTACGCTATGGGTCTGTGTACAACTCTTTGGAGTTACTTTATGTCCTGGTGCCAATCTTGGCCATACTTTTGAATTTATTGCAGCCAAATCAGATAAACCATTATAAATGCATCCTTAGTTCATAATGAGATCAAACTTAGATCATAAAGAAACAATTATAATGAAATTTCATCACAAAATTGATATGTTAGATCCCATACTGTAGGATTTGAAAATGATGATAAGGAGATGTTGATGTCGCAAATGAACTTCGAGAAGAGATTCGGACAGTCGGCAGCATTTGTTACTTCAACACTCATGGAGGATGGTGGGGTCCCACCTTCATCAAGCCCCGCTGCCCTCCTGAAAGAGGCCATTCATGTCATAAGCTGTGGCTATGAGGACAAAACTGAATGGGGATTAGAGGTAATGTAACAAAATATATATATATAAGAATATAAATTAAGCATGAAAATGCTGATGTACAATCTAGAGGGAAAATCTATCTTGATGTCATTATCTGAGTGCGCAACTGGATTCAAAAATGCAGTTGGGTTGGATATACGGCTCAATTACAGAAGATATCTTGACTGGGTTCAAAATGCACTGTCGTGGATGGAGGTCTATCTACTGCATGCCAAGAAGACCGGCATTTAAGGGTTCAGCCCCAATCAACTTGTCAGATCGGTTGAACCAGGTGCTGAGGTGGGCCCTTGGGTCAGTCGAGATCTTCTTTAGCCGGCACAGCCCTGTCTGGTACGGGTACAAGGAGGGTCAACTCAAGTGGCTTGAGAGATTTGCATATGTCAACACTACAATCTACCCCTTCACCTCACTCCCTCTTTTGGCCTATTGTACACTGCCGGCAGTTTGTCTCCTCACTGGGAAGTTTATCATGCCTACGGTTAGTGTCTCTTTTCGAACACTTTTTCCATCAAGTTAATATAGCAGTTTTATTATATACAAATAATTCTGAGAACTGAATCATTTCATGGTCGCAATCGTCTCATCCAGATAAGTACATTTGCGAGTCTCTTCTTCATTGCCCTTTTCATCTCAATCTTTGCAACCGGTATCCTGGAAATGAGATGGAGTGGTGTGAGCATCGAAGAGTGGTGGCGTAATGAGCAGTTCTGGGTCATTGGTGGTGTCTCGGCCCATCTTTTCGCTGTCATCCAAGGTCTGCTCAAAGTACTTGCTGGCATTGACACAAACTTCACTGTCACCTCCAAGGCCACCGGAGACGTAGATGATGAGTTTGCTGATCTCTATGCCTTCAAATGGACCACCCTACTTATTCCTCCAACCACTCTTCTGATCATAAACATCATTGGAGTTGTTGCTGGCATATCGGATGCAATAAACAATGGGTACCAGTCATGGGGCCCACTGTTTGGAAAGCTGTTTTTCGCCTTCTGGGTGATTGTGCATCTGTATCCTTTCCTCAAGGGACTTATGGGACGGCAGAACCGCACACCAACCATAGTGATTATCTGGTCAGTGCTCCTGGCCTCCATATTTTCCTTGCTCTGGGTCAGAATTGACCCATTTGTTCTTAAGACAAAGGGACCCGATGTCAGACAGTGTGGTATAAATTGTTGATTTATATTCTGTTATTTTGTTCTTAGTAAATATGTTGTTTGATTTTTGATGGATTCATTTAGTTTTATCAAATGCTGTAAGTTTTGCAAGACAGTGTAAGGAACGACCCATCTATGTTTTGTGTGGCCTGTTCAATGAGAAGTAACCAAGTTTAAGCTTTAACGATTAACTTCTTTATGTTATATCCACCAGCAAGGTATTTTTTAAGCCGAAATAACAAGTGTTCACAAAACAACAAACATCTAACATGTCAGGAGTATTAGAGAAAAATCTGTATTCCACCAGTTCATAATAAAATACAAGTATTACTTCAGTAAATCATTTACCAGATGGGGTGGGCGTGTTTTGATGACTAACCCCCATCAGTGATGGGGACAAAAAAAAAAAAAAAAGCAAAAATGAAACCAGTAAGGAGAATATTGAAATCACCACTACCACTATTCATCGACCACAGATTTTCATTTGAACTATCGCTAAGATTTTCTTTCCTTGTCAGCACTTAACAAAAATTACACTGGGAAAGAATATTAACAGCCATTAAATGAAACAAAGTAAATTTATTAGCCAAGACAAGGTAAATGAAATGTGCACCCTAAAAAATCCTACTAAAACCTAGTTCTATATATGCTCCTAAAGCTAACTTGTTAGCTTCCTAACCACATCATGACCTCAATTGAATGAGTTCTGTTCTTAAACTCAATTCTTCAATCTGCATCAAAAAAAAACAAAAAACAAAGAAGAAGACAATAAAATAACCAAATCGAATAATATCTCGGTGCCAGGGTCTAAGATTATGATTCTTCAGCATACCTGTAATTGGGCTGTCATGGATAGAAGCTCTCGGTACTCCTGAAGCATGGCCTTCTCTTGTGCTGCAATAGTTGCAAGTTCTAAAACCAAAGAACCAGTACCCTCTACCTGTCATACATGAATTTTATACCCAAAATTAAAATTAAAATCTGCTGGAGCTATAATAAGGCCCAATTTAGCAACAATGTCACTGACAATATTAAAGAAGCTAAATATTAGGGGGCAAAAGGAAGAGGAAAAAATAACGCCATACCTTATCCAACAAACTACAAACCGAGGAACCCATTGATTGCATTACATCAATGGCAGAACTAACAGCATTTTTAACAGAATGAAGATCTGCCTGCATCAGCAAATAACTCATTAGCAATGTTAACAAAATTTGCTTCCAAGTTCCTATTTATAGGCATTAGCATCTTTTAAACTTTTTGACTGTTTGCTCTTTGTACATTCAGATCGAGAAACTACAAGCAGTTCTGCTTTATCCAAACAAGAATAAAACATCTGACAAAAAGAAATTCTATCTGAATAAAAAAGTGATACCTTGGCGCCGGCCATGATAGGAAGGCGCAATGTGCTCGCTTTAAGAGCCCCAATAGATCCTGACAGAGCAGAAGTGTGCTGACTCTCTAAAAGAGCCCATTGCTCTAGGCATGCAATCTAATTAACATTGATACATTGAAGTTAGGTTATGCCTAAAATTTGGTAATTTCTTTTATTTTTACTGCTTTGAAAAAAAAACCTGGTAATTCAAGATGAATTGCATTTTATCTTCTTGCAGTAGCTGCTGTAAATGCATCCTCTTGTTAATAATTGAATCACGCAAGCCAGATATATTATTCCATACACCATAGAGAGTTTCCTGCTTAAGGGCAATTAAAAGAACAAATACTTGTCAATAGTTGACTAATTAGTAAGATATTTTTTTCCATTGATTGTATCTAAGAAAAATAAGAATAAAGATTTGCTGGTAATGGGAGTATAGTATACTTGTCATTATGTGTTCGAATCTTTGATTATTCCAAGCTTTCACAACATATCCATACGGGCATATTTGTACATTTTTTAAAGTGGCCCATAATGACTGGTACTAATGTTAACATCTAGTGTACCGATGCATAATCAATACAAGGTTCTTACCTCAGTAATCTCTTTCTGCGTTGATAAGGCCTTGGCCCCACGTGCATTCACAAATTGCCATTGCAAGAGCTTGTTGTAATTCAGTCGCAACTGGTGTGCATCCTCTTTTTGCTTTCCCCTCAGTTGCTTTCCCTGTATTGACACTGCTGATGTGGCATTTAGTGCAGATGGAACAGGTGTTGGCCTAGCACGTACTGGGCTCGGACTCCCTCTTTTGGTGGACGGGATTTGAGAAAGTGATTCCTTCCCTAGCCGAGCCAAAACAAGCTTATCTGATTGCTTTCCACCAACAGGATCATGCCACCGGTCCAACTGATCAGTAACTAACCTCCTTGCTTTCAGCGGTGTCTTCTTTCTAGTTTGTTCCAAAAAAATAGTTTTATTGGTAGGAACTGAAATGGGTTCTGCTGATTGAAATGCTGTAGAAAGCCTACGCATTGAAGGCCACATCGCATGCCCAGAGGCAGTACACATCTCCAAATCAGTGATACCCATAGGTGTTGCCGGACCTGATGATGAAGACGAACATGAGGAACAAGAAGGGGAGGATGGAGGTGGCGCAGGACGCCTCCTCTCCGCTGACTGTGCCCGCTTAGGAAGAGTGGGCCCCACTGAAGAAACACATTTGCTTCCACGGCCGGTGATGGGAGATGCATATCGTTTCGGGGTGGTGGTTGGGTTCAACTTGGAGCAGACTTGTGAGGCAGTAGCACTGATGGATTTGTATCTAGAAGGAACTTCTCGAGCAGTCGCATTGCGCATTGTGGGACCCAATGCAGCACTGTTCTTCGCTGATGGGAGCAAAGGTGCTCTTGCAATATTATCTGGTTTTGAGGTTTTGTGCCGCAATGCAGTTGCTGCAGAATCACTTGCAGGAAAATCCATTGGTACAATGGAAGAGAACTCTCAGTTGCTTCTTTCTATAACTTCAGAGCTGCCATTAATAGAAGAACCATATTTAGAAAAGTTAATGCTAACTAAAACTGCATTAGCAATGCTAAAAGAAGAAATGTTTACATACCAAACTAATTTTAGATGCAATGAGGGGAAGCCGATGAAAATGTGGTTCCAAATTGGTAATGAAATTTAACAAACAGCTTCTCACAATTCAGTTCAGCCGGCAGCTGAGAATTCGGTACAATGAAATTACAAAAACAATGAGAAACAAGAGTACTGTAGAGATAGAAAGAGAGACGGAGAACAGGAAAAGGAGAAGGTTTCTCTGAGCTCTTTGCTGGCGCATACAGAGCTTCTCACGAGGGAACCATGGTTTGGTGCGACTGTTACAAAAGGGGGCATGCACCAGCACTGGAAAGAAGTGGCATTAAATGAGAATAAGAGGACCACAGTAAAAGAATGTAAAAATTACTAACTGACAAATGATACACTGTAGAAAAATACAAGGGGGAATGGCCAAAGATAACACCTACAGTTGCTCCACCTGGAGCATTGCATGGCAGTAAATTAAATTATTTTTACATTTCAAAAATGTGTTTTAAAGCAGATTTATTTGCATAAAATAAAAAGTTGTCTGTCCTCAAATGTTAGTATTTTCATCATGCTGAGATACAAAATTTATTTTGGTTCTTCACATAATAACATGACATAACATATCTTGCATATATGGTCATTCAAGTAATCATTAAAGGAAAATATACCTCTTTCTTAACATTAAATTCCAAGACAAAGATTAACAATTCATCATTTAAAAGCTCATTTGAAGCTTGAAAAAGTAACTTTGCTATAAATTGAAAATTCTGAGGCGTATTATGATGCATTAATAAATTGTATTGTACCACCAAATAAGGGTCCTAATTAACTCTAAAAAATTGAGCCGCGCAACGCAAGCATTGCATTTGGCCCCGGTAGGCGCCCAAAGGTGCTTGATTGTTATTTTAATAATAAACAAAAATAAAAAGGGGCTCATTGTAATTTTATTTATTACATCAAGCGGCGGAGATTCTGAAAGTTTGGAAATGCCAGAACCATCCACGTGTAGGTTATTGTTCGAAATATTAGTTTTTACGGAATATTATTTTAGAAACTGTTTTAGGAAACAACCAGGAAAGCACCATAAGCATTAACTATTAGTCTATTACTTAATAGTACCAACAAAATCAGAAATATGTACCGTGATATTTCTTTTACTGCATAGTATGGTAGTTCCTGAAGGATAATTACAATCTTTTTTTGTCCCTTTCGACCAACACGTGATTAAATAAAAAACGATCCAAAGAACAAGTGTCTCAGCAATGAGTACAGAAGATATAAACCATTAAACCTAGATGAAGATTTTTTTGTATCAGCCCTCAGAATCGTTTAATATTAGTTTTTATAACATAAGCACTTTTTTTTGCATTAAACTGACAAAAATACATGTAATAACATAACAGTAAATAGACCAAGGAATCTAATTTCATCAGAAAAGTATTTCTGAAACTGAGAAGATTTTCCAGAAGAATAAATGCAATATGCTCAGTAAGAAGGTAAAACAGAAAAATAACAGCAAATACAAGGAATTACTGATATTAAAATCGTTTACCAGATTGAAAAAACGGAATCCGAGGCGATTTAACAAATGCAAATTGACAAATGCGCCGAAGAATCAATGAACAAAACTGTACGAAATCATTGAAATTAGTACTGAAATCAATTGAATAATAACACGATCGTGCGACAGGAACTGATGCTATACTCCAATTTGACCCAACATCCAAAAAATAAAATAAAAAAGAAGTTACTGCGAAAGAAACTGAGACAGAGATGTAAAGAGACAGATCGGGAGGCAAAATCTGACCTTGTAAATGTCCTTCTAGGATCCCACTTGGAAGAGAGAGGAATCCGTACGGTGCGAATCGAATAACCACAAACCCTAATTCTGATGCGTCGCTTTGGGATTAGAGCGCCTCTAGGAGAAGAGGTGGATGCGAAATTTCAAGTTTTTGTATGTGGGGAATTTCTAGATATTTTTGCTGGGGTTTTAGTTTTGTGTTGGATTCAGGATTCAGAAAAGAAAGAATGGGATTGGAAGGAGAGTGCATAGTTCCCTCCAAAAACTTGTTAGTAACGGTTTCTATAACTAATTTTTGTTTCTCAAAATTTTGACTATATTTGCTATACGTACCTGCTACTAAACACAGGAATTTTTTTTAAATGGCTTACTCGTTTATTTAAGGCAAGATTTGCATATATATACTAACAACATTGAGATCAATTGTTCTGCAAGTCCAAATAAACTTAATTTGTTTTTTTTTCAATTAATCCAAAAATGACTTGCTCATTTATCTCAAAATGGCCTACCTACTTAGTTGCATCTTTCTAATTTTAAAAAAAAAACTAATTAATATTTTAATATATTCAAAGCACATACTAGTCATTTATTATAAAATATTGGTTGAACTTAGACCAAGCTACCAATAAATTTGGGAATAAAAGCGATTAATGTTTAATTATTTATAACGAGTTTTTTTTAATGTTCCGAATACTTAAAATAAAAGCATGTACCATACATTTTGTTAACTTCTCTTTCTATTTGAGGATAGTATTAATTTTAAATCATAAGTTGCATGACAGAATAATTAATTGTTCACAAGTACTTATATAGATATTTGTCATGAAAATATTCACTCATGAAGAATTATAACAAACAACAACAACAACAACAATAAAGTCTTTAATCTCAAATAAATTGAGGTATGCTAGAAATAAATTGAAGAAGGAGAAATATGCTCTCTTATATTGAGATTCTGCCACGGTTTTTTCTAAATTCTGCCGTACTTATTAGTAGGGGTAGGGGTAGAATCAGACTTTCATTCTTGAGGGAAAAAAATAAAAAAAAAATAGGGAGAGTAAAATTTGAATTTTTTTCAGTAGAAATATATATTTTTAATTTTTTTAAAAATATATATAATTAAAAATATATCTTTGAAAACTTTTCTGACCAACAGAGGGCAACAGTCCCATTGCATTTATGATCATGATATTTGTTGGTTTGCTTTGTTAGTTTACCACTTTACCTCTTGTATCCAAAAATCAAAGAGCAGCCTAATCGGACTTGAACGAGTCATGCCTTCCAATCCAACGCTTCGACTTTCAACTACTCGCTTTCTCGCATCAAATTGTTGATTGAATTTTTATTTCTCATTGACGCCGATGTGGAATTGTACGTCTGAATCATCAATTAATTAATTTATTTATGAAATGCGTACGAGATTGCACAAGTTGAGAAACTGGGGTACTATTCATCAATGAATTTTATCCGGTTGCGTTTCTTCAGATGAGAAAGATAAGTACTTGAATATGTTTCCTCCAAGTAGATCATAAAATTCAATTCATATGTGACATCATGGGCAGCTAGAATAAGCATTCTCTTCAATTTCTAACTCCACACAAGTAGGTTTCTTTTGAGATAATCAAACTATTTTTTTAGATAAACTGGAAATAGGTTTATTACTTTTCTTTTTTAAACTTTTGCTATGACGGTTTATAAAAAAAATTACGTTCCTCATATTAAAAGAAATATGCTCCACACAAATTAAGATTTCATTTCTATGTAATTAATGACTAAATTTGTATCTTGACATAATTTAAGATATAATAATATATAGTAGCACTGATATAGACCAAATCCAACATCTCGACGAACCCCATCTTTTATCTTTTATCTTTTATCAAAATTTATTGGTAGCTTGATCTTAAATTTAAATTATTTTATCCAAACGATTATATTTTAAATTTAGTTGCAAAAGATTACCTAGATATCTAACAAAAAATCGTGTAGGAGGTTGCGTCAAGGGAATTACGTGACTGACATGTAATTAGTGGCATCCCTGAATAGAATGAAATTGTCAAAATGGCACTTTCGTAATTAATTTTCTACTTGTCTTGACGTGGCATCAAATGGATTTGTCAAATTTAGACAATTGTCTAATTTTGCCTAGGCTCTGCATCCCTGAAATTTAAATGACAATTGTCAAATGAGATTTGACAGTCAATTTGACAATGGGATGCGATGCTCTAATTTATCAACATTTATACTTAATTAATTCGAACGATCATCGGACAAATAAATAAATAAAAGGAGAGTGTAACATGCCACGTGAAAAAATCAATACAAACATCTATGATTGAAGAATTATATATATTAATGAGTTCCTTTTGTGATCGGTCATATATTGTTTAACAAAAACCACCGAACAACCCATCTGCTATATATTTTCTTATCCAATTTTTTTTTCAGATAATCAATGCTGTCATGTGTCTTATGTTTATGGAACTTGGGAGAAAGTTTTGTCATATGCGTGTAAAGTTAGTTCCGAGGAAGATGAACTAAAATTGTACTATGATAAAGAAAGGCTTTCAACTTCTAATTTGAACTATAGTAGCATTTTTCACTCAAAAAATAATGATAATAGTAAATTATATTGATGTTTAGAATTTAATTAATAAATCATTATTTACTTTTTCTAAAATTGAGGTATCAAACATAAATTTTGAAAATTGAAATATAGTGAAAGAAGAGTTCTTCCAAAGAAAATTTCTTCCAATTTCTTCCAAAATAAATTGATGATACACACTCCCTAGAAAACAAGATATAATAAAAAATTGTATGATTAATACAAATAAAACAAGAACATATATAGCAATACACAATTAAAGATGGGATGGTAATAACTAATAAGTTCCATAATTACATGTCAAATTTTCATTATTTATAAACAACTAGCGTAGAACATACCCGTTATGTGTACTCTCTTAATTTTAAAAATATCTATATCAAACACTAATTTTATTATAGTTAATGTCTAAATTAATCACAAAGACTCTTAAATTTTAAATAAATTTAATCTATTATTTAATAAAATATGATATATAAAAATATAATAATTTTATTTTTCAAATAAGGTCATAAAATGTAGTTTTATTTTTTATAATAAAATACAATAATAGTTAATATTTAATTATTTCATATATAACTTCTTTTTACAAAAATAGTTATATTTAGTATTAATTTTATTATAAAAATATAATTTAGATATAAATTAATTATAAAGGCTCTTAAATTTCTAAATAAAATTAGTTTATTATTTAATAAAATATGATGCACAAAATATATTTTTTTAATTTTCTGAGTATGGTTGCACAATGCATATTTTTTTACAATAAAACTTAATAATAGTTGATGTTTAATTTATTTGGTATATAACTTTTTCTTTTTAGACCTATAAATGCATCATTGGTAAAAAAAAATAACAAATGGAATGGAGAGAAAAAATGATTTTGAATGAAATATGAACCGTTACTTTTATAAAATCAATCAATCTCAATCATAAATTGAATAAGAATATTTCGGTCATTACATATTATCTGATAACATTAATGGACGTCTTCAATACATACACTCTTTATAATATAGTATAGCTAATTTAAAATGTATAATTCAATATGCGTGTGGATGATCATTATATATCATATATAGATTTTCATACAAAATTTTATATACAGATTTATGCCATGCGTATACAATGGCACATTTATATGTATTCAAATCTCAGCAAACACATATCACTTTTTTTGAATTTTGAAGGCAAATTTTTTTAAAAAAAAATTGTTATATATATCACACATTAGACGAACTTTTTTGAAATTTCTATAACATATATTATTTGTTGGGCAGCATACACTACATACAGAACAGCACATACTGCATATTAGACTAAAAGTCATATATTATTTTAATTATGGTCCACCCACCATATATGTATATACGGCCGTATAATAACATTTTAAAATACTGTTTATAAAGAAGGTAGAATATCAATGAGTTATTGAAGTGAACATATTCAACACTGTAGCACATGTGAAAAATTAAAGCATCTTCGTAGTGCGGATTGCTTGTTCTCTGCAAAAAAAACCATGTCATTTTATTTTTGGAAACACTTATATATCAATTGTGGTCTCGATGCGATGAGGTGGCAAGTGTACTTCATTTCAGGAGAATCTTTAAATATTTATAAAAAAATTTGTTTCAAATTTTGAAAAACTTTACCTAAATCATAAAAATTTAGTTGTGGAGGTTTTCAATAGTTTTGGCGTGTAATAAATTTAAGTCATTTTAAAATTTAATTGATTGTTCATTATAAGTGTCAAACCGTGAAATTTAATTAAGTAATAATAATAATTAAGAGGATAATTAGAATAATTTAGTACAAATTAACAAATAACATAACCAACAATTTAAAAGAATGTATATATATATATATATATGTATATATATATATGTATATGTATGTATATAAATAAAGCTAACATTAGATACTAATAATTTTTCTAATTAATGATGACTTATGTAAATAAGTAGATGCATACCCATTTTCAAATAAAATTAAAAGATTAAATTAATAATCAAATAAAGATACATTTAAAAAAAAAGGAAAAAAACATGACATAAATAAAGTCAAGAATAAGAATAACTAAATAAATAATTACGAGCGACTTAATTTTAAATGAACGAATAATCTGATATAAATAATTATGAAAATAGATAAATAAATTAAGATATAACTACAATTAATAAGTAAGAATCAAAATTTAACAGGGCAATATACGTATAACATAAACAAATCAGTTAAATAAATTGCTAACATTTACTTATTATTGACTGAATAAAATTGAATAAAAGAGACCATGAGGTGAATTATCAAATAACAAAATTCAAAGATCAAATTAAATTAATGAATTCGAATAATTGAATTTATTAAAGAATATGAATTTAATAAATATCATCAAGATTCATAATCAAATTGGTATGATAGTATTCGATCAAATAGATCTTCGAGAATCAAATTATACTAAAACGGACGTGAAATCTCAATCCGCTACACGAATACGCACGTGGATCGCCACACTCAATCCCTATTCCACTCATCCTCTCTCCCACGTTTCCCCTCACCCATCCTGTCATTTCCCAATTAATCTCGTCCCATCTCACTCTCTGCTCCTCTCTCCTTTCCGCCCGAGCCCGCAAACCCTTTTTTTCCCTTCTCTTGCGAGCTAGGGAACTCTCCTCCACGATCTTCTTTATTCCCCAACCGCTGTATCTCTCTCTCACCTTCACTCTCGCTCTCGATCGGATTGTTGCCACCTACTCTCCCCGATCGGATCCACAACTGGCCACCTCGAGGCAAAAGCAACACCACACCTCACACACCGCTGCCTTCCCTCTTTCATTGATTTGTGTGTCGCTGCTCCAACCCGTGCATAACCAGCTGGGGCGTGGCTGCTCTGGGCCGTCCACCTCTGACCAGAATCGGCCCCACCGACCCGACCTTGTTGCTTCTCCTCTCCAACGGCTGAACTGAACACAACCTTTCTTGAGTCGTTGCTGCCTTGAGTTGAAAAAAATCTAGTAACACCTTTCCTCTTCTTCCCCGGCTGTGTGAGTCGTGTGTCGGGCTGAGCCCGAGCCTTTGTTTGTCCTGGGCCGATTGTGCAGGTATTGGCTGTTTATTTGCCTTGATACACTGGTACCGGCTGGTACCAGTGAAGCGAGGTTCATGCCCTACGTGCTGATTTACGGGCTTTGGTATCAGTTGTTGTCACTGGTGAAAATCAGTGTTTTGAAACTGTCTAATTCCTTCGAATAATCCTTGTGTACTGGTAAATTATACCTACTATACTGATCTGAGCCCTGTGCCAAATTTGTCTTCTTGTTGGCTGTGTGGGCCCTTTTATTTTCAGTGGCTGAGCCCCAAAATTTGTTGATCCTTGTTGCTTGTCTTGCTGGGTTGCTGGTTTATTGGTAATTTAGATTCTGAGATGTTGGATTAAAGGGGTAATTAGTCTGATATGTTGCTTTGGGTAACCCTTTATTTCTTTGGGTTGTTTCTTTGGTTTGACATGTTGGATTGAACTTGTTTAGTTAAAAGACTCGATTTATCGGTTTAGTTGCTGGGTATTTGATTTCACTTTGCTTATTGGCACCTTGCTAGGCTGTGGTGATATTTTTTTCTGGTATGGGCCTGATCTGTTACCTTATGAATGGTCTCTTTGGGGTTGTGTGTAATGCTTCAGTCATGGTTGTTTTAGCTTTGGGTGATCTAATGCTTGGGGTACTGTTGTTTGATATTAATTTGCTTGAAATTGTTGTTCCACATATAATTCACCCATGGCCTGTTGTTTAATGATGTTGTCATTTCTTCAGATTGTTGTTGTGCTTGGTACAATGGTACCATTGATGCAAAGCCCGTACCATTCGGCTGGTAGTGATTGTTGTTGACTGTTATTATGCCTTTGTTCTAAATGTCTTGTGTGCTTTGGTACACTGGTACCATTCGGTACCAGTGAAGCGAAGACTTGGCCCCGGGCCCACTTACATTTCTTTGGCCGGTTATTAATCAGTGTGTGATTTCATTTCTTATGGCTGGTTTGGCTTGTGCCGACCTTGCCCCTTTGCTGCTTGCTCAAAAGTGGGATGATTCAATTTTGGTGTTGTTCTATCATGAACTAGGATATTAGGCTAGTTTATTGGACCCCTCTTTGCTATTGATTTTGGTATGGTGCACTTTATTAGGGACCAAATTGTGAAAATCATGAAGTTAAGGGTCAAAATGAAGTTTGTGGTAATAACCTATTTTTCTAGGGTTATATGCGCAAAATATCACCTTGACGGATAATTATAAATGTAGAAAATAAATTGATCTTAACTATGTGGGCCGAAAGATTAATTTGGATAATAGTGTAATTAATTAATTAACAAGTGCCGTAAATTTAAAAACGTGCGTAACTAATAATTAATTAATACTTAAAGATAAACACGGGAGATGATTACATGATCTGCCTCAATAATGAAAATCCGAACAGATACAGTGGTTTCGGAGGTAGCCTATGATCCCAAACACATTAAAACACCAACACATTTAATCAAATAAAAACATTAATTAAATTTAAGTTTAATTGAATTTCTTTTCTTTTATTTTGATTTTTATTTTTAATTCTAGTTTTATATAATATATTTTCTAATTAATGAAAATAATATTAAAATATGAAATGAGATATAATTAAAGATTATGATATAAATAATTAGGGGTTATAAAATAATAATTTATAATATAAAATATATATTAATCAATTTCTCTATTTTAATAATTGAATAA
Source organism: Schoenoplectus tabernaemontani (assembly GCA_037127355.1). Lineage (NCBI taxonomy): Eukaryota > Viridiplantae > Streptophyta > Magnoliopsida > Poales > Cyperaceae > Schoenoplectus > Schoenoplectus tabernaemontani. Next base: position 21,550,842 of record CM073751.1, read on the forward strand.
CATTAATTAATATATAAATACCTATTAATAAAATTTTTTATTTAATAATATAATAATATAAATAATTATATAAATATATAAATATATATATATGAATTAATTTCTCTATTTTTAATAAGAACAATATAAATTATATATATTATATATTAATCAATTTCTCTAATTCTCGGATAATTAATTATCCCGATTATAATTCGATTAATTAAGTGATAACATTAAGCCAACTTAATTAATCTAAATAAATTAAGTTAATTAAATTAATTAAAATAAATATAATCTTAAAACACGAACATAAATAATAATGCTCTGCCTCTCGAGTCCCAGTATACCACGACCTAACGAACCAACGCGAATAGGATACGCCAATTTAATTTATTTTGACTTTATAGGTTCTCGAAAATATCTTGACGACCCGACAATCAAGTACACTCGGGATGAGACGGTTGACGAGATCGTGGCCCCACCGGAGACCCGAGCAATCAGACGCTATCAGCCTTGCCAAAATATTCAGGTGCGGATTGCACTGAGATTTATGATTTCTTAGGATATGAATTAAATTATATTTTCTTTTCTTTTGATATTGAAACTTGTTCATATCATCCGCATTTCATTTTATATGCATTTCATTTTGATCATTAATTAGATTAATATTTAAGTTAATTAGTTGTAGGATAGATTATCCTAGATAGATGTAAGTAGTATTTAATATAATTAGTTACATGATAGATTATCTAGGATAGATTATCTTAGATAGAGTAATTAGTATTTAATAATTTAATATAATTAGTTATATGATAGATTGTCCTAGATAGAGTAATTAGTATTTAATAATTTAATATAATTAGTTATATGATAGATTAATCTAGATAGAGTAAGTAATATTTAATAATTTAATATAATTAGTTACATGATAGATTATCTAGGATAGATTATCTTAGATAGAGTAATTAGTATTTAATAATTTAATATAATTAGTTATATGATAGATTGTCCTAGATAGAGTAATTAGTATTTAATAATTTAATATAATTAGTTATATGATAGATTATCCTAGATATAGTAAGTAATATTTAATAATTTAATATAATTAGTTACATGATAGATTATCTAGGATAGATTATCTAGGATAGATTATCTTAGATAGAGTAATTAGTATTTAATAATTTATATTAGTATTAATTAAGTAGCTTAAAATTTTATTATGTAAATAATGTGATTTTTATTAACTGGATTGTTATATTGATCAAAATAAGCTTAATCAAGTTATCACTAAATTGAATTAAGATTTGAATTTTGCATATTATCTGTTTTCTATAATTTGTATGTTGTTATGAAACTCAAGGAAAATTTTAAGTTAAAAATGAATATCCAAATTTGGGTTTGGGAAGAGTGTCAGTACCGGCTCGATTTTATAATAAAATACACTTTAATTTATTATTAAGGAGCTATTACGTGGTTACAGTGATTATTTTATCACTTTATATTCAGTAGTGACTATTTTGTCACTTTATATTTGTTCGTGATTGATTCATTTCATTTCATATTATTTTCGGATAGTCTCCTTCAATTTGAATTATATATTGATAAAAATCGAGTCATTGTTCGTTTCATTATAGTAAGGGACTGAGCGGGATAAGTTAAGGATGGTTTGATAGTGAATGACGCTCTCTTCTATAGAGAACTGGTTGAGGTCGGTTCTTTCTGAAAAGAATTTATCCCGCAAAGTCATTCGTGTGATATGGGAGTTTGAACCCGTACCTATTATATTATAATATCTCAGAATGATTCATTTTGGATTTATTCTTGATTTTAAAATATTCATGACATTCAAGTAGTGCATTTTTATAAATCTCTTTCATTTTTTTTTCTTTTTATACCATACTAATATATGATTAAATCAATTTTGATATTTAAACTAAAATAAAATTATGTACTTATATGTTGCTACTATATTTACTATAAAAATAAATTTTTAATGGTTTTAAGTCTAAGCCTAGAGATTTATAACATCTCGGTGCTGGACCTAAAACCGCACTGAGTGACTTATCACGGTGGTTGTGGGGTCCAGGTTTTACAGGAGCGGGATCGAGTTTTTGATGAGAGTGCTAGGTGGAGTCCTGCGTGGTGACAGAGATGCTTCGCCGCTTCCGTATGTGAGCAGGGTAGTGGATTAGGATCTATCAGGTTTCGAGTTTTATTTCTTCTTTTGGGTTTTTCTTTGAGAGATTTTTTGCCCATTCCGATGGAGCTAGCCCCGCTTTATGTAGGCGTTGTATTCTCTTTGTTCATTCCTCGGACCGTATGGTCATGTATATTATATTATTATTATTTTGTTTATTCCGTGATTTCCTTATTTTATTCATTTAGCCTTCCGTACACACGTCTCGTCGTGCGTACGTGGCGGGATTAAGCACCCCTAATCTGTTGTATTATTTCGGGGTGTGACAATAAGCCATCGAGAGACATTATGTCACACCCCGAAATAAATGAAACAGATTAGGGGTGCTTAATCCGCCACGTACGCACGACGAGACGTGCGTACGAAAGGCTATGTGAATAAAAAATAAAGTATATCCGAATAAACAAAATAATAATAATAATACAAAACAAAAACCCGAATATACAAAGATAATTACAACGCCAGACACCGGCGGGGCTAACTCCATCGGAATGGGTAGCAAAATCTCTCAAATAAAGCCCAAATAAAGAAACTAAAAACCCGATGCCCGATAAGCCCTAATCAACTACCCGCCTCACTGTGCTGATGCGGCGAAGCACCTCTGATATCACGCAGGACTGCTGCACCTAGCACTCTCATCAAAACTCGAGCCCAAACCTGTAAACCTGGATCCCACAACCATCGTGGAAACGTGAGTAATTTTAAAAATTACTCAGTACGGATTTAGATCCAGCCTTAAGATTTTATCTTCTTTCCTAGACTGGACCCAAATACCGATACTGTATTTTAAATGCATTATAACAATTATGTATAGTATAACAATATTTTGTGCACGTTTGAGAAAAACTCCTATATGAAATGAGATGAAATGGTAAATAAACCCGAAAATGGAAAAAATCTGTGGAAATACAGATATAATATATGATGCATATGTAATAGGTACGAGATTTAAAACACCCGTATAATATATCCCAGTTGCAGATCATCAGTCCATCCACAAGCGGGCACGTGATCGGGCCCTGGACTTGTGACTTACCTAAGCGGGCACGTATTCGGGCCCAACTTACAAACTTAGGATTTTCGAGTAAGCGGCGCCAATGCCCGAATACCCCGGGAAAATTCGGCCTCCCGAGCGATAACGCCCTAGGAGAGTGACGCTAAAAGCACGTACTCGTATTCGAATCGATGATCCACCTCACATAATAATAATAATAATAATATGAGCAAAGGAGTTTAAAATAATTATGCTTTCGGTTGCCATATCGCCAAAGGATATAACTACCCGTGAATTGACAAATCGGAAACAAAAGGGAGCCTACACCGTACCAACCAAGGGTCGAGGACCGCATCCCGTAAAATATCAAAACGAAATATATACAAATGGGAGCCTACATCTGTACCCACTGGGGCCGAGGACCGCATCCCGACTTTCTCTGTACCAACTAAGGGCCAAAGGAGAAAGCCCTTCGGACAATATTAGGATCCTAAATAAGCCGGATAAATAAAATAGTATAATATCTCGGAGTAGATTCCAATCTTGAATATGGCCGCCCACACTAAAAACTGAAAGACACGGTATCCTGATTTCTCAAATTTGGATAAACATTCTTATTTATATTAAGAATAATGATAATATAATATTGATCAAAAATTAAACACTCTGACACAGCCGAACCCGCCAACTGACGGGGTCGGTGGATAACCCGACAGGCAAAGATGCGCAGTGCATATATACGGTGGGTCCCACGGCCTATGGGTCACCGTACGTAACCGTTGGTGCTCGGTTATGCAAGGCAACCTCAGACTGAGAATTACCCGGTCCGCCTCTCAACACTCCCATGCATTTAATGCATGATTAACTACCTGACTTAATTAATAATTAATGATAACAATAATATTTTCCTAATAATTATAATCTACAACTTGAATTATTAAATTCTATCTAATCCTATCTCGGGACTATTTCCCGGATCCTATTCCTACCCTATCTACATGAAATATGATATGATATGACATGCAAATGCGGGTATGTCTCGAATATGCTGGTCAATTTACCGGATGCAGATGACAGGTCAGATTCAGTCTCTAGTCATTTTTGGACAAAAACACCACAATTCAGATTTATTTTTAAAAACATTTTATTTTCGGTTTGGGTTCCTAATTCTGAAGAAAGAAGATTAAATCCCAGGAAACCGTACACAGGGAGTGCTTAGGTGCAGTGAGGATCGCTAAGTCGCTCTACTCGGAGGTGCATCACGATCTCTGGTCCTGTCCGCGTACGTCATATGAGTGTAGTCGTTGGAATGACCTCGTACTCGAGAACGCGATGAAGGGATCCGAGTCGATCAAGGTATCACCTATTTTAATTTAAATTAGATGTTTATTAGTTTTAACTTGATTTACTAATTATAATTAATAATTAAATTAGATTGATAATTTAATTTAGCGTTTGTTCGGGTTTGTCGTCTTATTTCTTAGAGAAATTTAATAACATTTATAATATTTACGCGGTGTAGAGAAATTTTAATTGCTAACTTATATCGATCCGTTAAGTTGTGTTTATCGTTCTTGTTCATTTTTATACGTTCATCCCTTAATTTTATATTTTGAGGTTATGGATTTAATTAATTTAGGATAATTAGTTTAAAATAGAGAAATTGATTAATATGTAATATATAATTAATATTATTCTTATTAATTTAAATTAGAGAAATTTATTAATATATATATATATTATATCAATTAAAATAGAGAAATATGATTAATATATATATTAATATTATTCTATTATTAAATAGAGAAATTGATTAATATGTATTTATATATATTAATTAATGTTATTTAATTATTAAAATAGAGAAATTGATTAATATATATTTTATATCGTAAATTATTATTATACTTTATTTATTATTCTATAACTCCTAGTTATTTATATTATATTCTCTAATTATATCTCATTTTATATTTTAATATTATCTTCATTAATTAGAAAATATATTATATAAAACTAGAATTAAAAAAAAAAAATCAAATTAAAAGAAAAGAAATTCAATTAAACTTAAATTTAATTAATGTTTTTATTTAATTAAATGTGTTGGTGTTTTAATGTTCGGGATCATACGCTGACTACCAAATCGTTGGTGCCAATGCACCGATATCCCGAAATCGGGGGCAATCAGGGAATATAATCATTTCTCGCTTCTTAAAGTTTACGTATTAGTCCATGAATACCGCCAAACCTTTCGGGACCGCTTTCAATTAATTAGTCACATTTTAAAATTGACCATTAAATTATCTTGAGACTTTTAGTTATTGGGCCTTAATTATATCAATGCTAATCCGAATTAGGTTTTAAGTATATTAGAGAATCATTCAGCGGCCCAATATTTGATGTTAAATCCTTATTGTTTTGAATGGGTCTAATCATAAATTTCCATTTCAATTTTCCCAAATTTAACTTAGGGCCCAATAGGGTCCAACTCTCAAATTAGCCATATTCCAATTATTCATTTATAATATCCAAGCCCAAATTTGAAAACCCGACAAGGATCAGAATCAACTCGGTTGCTAACGTAACAAAATCGCAAGGCAACAAGTCCCGAAGAGTAACGGGGATAGAGAGGCAGATCAAGTGCAACATTAATCCAAATACCGAAATTAGACATGGCAATTCAATTAGGCTCAAATTAGCATACCAACCACCATGCACCATAACACAAGCCAGTCAGGGCAATAAATTAGGCATCACAAAAGTTAGGGCAGATGTAACAATATCAGACAGTCAACACAGATCAAGCAAGAACCCAGCCATGTACCGGCACAAACTTAAGGCCCGCCTCAACTGGTACCAACTGGTACCAGTGTACCAAGGCACATAACGAATCAACGCATAAGGCAGCAAGCAACGAGGCAAAGACGGCCACCTACGCCGATTCAAACACAATGACAGAGAACAACAACCAATCAAGCACGAGACTCAGCTCGGCACACAGAAAGGCCCACACGGCCCTAGATAAAGAAAGATAATACCCGATTTATTCAAGATAGCACAAAGAGGTGAATGGGTAGTCAGTGAAGAGGAGGCGACAGGTTTCGTACAAAGGGGCGGGGGCAGGGCGGCGTCGCCTAGCGGCGCCGAGGGCGAGATCACATGACCTTGCCGAGGTGGCTACGAGCTACAAGGGACGAAAGAGAGGGCTCGGTCGGGGAGAGGCTACTAGCTCGGGGCAACACGGCAAGGGTCGGTCGAGGAGGTGGTGTGTGGTGCGGGCTCGGTGTTAGGGTTAGGTGGCTCTTTCAAGCAAAGGGGTGAGTGGTGCACGCCGGTGAGACGGAGAAGGGAGTGGGAGCCGGCCAAGGAGCGAGCCCCTTTGTGCGATCACAGAAGAGAGAGAGAGGGGCCATCCATGGCGCTGGGGGGAAAGATGTAGAGGAGAGGGGATACTTATCGCCAGAAGGAGAAATCGGGAATAAAAGGGGTGGATCACGGGTGAAAAGAAAGAAGAGACGGAGAGATCAGGGTGACGCAGCGGAGACAAAGAGGGAAACGGGGCAGGGGGGAGAGAGAGATGTGAGCGATTTGATGGGCATTAAATGAGAGAGAGAATTTGATAGTACGAGATTCTCTATGGCAGAGGACTGTGGTCATTGGCGTTGCAAATTTGATTTAATTTGGGAAATTTGAATATTTGGTTATCGTAAATCATTTATTTCTTTGTTATATCAAAATAGGTTAAGTTCAGAAGTCGTTCAGTAATATTCTGATTATATTTATTTAATAATTCAAAATCTTTGATTTAAATTATTTGAAGAGATTATTCATTTGATCATTAGATAAAGCCGTAAAATATACTTTATCTTTATTTATTTATAAATCATAGAATATTTTAATTAGAATATTATATTCAAGGTTTGATAATTATTGCGTTACGTTATTCCTGAATTATAATTAAGATATATGATTGCTACTTTAATCGTTACTATTATTTAAGTTTTAAATCTCAATTATTAACATTTTAGATTCATATCTGGCATTTCGTTAATTTCATTATTTTGGTCTTTGGGTTTTGTTATTCTATATCAATCTCATTCAACTACTTATATCCCAAACTTGCTTAATTTATTATTTTATTAGTCATATATATTTATATAATCCATTACACATTAATTTAAGTTATTTACTAATTTGCATTAAATCATTATGATTATTATCTTAATTATCATTACTACTAAATTAAATTTCACGGTTTAACATTTCACCCCCCCTTAAAATAAGTTTCGTCCTCGAAACGAACAACTTTAATTGACTAGTTATTCTTGTGCTAACTTGGTTATAGTTGAATAAATCTTGAATACATATGAGATTTAATCCTTGACGTCTGCATTACGGTCTCATTTATTTCATCCGCCTCATTTTATTTTATTTATTGGTTTTAACTATTGATGGTTAGCTTATCAATTTTAAGCTCTTTCAATTTTTGATTTAATCATAATATATATACGTATAGATATATTTTTATTTATTTACTAAAGATTTAAATTATATATGAAGCATATAACGAAAGAACATAACTCAATGGATCATACTAAAACAATTTGATCAGCGTGTTTGAATAAAATCATGCTGGACATGCGGAAGCGAAGTTGTATAAAAGGGAATTTTTCTCAAATTTAATTTGGTTTGGACTTATGATAGTCATATGTATCACTAAAGCTAAAGATAACGATACGACGTACATCGAACATCAAGGAATATCACGTAGATACAAATCTTTCAGAATTCCGTGTAGTTAAATGATAATTTGTTTAGATGATTTCCAAATAGGGTTGCATCGTCTAGAAGATTCTGCGTGTGTACAATAGAATTCTAATAGTTGAAGGAATTACGTTAAATTATATACAAAAATTTAGGTGAGCGAGTTTTCATTGGCTGATGCCTAACGACATATTCGATTTGAGTTAGGAGCGGATAATGTGGATAGTAAAAGATAAAAGCTCAGTTACGGGGATTAACTTAAAAGAATCTATAGTTGTTAATTATTATCTTCATGCTTCAGTTCCAATTTTTAATTTCTTATTAGCTATATTACTATTTTAAATTATAAATATAAATGTCATATTATGTATACATATTTATATCATGCTATGTTACTATTTTTCGGCATGAAAGTTTTGGAGTTTACTATCCTTGTCAGAAGTTCGAGTCGAGGCGGAAATACAAATTTAAGTTTATAAATCTGTGAGAAGTAAATGCAAATTTAAGTTTTCAATTTCAATTTGTTAACTGCTTATAAATTTGTTTATTAAGTTTAAATTTTCTCACATTCGAGTGGTGGGATCCTGCAGAGCAGAGAAACTGCGCAACAGACGCGTGACACTTGCTCCTGTCATTCTTAGACCTACCCCTTACAAACCTAAGTCATGTAATCATTATTGTTTTGTTTATTTTATTCATATCTCGGGATTTCTTATATGTTATCCTAGCATGGTTTATATTGAATCGGATTATAAAATCCATGCTCTGATACCACCGAAGGATGTCACACCCCAGAATAAATAAAACGGATTAGGGGTGTTAATCCCGCCACGTACGCACGACGAGACGTGCGTACGAAAGGCTAAATGAATAAAATAATATAAATCTCAGAATAAACAAAACAATAATAAATATAAATACATGACCATACAGTCCAGAATGAACAAAGAGTATACAACGCCTACATAGGCGGGGCTAGCTCCATCGGAATGGGCAGCAAATCTCTCAAATAAAAACCCAAAAGAAAGAAGTAAAACTCGAAACCCGATAGATCCTAATCCACTACCCGGCTCACGTGCACATGCAGCGAAGCATCTCTGTCATCGCGCAGGACTGTCCCTAGCACTCGCTTCAAGAAAATCCCGAACCTGAAAATACCTGGATCCCACAACCACCGTGGAAACGTGAGTAATTTTAAAAATTACTCAGTACGGATTTAGATCCAGCCTTAAGATTTGATCTTCTTTCCTAGACTGGACCCAACACCGATACTGATATTTTAAATGCAACAATTATCTATTTAAATAGTAAAATTATAGTTTATGTCTCTTAAACAATCCGCTATGATACAATGACATGCAATGACAGATAAACACAAATTATAAAAATCTGTGGAAAATAATATAATATATAATAAATATATATATAAGATACGAGATTTAAAGCACCCGTATATATATAACCCAGTTGCAGATCATCAGTCCATCCACAAGCGGGCACGTGGTCGGGCCCTGGACTTGTGACTTACCTAAGCGGGCACGTATTCGGGCCCAACTTACAAACTTAGGATTTTCGAGTAAGCGGGCGCCAATGCCCTGAATACCCTGGGAAAATTCGGCCTCCCGGAGCGATAACGCCCTAGGAGAGTGACGGCTAAAAGCACGTACTCGGTATTCTGAATCTGATGATCCACCTCACATAATAATAATAATAATAATATGAGCAAAGGGAGTTTAAAATAATTATGCTTTCAGTTGCCATATCGTCAAAAGGAGATAACTACCCAGGAAATAATCAAATCGGAAACTAATACAAATGGGAGCCTACACTGTACCAACTAAGGGCCAGAGGACCGCATCCCGAAAATAATGACAAAATGAAATATAATACAGATGGGAGCCTACACTGTACCAACCTGGGGCCAGAGGACCGCATCCCATAGGGGAGCCTACACTGTACCAACCAGGGGCCAGAGGACCGCATCCCGAGAAATGATAAAATGACAGATGATACAAATGGGAGCCTACACTGTACCCACTAGGGGCCAGAGGACCGCATCCCGAGAAATAACAAAATAGGGTAGAATCCAGACTCGGATATGGACGCCCACACTAAACACTGAAAGACATGGTATCCTAATCGCTCAAATTTGGATTAAAAATCTTAATCATATTAAGAATATTAAAAGTATAATATTGATCAAAAATTAAACACTCTAGCACGGCCGAACCCGCCAAATGACGGGGTCGGTGGATAACCGACAAGCAAAGGTGCGCAAGTGTATATACGGACACGGCCTATGGGTCAAAGGAATATAATCCGTTGGTCTGGTTATACAAGGCAACCTCAGACTGAGATCACCCGGCCCGCCTCTCAGCACTTTCCCATGCATTTTGCATGATTAATTTCCTAACTTAATTTATAATTAATGATATTAATAATATTAATCTACTAATTATATTCTACAACTTTATTTATTTAACTCCAACATAATCCTATCTCGGGACTATTTCCCGAGTCCTACTCCTATCCTGTCTACATGTAGTATGATATGATATGACATGCGAATGCGGGTAGGCCCAGAAATGCTGGTCAAGTACCGAATGCATATGACAGGTCAGATTAAGTCTCTAAATAGTGTTTGGTCAGAGAAAAACCGCAATTCAGATTTATTTTTGAAAACAGTTTTATTTTCGGTTTGGGTTCCTAATTCTGAAGAAAGGAAATCAAATCCCAGGAATCCGTACCTGAGAATAATCTGGTTAGCTCGGTAACGTCACGATGCTAAGTCTTTGGTGGCGCATCACGATCTCGTCAGCCGTCTCATATGAGTGTAGTCGTTGGTCGGCTCGTCAAGATAATATTCGAGAACCTATGAAGTCAGAAATAGATTAAATGGGCGAGTATCATATTCACGTTGGGTCTGGTTAGGTCAAGGTATACCAGACCCTAAATTGAAAATATTATTATTTAAGTTCGTATTTTAAGATCATATTTATTTTGATTTAATATAATTGATTTACATTTTATTTTGATTGATTAAGCTAACTAATTATTATCACTTAATTAAATTAAATTTATAATTAGGATAATTAATCATTTAGGAATAGAGAAATTTATTTATATATAATATTTTATATTTAATATATTTAATATTATTCTTATTAATTTAAAATAGAGAAATTAATTAATATATATATTATAATATTATTATTCTTATCAATTTATAATAGAGAAATTGATTAATATATACTTTAAAAATCTAACTTATTATTATCTTTTAAATTACTATTTTATAACTCTTAATTATTTATAGTATATTTTTTTATTATGTTTTATTTTATTTATACTAGTATTATTTTTATAATTTAGAGATTTTATTAATAGAAGTAAAATAAATTAAGGAAACTTAATTTAATGTAACGTGTTTGTTTTAATTAAACTGTGTTGGTGTTTTGAGATTATATTTATTTCGATCAACGTATCTAACTTAATTTATTTAGATTAATTAAGTTGGCTTAATGTCACTTAATTAATTTAATTATAATTAGGATAATTAATTATCTAGAATTAGAGAAAATGATTAATATATAATTAATATTATTCTTATTAAAAATAGAGAAATTGATTAATATATATTTATATATTTATATATTTATTAATATTATTCTATTATTAAATAGAGAAATTGATTAATATGTATTTATATATATTAATTAATGTTATTTAATTATTAAAATAGAGAAATTGATTAATATATATTTTATATCGTAAATTATTATTATACTTTATTTATTATTCTATAACTCCTAGTTATTTATATTATATTCTCTAATTATATCTCATTTTATATTTTAATATTATCTTCATTAATTAGAAAATATATTATATAAAACTAGAATTAAAATAAAAAAAATCAAATTAAAAGAAAAGAAATTCAATTAAACTTAAATTTAATTAATGTTTTTATTTAATTAAATGTGTTGGTGTTTTAATGTTCGGGATCATACGCTGACTACCAAATCGTTGGTGCCAATGCACCGATATCCCGAAATCGGGGGCAGTCAGGGAATATAATCATTTCCCGCTTCTTAAAGTTTACGTATTAGTCCATGAATACCGCCAAACCTTTCGGGGCGGCTTTCAATTAATTAGTCACATTTTAAAATTGACCATTAAATTATCTTGAGACTTTTAGTTATTGGGCCTTAATTATATCAATGCTAATCCGAATTAGGTTTTAAGTATATTAGAGAATCATTCAGAGGCCCAATATTTGATGTTAAATCCTTATTGTTTTGAATGGGTCTAATCATAAATTTCCATTTCAATTTTCCCAAATTTAACTTAGGGCCCAATAGGGTCCAACTCTCAAATTAGCCATATTCCAATTATTCATTTATAATATCCAAGCCCAAATTTGAAAACCCGACAAGGATCAGAATCAACTCGGTTAACAGAACAAAATCGCAAGGCAACAAGTCCCAGGAAGAGTAACGGGGATAGAGGGCAGATCAGTGCAACATTAATCCAAATACCAGAAATTAGACATGGCAATTCAATTAGGCTCAAATTAGCATACCAACCACCATGCACCATAACACAAGCCAGTCAGGGCAATAAATTAGGCATCACAAAAGTTAGGGCAGATGTAACAATATCAGACAGTCAACACAGATCAAGCAAGAACCCAGCCATGTACCGGCACAAACTTAAGGCCCCGCCTCACTGGTACCAACTGGTACCAGTGTACCAAGGCACATAACGAATCAACGCATAAGGCAAGCAACAGAGGCAGCACGGCTCAGCCGGCTGCCGATTCAAACACAATGACAGAGAACAACAACCAATCAAGCACGAGACTCAGCTCGGCACATAGAAAGGCCCACACGGCCCTAGATAAAGAAAGATAATACCCGATTTATTCAAGATAGCACAAAGAGGTGAATGGGTAGTCAGTGAAGAGGCAGCACAGTTTCGTACAAAGGGCGCGGGGGGGCAGGGCCGGCGTCGCCTCTAGCGGCGGCCAAGGGGCGAGATCACATGACCTTGCCGAGGTGGCTACGAGCTACAAGGGACGAAAGAGAGGGGCTCAGTCAGGGGAGAGGCTACTAGCTCGGGGCAACACGGCAAGGGTCAGTCAGAGGTGGTGTGTGGTGCTGGGCTCGGGTGTTAGGGTTAGGTGGCCCTTTCGGCAAAGGGGTGAGTGGTGCACGCCGGTGAGATGGAGAAGGGAGTGGGAGCCGGCCAAGGAGCGAGCCCCTTTGTGCGATCACAGAAGAAGAGAGAGGGGCCATCCATGGCGCTGGGGGGAAAAGATGTAGAGGAGAGGGGATACTTATCGCCAGAAGGAGAAATCGGGAATAAAAGGGGTGGATCACGGGTGAAAAGAAAGAAGAGACGGAGAGATCAGGGTGACGCAGCGGAGACAAAGAGGGAAACGGGGCAGGGGGGAGAGAGAGATGTGAGCGATTTGATGGGCATTAAATGAGAGAGAGAATTTGATAGTACGAGATTCTCTATGGCAGAGGACTGTGGTCATTGGCGTTGCAAATTTGATTTAATTTGGGAAATTTGAATATTTGGTTATCGTAAATCATTTATTTCTTTGTTATATCAAAATAGGTTAAGTTCAGAAGTCGTTCAGTAATATTCGATTATATTTATTTAATAATTCAAAATCTTTGATTTAAATTATTTGAAGAGATTATTCATTTGATCATTAGATAAAGCCGTAAAATATACTTTATCTTTATTTATTTATAAATCATAGAATATTTTAATTAGAATATTATATTCAAGGTTTGATAATTATTGCGTTACGTTATTCCTGAATTATAATTAAGATATATGATTGCTACTTTAATCGTTACTATTATTTAAGTTTTAAATCTCAATTATTAACATTTTAGATTCATATCTGGCATTTCGTTAATTTCATTATTTTGGTCTTTGGGTTTTGTTATTCTATATCAATCTCATTCAACTACTTATATCCCAAACTTGCTTAATTTATTATTTTATTAGTCATATATATTTATATAATCCATTACACATTAATTTAAGTTATTTACTAATTTGCATTAAATCATTATGATTATTATCTTAATTATCATTACTACTAAATTAAATTTCACGGTTTAACATTTCACCCCACTTTTTGTATTGGAGAGAAATGACTAGATATAGGGAATTAATTGTAGAAATCTGGGGGGATTCTAAATCTGCTCTCTCTATATATATATATATATTCATTTTCCTGACTGTAGTTTGAGGACTCTTGTTTTTTGGTTGCTGACTTGGTTGGGGAATGCAAAAGAGGACAAGAGAGTTTTTAGAGTCTAGACTATAATTGAGTTTTATCAATTTCTTCTCTTAAACTCTCATTTATTTACTACAATGGATTCAAAACTTATTTCCTGTGTTCTTAAAGCCATGTTTGGCTAAACCTTAATTTTTTAGGACTAGACATGTAATAAATTACTATATTGTTGGTTTAATTTAATCGGTGCTGTTATTTTTATTTGATCTTTATTTATCTTGTGATTTAAATTGCTAAATTATTTGTATGATGTGAGTTGTTTGAATTACAAATATCGGTCAACGAATGACCACGTTAGATTGGTAACCAAAAAGGGATTGACTTAATCACACAAATGGTTTTTAACTTCGGACTTGAATTATTAGATCGAAAGATAATAACTTGAAACCCGACAAAACAAGACAATGTAGGAATAAGTGAAGTACCGAAAAGAGAAATCAGTTCCTATGGGGACACCTAAACTCGTTTGAATAATTTATTGAAGTACCAAAAGGAGAAAGTAAATTGCTAAAATGTGTTTAGGCTAATCATGAAACCTAATAGATCTAGTTTAGAATAATGTGCCGCGAAAGCGGGCGTTTAAGTAAATTAGATATGGTACGAAGCCACGAAAGTGGATAAATACTATCATTGGATTAGAAACCCACAAAGAAAATATAAAAGTACAATATCAATTAAATGAACACCAACAACTTCTAGTAATTTGTATGCCGAAATTCTAAGAATACCAAAAACATTTGAATTCTCATATTATACTGTTTTGATTAGGTTAATTTTAGAGTTTAATTAGTTGTTATTCAAAAACCCAAATTTATTCGCTTAGCTAGTTAAAAGAGATAAATTTGGTACTTAAATTCCGTTCCCTGTGGATTCGACACCAGACAACATACTTGACGACAGATTGTGCGATTGCAACCGGTCTTTTAACGTTGTTTTTAAGGTAATTATTATCACTCGTGGAAACACGTCAATATATGCATCATTGAAGTTAGATGCACCGTAAAAATGTAATTTGCACTGAAAAATTATTCCTTAAAAATAATTTAAAGCATCTAATGAGAAAACGATATTGTAGAACCATGAAAAGGGAAAAAAATATTTCAAATACTTCTTTCATAGGAAAAATTAAGAAAATTTTCTAATTTTAATCCACAAATTAACTTCATTTCATTTAATTGGAAGTTGGAAAAGAAAAATTATGTTAGTGCGAAATCAATTCCAGAAAATTTATGTGGTACAAGAGGTTTGGTTCATACAACAAATCACTAAACTTTATTGTCCACGTAATCCTTAAATCCGTCGAAATTCAAAATCGACCTTATTAATATCCTTTCTTTGTTATATTTTATATATTAAAAGGGTATGAGTTGCTTTTTTTTGAGTCAGGGTATGACCGTATGAGGTACTGACATCAACATTTTGTGACAATATGGGCATCTTTTGTTGATAATCGGCGTTGCAGAGGAACACATGGTATTTAATTCTACTTTGTCCGCAAACATGAATGAATAACTTAAATTAGTTAATTTAGAAGTCTAAAAGAAAACAAAAAGGAAATTGAAATGAAAAACCAGAGTCTCGAGGGGTCTTAGTGCAAAAATAATCCACGTGCCCATCATCATTGTTTCAGTTCGAGAGGTCGAATCCGTTGAATCATCAATGGAACCAAACAAAAGAATACATAAATGATGATATAATAATATGAGAAAAATAAAATAAAACAGAGTTTCAAATCCGAGGAGTGTCGGCGGGTCGGATGAATTCAAAAGAAAATATATTTCATAACAGAATCTTCAATTCAACTATCGGTTCTAAGTCTTTGTTACTATTATGTTAGATTTAATTAAAAAATTATTAATTATAATTAACACTCTCCAATATAGAAATAATTTCTAGATTTTATTTATGTCAAGTCATTTAGTGAAAATAGAAAAAAAATAGATTTAGTAAAAATGATCTCCAATGTTATATTAAATGAGTTGCTAAATTAGAAACTATGATTAAAGTTTTTAAATTAAAAATTACCTCTTCAATGCTAAAATTAAAAATAAATAATGACACATAGGAATAGAAACATTCATTAGAAATGCTCTAATAATGTTCGTATTTTGTCACTTCATGAGTTAATTTCATGTAGCACGAATATAAAAACAAATATTATGCACGATACAATTCAACATCAAGTTATAATTTTTATTACATTTTAATGGAATGAGAGTAGCAGCATTATGTCAAGTACCACGCGATATGTTTCTAGAAATATAAGTACTAATTATATTTTATGTTAGATTGTGAAAAAACTACGAATGAATACATATTGTGAATTTTGATGTAAGGAATGTTTTTTTGTGAGCCCCAATTATCATTGAAATAAATAAAAAAATGGCAGTTGATGTAAATCCGGTGGGACGAAATAGTAGGATGAACAGTATCATTGTTTTTTAACAGAAGACAAAATAATTATTATTCAAAGTAATTGACGATTTTCTTAGTTCAATACCTTAAGAGAATATCTTTATTAAAATGTGGATTTTATATTATTTTGGCTGACAATTTATAATATTCACCTCAGCTCAGGTGTGATGTCAGCCTTCAAAATGGGAGTCAAAAATTTGTTTTTGCGTAAATATAATATTATAATTATTATAAAATTTAAGTAATTTCTATAATTTTTATAATGAAAGTTTAATTTTAGATGTACTTTTGAAAAAAAATTTCAGAATAGGACATACTTAAACAATTTCTTTAAGAATAAAGCATATTTTTAAAAATTCTTTTAAATCACAAATCTATTTTTGAAAAAAAAATCGGAGGTCAATTGTCTCCTGCTATAATGTGGCTCTTCTGCTACCTCAATCAATAATGCATGAATCTACAATATATCAACTTGAAGTACGAAAACTCCAAAGAAACTTAAGTGTGATTGCACTATTTTTCTATGTTTTCCCATAAATTTAATATTCAAACACTAAGCTTATTTAGTTTGTACTTAGCTTTATCTTAATTTAAAAAATATTATAAATTTATCAAAATTGTCAACATGGTATATGGACTTTATTTTTAGCAAGAATGGTGGGAAGAAATGGAGAAGAGTTTTTGGTTAGTACGGAGTCAAATTGTCAAAAGACATAAACCACGTATGAGCGGCGCGAATCATGCGATGATTCGCGCCGCTCATACGTGGCAATCTTTAAGTAAGAGCGTATGAAGTATCAGATAATATATGCATGATTAAAATACTTATATTATAATTTATAATTAAAATTAATTGATTTAATAAAAATAATAGTTCAGATTTCAGTCAAATTTATTTTTTTCTTCATATTTTTATTTTTAGCATATATTTTATAGGAGGTGTAAAAATAAAAATAATATATTTAATAAATTAAACATCAGCTATTATTAAATTTTATTATAAAAAACTACACATTTTACAATATTCTTCAGAAAAAAATTATTATATTTGTATATTATTTTTTTTATATTTATATTATATTTTTTTAATTAATTTATATATATTATTTTAATATATATATATATATATATATAATAAAATTAGTAGTAGAATAAATATTTTTAAAATTAAGAGAATTCGCACAACGAGATGGATTATGTGCAGTATTTATAAACAAGCTCACTGAAAATTCTGAAATGTCTTCTATATATTTATAAATTTATTCACACTATAAAAATATTTATAATATCCGACGTAGAGAAGGGACTGTAATAAGTGGAGCAAGGGTCAATTCTCCTTTTAATATAAAAATCACTAATTATATATTACTAAATTAATAAAATTAATATAATATTGGCCACATAAATTTATAATATTTTTTCACTATCAATCTCATACATAAAAAATTATACAATTAAGTAATAATTATATAAAAACTTCAAATATTGACCCATACAAAATATTTTTACCTCCACTCTTGAGTGCATATAGAGAGATGGATTATGGTGCTTTACAAAAATCTGTTATTATTTTGGTATCAAATTTTATATCACGATGGTTCAAATGATCAATTTAAGTTGCTCAATGATATCTTTATGTCAAAATCTTATAGAAAATTAAATTATATATATTTTTAGCTTTATAACTATTTTAAATTATTTTTAAAAAAGTCCTGAAATAGATCATTTTCTTATCTTAAAGAAGGCTATTTTTAAAATTTTTAAATTATTAGAAAGCTGAAAAAATAATAAAATTTAATATCCCACAAGATTTTGACATAAAAAAATTATTGAGCAACATAGATTGATCATTTGAACCATCATGATATGAAATTTATTGCCAAAGCAATAATGATTTTTTTGCTTTACAAAGCACCATAATGTATCTATACACACACACACACATATATATATATATATATATATATATATATATATATATAGAGAGAGAGAGAGAGAGAGAGAGATAGATATATTATGGTGCTACATTGTAGCATAAATGGCTTGTATGCTATGGACCGTTTCTCCGTCTTTAAAGTTCAAATAGTTGATTCAACTGTCAAAATATTTGTCATATAAAATCTAGTTGAAACCAAATTTATATTTTTTTACTATTTTTTAAGATAGTTAGAAAATCACTTCTTTTTAATGACTCATAATAATTAAATCAAATAATTTTCTAACTATACTAATATTGTAAAAAAATATAAAAAATATAAAATTTGATCTATGACGATATTTTCATATAAAAATTATTTTGACCAGTTGGATCGATCATTTGAACTTCAAAAATAAAAAATAATATGTAACACATGAGTCATCCGTACTACGGACAGAACCATCGCCAGACTCTCTTTCTTTCTCTCTCTATATATATAGACACACACACAGATTACTCTTCTTTCCAAACAGAAAAGTTTAAACAAACTACTTATATATATATAGAGAGAGAGTAAAACTAGCGTGTTCCTAGGAGCACGGAGCCCATCCGTGATTCTAGCTCAAAAAATATATCAAATGATCTTCAAATTTTGATTTATCACTCTCATTAAATTCTTCATATTGAAATCATATGGGGTATAAAAATTTGGGGTGTTTCAAGTTTTCTAAGTCACTCTTTTTAATTTTTAAAAATCAACTCTAAAAATAATAATAAACTATTCAATGTTTGTACATTATTTTTAAAAATATACTAAATGTCAATATTATATATATATATATTAAAAAGGAATGAGTTAAATGAATTAAGCTTGGAATGTAATGAGGTTATATGCTTTGACAAATTGGGCTACTCGAAGAGTCATTTTTACTTTAAAAGACATAAATTAAAAATGAGATAATTGCGCGCTCATTTATTCTCGTTTCTTTTTTTTCGCTATGAGAGTAGTGTTAAACGGAACGGATAGTGTTGAAATTATATTTGTATCTGTTTCTTATTGACGGATACGGATATAATTATGGATATTAAATGAATGTCAAAATTAATATCAAATTCATCTTAAATGAATACAGATATGAAATGAATATTTAACGACTATGGAGAGATAAACCACTATGTAATTGAAAGAGATAAGTCGCTATGTAATATCATAACTGTAGAACTTTCTTTTTATTTCGTTTCATATTTCTGAAAATGGAGGAGTCTGATGGGAAATAAATCAATCAATAGCGTAAATATGGTTGTTTAATTGCCATCTGGGAAGGAACGGAGAAGCTCAAGAAAAAAATTGGGAAAGAAGTCTGGGAGAATCAAATTAAATCAAATCAGATACGCAAATCGGATCGGGTCCATCTTATATTCAATAAAACTCAAAATGCACCAATACACCTCTTTGTCATAACCAACCGCATAAAACTAAAATCCGTTTACACCTCTATGTAATGGATCAAGATCTGCTCTTATTCTTGTAGAATAAGAGAGTTCTACTTTTAAATCTAGAAAAATAGAAAATATCCTAAGAATAGAATATATATAGAGTAATGCTATGGTGCTTCGCGAAGCAAAAAATCTTTTGTGCTTCACGTCTGTATCTCGAATTTAAAAGTTCAAACGGCCGATTCAAACCGTTGAACATCATCTTCATATTGAAATATCCTTGGAGATCAAATTTTATATTTTTTTGAATTTTTTTGATATTTTTTAGATGGGTACAAAGTTTGTTAATCTAAAGATTTCTGCACCATCCAAAACAAGCGACTTTGTACCCATCTAAAAAATATCAAAAAATTCAAAAAAAATATAAAATTTGATCTCCAAGGATATTTCAATATGAAGATGATGCTCAACGGTTTGGATCGGCCGTTTGAACTTTTAAATTCGAGATACGGACGCGAAGCACAAATTTTTTTTTACTTCGCGAAGCACCATAGCATTACTCTATATATATATATATATATATATATATATATATATAACTTATAAATTAATAGTCAGTCAAATTTCATGTAATTTCATTAACGTTTGATAATTCATCAAAGATTATCACATTTAACGGTATTTCATTAATATTTGTAATGGTTTCAATTTAAACATGGATGAAACCAGAAACGATCAATAGAGAGTACCTGGTTCAAATAAATAGAATATTTGGATAAAAAAATTATTTTTACTATACAACCTTTATTTTAGTGAACTGAGGGAGTGCCCGGGCGCCGGCTGGCGCCTACCTTAGTTCCGCCTCTGAATTTAATGGTATTTGATGGACTACTAACGTTAATGAAATTATATGAAATTTAACGGACTATAATGCACAAATAAAAGAACATATCTATACTTTTTTTTATTTTCATTTTATTTTTTAGATTTTTTAGATTTAAAAGTAGGACCTCTAGATTAATCCATAATGTAATATGGGGCATACAATATATATGCTTCAAATTGGGTTGTGACATTTGAAGAATCAAATCAGATTCAGAATATTTGTTTCAGTAATGAATTAAGGCGACATCGCGAATCCTCTCCAGCGTGCAGCGTGAGGATTACGCTTGCTAGATGCCCTCTAGAGTTTACGTGTACGACAATTTTCGCCGATATTAAATAGAGAGATACGATCTTGAAGTGAATATATCCGTTCGATTTGTGATGCACGGCATCAGAGCAACTGTGGATATCGTATCCCTATATGGCATCTGTATAGGAACCAGTCTTCTGCTTTAAAAATGATCGGATCTCTTGCTTAAAAAAGAGATAATCCGTGCTTTTGTCTGTTTCTTGGGCTCTTGGCACATATTATCACATTGTGTGGCGAGTCACAAGCACATTCTTCATTTCATTTGTCTTGGAGGTCAGTGATTCACTACATGAATTGATTATTCAGATCAGCATCCGAGAATCTTGAGCCTTAAATCAGATTTGTTGCTGTTGCTGAGCTCCCCTACCAAGCTCTTTGGACGATCGCTAGACTGCATAAAATTAAAGTAGCATTTAATCGGCTTCGTTGTAAATTCGTACGACATTTTTCTTCCTGAAACAAATCAATCTGCAATGGGGAATAGTTCATCCATGCTCACTCAGTACGACATCGAAGAGGTACAGGAGCACTGCAATAACCCCTGTAATTTCAATTTCCTTTAATCCCTGATTAATTTCTTGTACCGTTAGTGAAATCGATTATTGAAGTCTTAGAAATAGATTTAATATGTGTAATTTTGAGGAAATTGATAAAAAATGGCTCCTTTCTGGGTTTGGTTTCAGTTTCGCAGCAAGAGATTTTGTCACTGTACAATAGATTCTGTCAGTTGGATCGGAACAGTGGCGGATTTGTCTCAGCTGATGAGTTCATGTCTGTGCCTGAATTCGCGGTTAATCCTCTTGCTCAGGTGCGTGAAATGGTTTTATCACCTTTTGGTTTCACTCGCAATTTTTCAAACAAGGAACTAAATATTGTTTAGGCTAATTTGGAGGGGAATAAGGAGGAAATTGATGTAGCCAGCACGTGCGATCGTTTTGGCTAATCAATTAATTATGTATGTGATTGATTGTGGTTGCGATACTTTTGCTAATGTATTTATTTTATCAGAGACTATTGCGCATGTTGGATGGACTAAATTGTAAGGAGTTCGTTGCATTTCTGTCTGCATTCAGCCCTCGTACAACACCTCAGCAAAAGATAGAGTGTCAGTATATCATTTTACTTGATTTAGTTGTCAAATCATGTATCAGAAAGCTATTTGCTAGAATTCCTGCTTATGATCCTTCATTTTTACTGTAGTTATTTTCAAGGTTTATGATTCAGATTGCAATGGAAAAGTTACATTCGAAGACATTTCATGTATTTTGAGGGATCTATCTGGATCATTTATGAGTGAACAACAAAGACGGGTCAGCATGGTCTTCTTTCTTTTTCCTTTTTTTTTGTAATCTTAAAAAATTCTATCAATGGTAAAAGTACAGTATTATTTTATAAAGAAGCAGATCCTATTTTAATCATTGACCCTTCAAAGTTTGAAAAAATTGGGGCATTTAAATCACATTGCAATTTTGCAAAATATTTTATTTACATTAGATTAATTAAAGGAACTGTATCATTGACTTCAACAGGACTTGCATATTTCATAATTGTAGACACTTATTATATAGAGTAAGAAAGTTGATGCATTTATTTACTTATTTATTTGAGCTTTCTAAAAAACTACTACTTGTTCAACTTTTATCTAAGTTCTTACAGCTACAATTATCTCCTGTTTGCAGAAAGTTTTGGTGCATGTTTTTGAAGAAGCTGGTTACACACGTGATACCTCTCTTTGTTTATCTGATTTTGTTAAGGTAAATAAATTTCCATGCTATGTTGTCAGAATGAAAAAGCTACGAAAAATCCTGGTTTGAATGCTTTGTACTAGTACCTAGCATTGTTTCTTCTTACTGAATTAATCTTTCTTTGGTGTTTAAATAGTAATCTTTTACTCTAGAAACAATTTATAATTCACCGATTTCCTGAACTTTGAATTCTTGTACAGATATTCGGCAGTTCTGAATTAAAAATGGAGGTTGAAGTCCCTATTGATTAGGAGGTATCTATTGTATGTCAATCTATTCTTTTAGGTATTTGGCGCTTCATGTTTCATTTTGGTTTCTTTTCTGTAGCTAGCATCTGTAACCAGGTAGATCTCATGATGACTCTGCTCATTTTTTGTTGTGGTAACCAGGCCTAATATAATGAATGACACATGGTCGCCATTTTAGATGCTCTTATCTCTTGAGTTTAATTGATCTTTCTGTTGTGTATTTTCGTTGTTGTCCATTTCTTTCAGAGTTTGATGAATGTTCTATCTGGGAGTTATCAGCTAACAATCTGAAGAAATCATTTTTCTCGTGGTATTAGATGGAAATCGGAGCGGATACTGCTTTCTCTGGAAATCAGAGCAGAGGAAAACACCTACAAAAGTGGGCCGATACGGCATTGTATTAGGTGATGTTTCAATTTCCAAACATCAATGGGCTCTTCAACTCGGCCCATTTGAGAAATGCTATATGAAAATTTTGAAAACTAGGAATCTGGTGAAATGGAATGTGTACTACTTCAATTTAACCAATAATGATTTTGCAATTTTTAGAAAGAAATTTCTAAAACCTGTACAAATTTCCAATCTGACGATTTAAACGTCAGTCATAGTCATAGCAGCTGGAAAATAAAAAGAGAAACCACACACTTGGGGTTCTGGTCAAACCTGACAAGATGATTATGCCACATTATTTCGCCGCGTGTTACCTGGTAGGGGGAAACGTGAAATTGCACACATTTCATGCTTGTATAATTATCACGTTGAAGGGTTATTGTCAGAGACTCAGAGGTACAAATCGGAAAATTTGTATTGCCTCGCCATTAAATACTTTGGATTCTTACTGCCTTACCCACAAAAGGAAAACAAATTCTTTGGGTGTCTTTGAAATGTACGCGTCAAAAGATCATTGGCGAGTGACCCCACCTAGCTCAAGAAATCAGTAGAAGCCTTGAAATAGAGATGTAAAATCCGATGAATCTGCATAAATTGATCCCCTGTATACGATCCTTAAAAAATTTAAATGTATCCTTTATTAGAGGTGTTGAGATAGAGTAAAATTATATATTAGATATTATGTGATGTGTGATGTGTAATTAGTTAGATAAATTATTAGTTAGATAAATTATTATTAGTTAGATCATTAGTATATAAATAAAGACTTTAAGATTAATTAGTTAGATAAATTATTAGTTAGTTAGATTATTAGTCTATAAATAAAGATTTTATCATTATAATCAATTCATTTTAAGATAATAAAGATTGTTATCATTCTTTTTTTTTCTTTCATTCTCTAATCTATCATGATATCAGAACAGAAATATCACTGGAATTAGGTCAACGCATATTTCAAAAATTATACACCTTATCCTTGCTTGCTTGCCACCAGGCGCCTCCGCGTTGAGCTCCTACCAATGATGAGCTCTCCTTTCCGCCTCAAATGAGAGCTCGATTCAAGAATCAAGATCATTGGATCAGCTACTGCTACGATGAATATGGAGTTCATTTGCTACTTTCTTCAGCTCTCAATCTCTCATCAAGATTCCGATTATGTCGCCTTATGGCGTGTTTTGCTACTCCCTAAGGGGCTCTTGAATCTGACATGTCAGGAAAAGGAAATTGCAGCAAGCCATCTCGTAAAATTCCTCGCAGTTCGAGCTTGAGTTCCAACAATGACCTCGATCAAATAAAGAAAAGGCTAGAGAACCTCGAGAAAGAGAAATGTGCAAAGCAGAGCAACACAGCGAGCGGCGAACAACATTTGAAGCTGTCGACAGACATTTATAAGCAGCTTATGACACTTGAGAGGAATTACACGAGGAAGGAGGATACAACATTGGGCTCTATTATTGAGGTGTTTGATTGCACAAAATTAATTATTTTTATACAAACTTATATTAGAAATATATGTAATAGTAAGGCTAGTTCATGAATAAAGCATTATCCACTAGTTGATTGTTTTCCAATCGAGCTACAAAATTGAGATGAAATGGTATATTATTTGCAGAGGTTTGAGTGATTAAGACTTAAGTATATTATCTTGAAGATTATTCTGTTAAAGGCTTTTTTGTTTATATATTGCTTCTACACAAAAATTTTGTTGTTCCTCTAAACAACACTATTTGTTGCATATTTTCTGATTTCATCTGGTTATTGTTTGAACAGGCGGTCGCTTGTCTTTCTCAAATTAGTCTTGTCACAGTTGCAAGCAGCAGCATTGTTGCATCACGCGAGTACACAGCAATATGCTAGCCAGATGGTTGATCTCTTGCTCACTGTTATATTGGAAATGTTCCGAGTCAGAGCTGAAAATATTTAAATGCTGAGCATTAGCAGATGTGTCAAATAAGTAAATTATTCAATGCAACTCAAGTACAATATTATTGTAACAATGCAAGATTACTTTTGTTTTTGAGCTTTTACAAAATGAGCCTCATATTCTCCTGTAGCTTTTTTCTTAGAAACACAGATATTATACTGGTATTATACAGGGGCGGATGCACAGTGTACCAGGGGGGGCAGCGGCCCCCCCTGGATTTTGAAAAACAGTGCTTTTCGGTAATACTTTCGGTAGTTTGCCCCTCGGAAAATTTTTTTGCCCCCCTGGATTGTCTGATTAATTTTATTGAGAAAAAATATTTAATATCATATATAATGAAATAATTATGCAAAGATATCAAAATATCTATTACTTTGAGCTTTATTTTATTGTTATTTTTAATATATAAAATGTTATTATTCTAATAAATTTTTTATTAGGTAAGAATATATATTAAATTATTATTTTTTTATTTAGTACCCGATTAGTTAATGGATTTAAACCCGATAAGCTATTACAATCCGATATTTGCCCCCCCCCCCCAACTAAAATCCTACATCCGCCCATGGTATTATAGATGTACATAAACTATAGATCTACCTGCAAAAGACACATACCTCTTGCAAGCTATCTGTGAGAACAATCTGAAACTGCTCCAAGTTGCAGAGTCCACTGAAAAAAAAAAAAAGAAATTGCCTTCTCAAATTTTGTGGCAAATTTATTTTGATTATACTAAAAAAATTCAACAACTCAATAAATACAAAAAAGATAACGAAAGGAAAAATCTAGACATAAAGATTTTCAAAATGTTCATTAGGGTCACATGTAACTTGATGTCATGTAGAAAAATTTGTGTTCCCATTCTTTTCTTTATCTAACGGAAGTTCCAGAATGAAATTGTCTACATTTGCTTAGAGCTTAGAGCGAAAAGGAATTGCAATCTTGTTTGACAATCCTAATTCCTAATTTGAATTTTGGGCTTGTGTCTCATTAAATGGGCTAGAGATAGAGCAAGGGAGTTGGGTTGACTACTGGCCTTTATTCATTAATCGCCGTGTTTCATTTCGTTTTATGATAAACGAAACAATTAATGAAACAATTTTTTTTTAGTTTATTAAATGAAACAGTTAACAAACTATTTTCTATTCATGCAAAGAACGAAATAGTTAAGAAAAATATATTTCAGTGTAAAATACATGAAATTTCGTATTTCATTTTATTTCATAGTAAACGAAATGATTGACGAAACGATTTTCTATTTTGTTTATTAAACGGATTTTTTTTTTCTTTCGTTCTATTCGCGCAACAGTTAACGAAAGTGGGTTATTTCGTGACTGTTATCCACGTTTGACAGCTCTATCCACTCGGATTGTCATCTACCACATTTGGTGATGACTAGGCAACTCAACGTTTTGGTAAATCCGTAATGTATTTGCACAGAACATATGGTATGGACTTTGTTAATTCAATTTATATTGGGTTCAACCCAAAGTCCTTGATCCTCAGTTAACTGACTTTATGGTGGATGGTTCAATCAAGCTTAATTACAGTTGCTTCTTTGCTACATCATCAGTCATTTGGCACTTCTCTTTCTTTATATGATATTTTAATTATATTTAAAAATCTAAGAAAATAAATAAATAATAATTAAAAAATATAAAATCTTTTTTAAATTTAATTCTTATCCTACCCTTAAATTCCAAAAGGCCTAATAAAAATCAAGCCTCTCAAGAGTCAAGACTCATCTCTAAAAAATCTAGCACTTTAAATTCAATTCTCTAAAGACTTGTCAAATTTGATTCTTACCTAAGAGAAGGGATTCAATTACCATTTTTGTGGTGTCCATGGTGCCTATTTATTTATTTATGTATAAATTTAAAAATGTGAACCATTAGATGTATTCTATATCATCTCAATTGTATGTATATGAAAAATAAAAAAAATTAACTTTATTTGAATAGCCATCAAGTAACGTGTCTAAATTGTAAAATTTGGTCCGTTGATTTTATTAACGCTTGATGCCTATATAAATAATATTGAAATGATATAATTTTTTGTATACATATATAAGATGATATTTATAAAATATTTCTTCAATTAGTTTTATTATTTAAGAATTTAAATAATAATTATTTAATATTTAATTTTAATGACACCGATGTAGCACCAAAATGATGGTAATTGGATCCCTTCTCCTTACCTAATTACCTCACAACCCTACTAGACTTGGTCCTTGAGATGACCAATTTGACTCTTAAAGACGATACCTACCCAACACAAAACCGAAAATATATAAATAGTTACAATTAAAACTAAGGAACCAACCGAATAATTAACCGCCCTTCTTGACAAAATAGGGGACATAATTAATTACAATTAAAGCCAAGCGATAGCGCTCCTTTCCTTTTCATACCGCTTTGATTATCTGTGATGGCGCTCCTTTCCTTTCCTCTCCCATACACATCTCCTCTTCGCTCCTTTCATTATCTGCAATCTTGTAAATAAGAAAATTAGAAATGAGATTGAAAATACCCAAAAAGGTGCGCTGAATCGAATACAAGGAGCCAATACTGCTTTACTATCTGAAATTAAGAAGCTTGAAGGACATACAGATCGACTGGACCAGATAATGAATGAATTTACTGAGACAGATTATTTTTAAGAAAGGATTTTGAGGAACTGATGACTGAGCCAGATTCAAGTGACTTGAGCTTGAGCAAGGTCTCCCTAGATGAGATGAAGCTGTTTGGTAAGGTAATGGTGGAGAGGAAGCAGGGGCGGAGTCAAAATTTTATATTTGGGGTCGATATTTGGAGATGTTAGATATTTATTATAGAAAAAAAAATATTATAAGGAATCAAATATATAAATTTCTGAATTTTTTATGAAATTATATATATTTTTCGGACATTTTTTGAAAAATCAGAGAAGCTGTACACCCCAGGCAATAATTTTTTTTGTCCGGAATTGATCCTGTCTATTTACGACCAACCAGACAATAATTTTTTTGTGACTTTTCAATCTCTATATATTATTAAACGAACCCCAATTCAGCCATAAGAACCATACTTAAAATTAAAATTAAAAAAATTATGAAGATATTGTTCGTATATTAAAAATTCTTGTCTATGTATTTTTTTTTAGAATAGATTAAATGTCAATCTTCGGTGATATTGAACAATGTCAGACTTTTCTATTTCATGTCTATAAAAAAATATTTGTATTTTTATGATCTCAATTACATGTCTATAAAAAATTTCAAATTAGATTATATAATTAATTTTATTAATTAACTCTTGATGAATACCGAAGTAAAGATAAAATTATATAAAATTTTATGTGGACACAATTTATAGAATGTACAATACATTCAAACAACTAATACTATCAACTAGTAATTTAAAAAAAATAGCTATTTGAAATTTAAGTTTTGATGGATGTTACTGTCTTATACTAAGACAGATTATTTTCTTTGTGTAAAACTATAAAATAATCTTGCAATATGCAGTTTGCAGAGATGTGATTGTGTGGTTGTGAAGACTGGTGCGTCTCTGCATTTGCTACAATACTAAGCGATGGTAGCAACCTACGATAAACCTCCAATCCTTAAACTTTACTATAAATCTTTTAGTTAACAATTCACACTTGTATATAAACCTCCAATGCATGGTTTTGAACTTTAGTCTTCAGAATTTTTTAATAACGGTAAAATTATAAAACATATTTATCATGAATGTGAGTAAAATACAATAGACATATTTTAAAACAATAAAAATTGTTGCGCGTCAAAGAGCACTACATTTTAAACGAAAAATGTAGCATCACGTTTATATTAGAATTTAGAAATCAGAACCCGCCGTCTTACTAAACGGTGATTATACTGCACACTCCACCTTCGCTAGAGATGAACCTCAAGTTGTTTCGGCAAATTTTATACATTGCTCATGGAAAGTAAGAAGAAAGAATATGAAATTAAAATATATTATTTTAAAGAGTCCAATTTTAATTGGTTCAATTCTTTTTAAGAAACCTTTAGGATTAAATCAAACTATCAATCTTGTTCAATAAAAAATGCTGTGAGGACTATCTATATAAATAGTAAACATATGAACTCAAACAATAATATATTATCCACTAAACATAAGAAGTGTAATTTGCAGAGTGAAATGATATATAAAAAAAATGTAAAAAAATTATCATATTGCGAAATTTGATTCTTGATCCTTAAAATCACATTATGTTTATTCAATTAATCTGCTGCTGTATATTGAATTTCTTTAAATATGAATAAACTTTGGTTGATTTTTTTAAAGGTCATGAACTTATGGTATTAGATTTTATAAACTCAAATATAATTTTAGATAGATCCATAAAGACAAATCTATTGAAACCTTCATCAAGCCATAGAAATGTTAATTATAACTTTTGATTTGAAGATGTTATTATATCTTGAACTTCAAAATCTTCTCAAGTATTTTGAAAAAAGAAACATGTTACTTTGTTTAAAATGCACCCAATTTTTTTTTTGCAAAACTAGAAAATAAAAAACTAATAATTTATGAATCAAGAGTTAGGCTATGGTGCTACAGAATCCAAAAATATAGGTAAATCATCTCTAAATCTTGATTTATGAATCTCTAAATTCAGACAACGAGCCTGAGCTTGTCTAAATGTAGCTTCGCCGCTGATCATTCCTTAGATCACGTTTATGAGAGTGACTGATTGTACCTCTATAATATCTAGCACTTACAAAAAAATGAAAATTAAATTTTAATGGAATAAAAATTTATGAAATTATTTAGACACATGTCATAATTGAATTCTATTCGGAAAATGGGCCGAATTCAATTGAATGGAACAAATGTTTCTGTTTTTTTTTCTTTGTGCTGGGGGTGCAAATTAGGGTTGCAAATGATTTGAGTTCGAATGAGTCGGGTTTAGCTCAAATTCGGCTTATGAAAATTCGAGTCGAGTTGAGTCGAGCTCGTGAAACGTTTCAAGCTTAAATGTTTACCTCAAGATCGGCTCTTAACTATTCGAGCTAGCTCATGAGCCAATGCATGTACGTTGATTCGGTTTGACATTTATATTTAATATATCTACAAGCTTGTAAATTCAATATATCTATAAAAATGATATATGTGTTAGTACAAAATTGATATATGAACAAACTATATTTTCAATAAAATCATTGCTGCACTAATTTGAATGGATGGACTAGCAAAAAAACTATGGAGTTAGATATATGAGCTGAGTCATAAGTGAGTACGAGAAGTTATTAAGCCGCTGAGATTATGAGATGATGAGAAATAATGAGAGATAGATTATCGGATTATAATTTAACAGAAAAAAAATATAAAATATTATTATTTGAGTCGATTTGAGCCAACCCTAATTTAAACTCAAATTTCATTTAACAATCGAATCATATTAGCTCGAGCCAAATTAGTTCGAGCCCGAAATTTTTTGTACAGGCCTAGTGCAAATAGGGCAACCCGTGGAGTTTAGAAAGAAGGGTTTTTAACTGAGTTGGGTCAGTGGGCAGATCGGAGGGTGAGCTTATCATATATCATATATAATATATAATACAGCTGCAATACACGTCAACTGTAAGCTGAATTGTGGGATCCAAATATAAAATATGCGCTAATTTTTAATATACCCCTCAACTCTACATTAGTTTTATATTTTTTCTTAATTCTTCAAAATCTTCTCTTATCATCTATTATGAATCTTTCTTATTTGTCCATCTTTAATTATAATTATCTTAAAAAAACTTAGAATTCATAATTAAATATTAATTAATATTTTAAAAATATAAATGTCCTTTTCATTTATTTTTTTCTTATTTTTCCGCCTCTTAATATAAAATAAAAATATTAATTAACAGTTAATTATAAATCTTGTAGAAGATAATTATAATTAAGTATATTGTAATTAATTACTATTTTTTATTTACATCAAGAGGAGGCGGGAAAGTAAGAAAAAAAATGAGAGGAATATTTTCATCTTTTAAATACTAATTAATAATTAATCATAAATTGTAAAGAAGATAATTATAATTGAGTGTGTTATAATAATTCAGGCGAACAAATAAAAAAAATCATAATACTTGAATGACAATGAGAAGATTTTAAAGAGTTGATGAAGAAATAAAAACAATTAAAAAAGTTGAGGATATATAAAAAAATAACCTAAAGTATCTACGCCTCTACGGGTGGTGAAGTAGGTTAGAAGTTCTTCTCAAAATAAAAAAATAAAAGTAGGTTGGAAGTTCTTCTCAAAATTACCTTACCAAACAGCTTCATCTCAGCTATGCCTAATGTCTGGTCGCTCGTTGAAAAGCCCAGATCAACCAAAATACATTCAGCTGACAAAATGTGAAAGGAAATTTTAGGCTACGGCTACATTAACTGCTCATTGTTGCTTAGTTCTATAGTTTAATGAATTGAGTCAAAAAATTTGCTGCTGTTGACTTTGATTTGGAGAAAGCAAATGAAAATTTTCTTTCTTAGTTGTGAGCTGACAAGTCGGTTTTGCTTTTTTATAATGCTATACAATAGTTCTGAGTGTATCATGTATCAATTTGAGAGATGAGTTAATTGAGAATATATTTTTGTTAAATTCTTCTCTCTTCATTATTGGAATAAAATCCAATTAATTTTTTCAACAAAACAATTGCTATCAGATTATCGTTCACATAATTGTTACTTGAATAAAATCCAATTCTCTCTTCGGGTCTGACCCAAGTTTTAATTTTCTTTATGAATTTTTCCTGAATATTTTTAGGGGTAAACAGTTGAAAAGTTAAGAAAAAATCTACAAATTTTAAGTTTTTCTTCAAAGTATATCATGGTCTAAAATCTAGTTGGACAAAACCAGACCGTTCAGCACACATAATTTATCTCGTTCTCAATGACCCCAAATAAATTCAAGAAAAATTATACTCACTTTATATTAAATCCTCAACATTCTTAACGGTATATTAGCTCAGACTTAATATTTATATTAATTTAATTAATTATAATTAATCCATCAACAATTACAATTAACTTAACTTTAATTCTATATATATTTGCATTCAAATCTGAATGAAATATATATTATATCATACTTTATTAATTATATTTATTTGATATGTTTTGATATTATTTAAAATAATATTTAATGTATTTAATCATATTACATGCAGTCTAAACTTTATATATTAGATTTTAGACGTCTAAAAGCTCCAACACACAACTTTTCGTAGAAGACCTTCTCGAACTTGTGCATAGTATCCTGATCGAGTAGCACAAAAGCCACAACACCGGCATCTTTTCCTGGTTCGTTGAGGACGTAAATAACATTGGTTCCATTTGCCTGAGCCCATGTCAACAGCTGTGGTGCACCCCATCCGAAATCAGCCTCATATACTGGCATTCCAGCGATGCTAGCAATCCGTAGATCAGATTTTGGCAGTTCTCTTACCGGGGCCAATTTCTTGTCTTGATTCACTTCGACATAGTCAATGAAAGATCTAATATACTCATCTGTAATTCCATCAATAGCAGCTTTCACAGAACTTGCTGCAATAGAAATTGGATTGGATGTTATCTTGGATGCATCAGCAGTTGTAGAAGTCCTGATGATAGCATTACCGAAGAACTCTTGTGGCAGCGGCGGCTGTAAACGCTCTCGTATGTCAGCAGTAAACTGGAGTCGTGTGTTAGTGCCAGGGGGGAGTTCTTGCGCAATGCAATAGCACTTCCAAAATAGTGCGGAAATGACACAGAAGGTGGAGATTCTAGTTTTAGAACTCCCATCGGTGCACTGAGATTTTAGGGAGCAAATTTGTTCGTTTGAGAGCTTCAGCTTGGTCACAACACACTGAGAGGGAGTCACTGTATTCTTCACTTGATCATGGCAACTTCTGTATTCAGGATGATCAGAGGTGATAGTTGGTGGAGAACGAGCATGAAGCAGAGTGTTGTCGAAGGAGGGAGGTATTACACTGTCAAGTTCACCTCGCGCTATGCAAGCCCATGTCTGGAAAAAATAGAAAACGCTACGACCGTCCATTAAGTTGTGATTAGTAGCAGATCCTAGCACCACTCCACCACATTTAAGACAAGTTACCTGCATCCAGTAGCAACGATGCTTTGATCAGAACAGGAGAGATTGAAAGTGAAAAGCAAAACTTGTCATCTTGGATTAATTTTTCAACTGAGGTACATGTCATTTCGTGGTTGTGCAGGTTTTGGGTTCAGTTTTACCCAAGTGTGCTGCAAGTCAATCTAATTTCTTTTGGTTTTAGATACTTGATCAGAAATTTTACTTTATAAATTAATTTTGGTGAAAGATTGATAAAATGTCGAACAGGTTTAACTTTCAAATTTCCGGAGCTATTAATCATCCATTTACATGAATCAAAGGATCTTGGTTTGGCAAATATAGATCGGGTTGTTTCAAGCAAGGTTTGCAAAATCGGAATAGGAATCAGAATTGGTAAATTGACTATGGAATCGGAATCGGAAGAATCAGCCGGAATCGGCTGAATTGGACCGGACACTCTGATTTTTCAGAAAAGCTTATTTTTCATTAAAAAAAGAAAAAATATAAAAAATATTTAATCACAAAATGACGTTAAAGCAACACATTACACTCAAATAATCCACTAATTTAATATAATTAAGTATTAAATAATTAATTAGTACTTAATTGAAGAGCAAAAGTGAAAATAAAAATTATCTTAAAATTTTTTATAATTGAAAGAAATTTTGTATCAATTTTGGAAAAAAAAATCAAAAAATCATTGACCATAATTAATTAAATTTATTGAGTATCAAATAATTAATTAATGCTGAATTAGATGAAAAAAGTGAAAATAAAAATTACTATAAAGTCTGACATGATTTATAGAATTGTTGGTGATATTTTTGTGAATTTTAGGCAAAAGAATCTCTCAAAATAAATTCAAGATCATAAAATGCTAAAGAAATTAAAATCAGCCAAAGACTGTATTCAATGCATGGACCGAAGAATAAAGGCCCACATGTCAGAAAAATTATTTTCTAAGGTCTATAATGCGCCAATTTTACCCAGAAGAGAGAAAAAATAATGGTAAACCCGGTTCTCGTGAACATTTCGTCGTCATTGAAATAGTCCACTATAAACCAAGCTCACCTAAAATAATATCACTCCCCATCATCTAATCCATCTTCTCTTCCGATGGTATCAAACCCAATCTGACC
Source organism: Schoenoplectus tabernaemontani (assembly GCA_037127355.1). Classification (NCBI taxonomy): domain Eukaryota; kingdom Viridiplantae; phylum Streptophyta; class Magnoliopsida; order Poales; family Cyperaceae; genus Schoenoplectus; species Schoenoplectus tabernaemontani. The sequence continues at coordinate 21,585,606 of CM073751.1, forward strand.
CATTTCCCCTTCTATTTGACAGCAAAAAAACATAAAGCTCGATCCGACTATATTGATTAAATTGACTAATAAAACTTCCAATTTCGGTCAATATAACCTCCCTAAACTCGATCTCACAAGCCATTTCAGCTAATTCCAAGTAATTCCAATGATTTTTGATGAGAAAAACATACGGCCGAGTAACTCGGGATAAAATCGGTTCGGCAAGTTGCGATTAACTCGGAATCGGCCGATTTTGCAAACCATGGTTTCAAGTTGGCACAATTAAAATCTTAATTAATTATAAGCTTTGACCATTTAGATACATATACGTTTAAATATAGAAAAAAATACTTTAAGAAATCTAAATTTATATTGATAGCAGAAGAAATTCTTATTTTCTTCACAATCTTTTGTTTTGTAACAAAAGACATCAAACCTGAAGCATTATCATAAGAGAGAGCGATGTTGCTTTTGGAACAAATTGGCTTCTCAGCTCAGGTGATGGCATGAAATTGATTTCATCCGAACTGCGCTCTGACCGGGCTACCACAAGGAGTGCTCCTTCAGCATTGCAATCTATCGCCTTGCGGCCATCATCACCGACCACAAACCGGCCAGCGAGGGGGTAGAAGAGCACTAGTGTTTTGGCCAATGCAGCCTTCATGACCTCAATTGAGAAGAAGTCTGTTGCTTCATTCTTCCTATAGAAATATAATAAGCAAGTGTACAAAGATGGCGCGACCTGTTCAAGGTTTGATAGGAAGAGCTTCCCTCGAGGTGTTTCTTCAGAGGGAATTACCAAGGTTTTCTCTATTACATCTACCATCTTAATTCTTCCTCTCTTGAGGGCAAGTCCAGGGTATGAGACTTCTAGATCTGATTTCTTTCGTTTTGGAGTGGGATCTCGGCTCGGAGTAGTACTTCGTTAGGCCCTGTTCGGAGTGATTCCACAGTAATGGGATTGATGGGATTTTCAACTTGAGAGGAAAATAATTTTTATATCCGTTCGGCAGTTATAAAATTAGGGTGAGATGATTTTTTCCACTCCAATTCACTCAACTCAGTACAAATTAGTGGGGAAAATAATAATAGATCTGATTAAATTTGTTTTTTTCCATGTTGATTGGGCATTTTTTAATTTTAGTAAATAAAAAAATAAACAGAAATGGTAAGATTATCTCGAAAATTAGTTCATATAGCCTGGACTGAGTTTGAAACTCGGTCCTAGGTGCCTGGACTGAGTTTGAAACTCGGTCCCAGATTTTTTTTTACGTTTGTGTGTGTTATATTAAAAATAAAATACAACAGTCAGTAGATTGATCTAAAATATTACAATAAAAATTAAACCCGGCCCCAACATTTAAAAATTACAACGTTTGTGTGTATTTGAAAATTGCAGGTGATTGGACCGAATTTAAAACTCGGTCCAGACATCTGGGACCGATTTTTAAACTCAGTCCCAGCATTCTGCTATTATAGCACCCAGTACCTTTCTCCTTCATCTTCCTCCATCCAACTATTTCTTCGAAATCGTCATTGTTACTGTTGCAATATCTTCCAACTGGAAATTTATTTTTCGACAGATCCAGAGCCGATCCGTATTCACCACTCTTGTCTCATCAACATTGTAATTTTTTTTCTATTTCGACTATTAATTTTTGGTGTAAAATTAAAAATACACTAACAGTAGGGTTTATTGTTCATACTGTAGAGACGAAAATATTACCGAACAATGTGTATCACGGAGGTCAAATCCTGAACACTTCAACCGACACGGGTTACGATATTCATGTCGCGTGCACATTTTCTGCCGACAAGATAATCAATCTTCGTGACTTGAAGAGACAGATTCATGCTGGTTTGGAGCTACTCCCTAGCAACTAAACAACGTGTTTAGGATCGCTAGACAACTTCCGGTATGTGCTATCGTCGAGAATATGTGGCACAAATATGTTGAGTGGTTCTATAAGCGTCGAGAAATTACAGTTGTTTGGGAAGCCCAAGGTCTGGTGTTCTCTCAAAAGGTCACCGAACTGATAAAACATCGCGGTGATAAGAGGAGAACTTATGATGTCATACCACTAAATTGGGGTATCAACAACTATGATGTTTACAATAAAAATGGAATTATCGAGACGGTAATATTCGATACTTATATAATTTTTTATTCAACTTCAAAATTTAAGCAATAATTTATAATTTCTATTTGAAATAATAGGGACAAAAGAGTGAAATGAAATATGAGGTTGAATTAGCGATGACGGGAATTGGTAATTGTTGGTGTCAGAAACCGCAATTGACCGGCATCCCATGTGACCACTTGCTTGTTGTTTGTTTATTCAGAAGGCTGGATTACACTCAGTATGTTAGTCTACATTGTACCATCCAGTACTACATTAACACATGGTCCGGTCATTGACGTAGTTATGACAATAAACAAGATTGGTCAATGTACAACGGTCCGGTCATTAGCTCAGATCCAGCAAAAATCAATAAAGGAAGGAGAAGGAAGATACGCATTCCAATGGTTATGGATGAAATGGAGGATCGTATCAACAGGCTGCCAACTCAAGGTCGAGCTCGTTCCAACAGAGCATGATTTAGATTATCAGTGTGTTTATATTTTTTGTTGTTATATTTACCAGAACAATTGGATTTCAATTTTTATTGTAATATTTCTATTTGTTTGATACTATTTTAGAACAATGTATTAATCGTGCTTATATTTGGTTTTATAAAATTTTATTTTAATTTTTATTGTAATATTTTAGATCAATCTATTGACTGTTATATTTTATTTTTAATATAACACACACAAACGTATAAAAAAACTGGGATCGAGTTTCAAACTCGGTCCAGGCTATATGGGCTAATTTTCGAAATAATCTTATCATTTTCATTTATTTATTTATTTTATTTACTAAAATAAAAAAAACAATCTGTTGACTGAAGACTCAACATCTCACACACTTGGAACCCACGCCCATTCATTTTCTTTCCCATCAAACACTTGACAACTGAACAGGACCTAAAATTTGCACTTTTAACCTACTTGTAACCTACTATTAAAAGCCCAACCAAGGAATCTACTTCCAACTAGAGTTTTGAAATAGACCGGACGGTCCAACCCGTCCCGGACCGGACCACGGTCCGGTCCAATGGTGGGTCGGTCCTCCCTTCACCCGAAAATGGACCGTGTCAACCTATCCCGTGCCGACCCATGGACCAGACTGTCCCGAAAAATTATTATTTAAATATTGATAAATTTACTTTTGAACTTTTATTATTTTTTATAATTTTCTGAAATTTTATTTTTTGGATTTTTTTTTATTTTTTAGTAGCATTAGATTTTTAAACAATTAAAATAATAATTCAAATTAGTTAAAAATTATTATTAAAAAATATGATAAATTATTATTTTTCCCAATTCATAATAAAAAAAATCGGACCGTGCCCGTCCCGTGGGGACCCGACCCCCGGGGGCCAACGGTGGGACAGGTTCGGTTTTTTCGAATTTGGACTGCCTAGGACCGACCCGTGTGGACCGTACGGAACTGTAGACCGTCTGGGTTTGGACCTGACCGTTTTCAAATCACTATTTCCAACTAGGGTTGTCAATGACATCATTTTGACTATTTATCTGATCTGTATCGTATCCAATAAGGCGGGTATAGGAATTGATTTTTTATACCTAAGGAATTGATTTTTTATACTAAAATTGCCTCAGAAATGTTGATTACGAAAAAAATTATTTTTATTCGTTTTTCGTTTGAAACTTATAGTAAATTGAGTTCTGGCTGCTTTCTCTGAATTATTGCGGATAAAATAACTCATCCAAACTTTCAAGTTTCAAGCCGAACATTCGATTTTCCCAATTACTAGTAGGTTCTTTCCATCTTTAATTTGAATTCACAACTGATGGCTGCAAAATTGAATCGGATGGATTTAACCAAAATTGCAGTTTGGAACAAGAGCATAAAAATCTTCACCTGCCTTTTCATGGTTAAGAACATAAGAATAAAAAGATATTGCAGAAGTTATTACAGGTTTACAGATGGTTAAATTAATGAATATCATAACACTAACAACAACAACAACAACAATTACAAACTCAGCAAACCAAATTATCTACTGATAACACTTTCTATCAACAAACAAAGTTACAAAACAAATGACCTAATTTTCCCAGCAAAACTGACCTCTCTAGATTTCTTAGTCAAATCCTACAAATTAATCATTTGCATTTTGCAAAACCCAACTACAATTCACCGACCCATCTTCTGCTTGCGCAATTCACGCATTATGGCCTTTTTCCTTTCACTATCCATGAAATCTTTTGAGATGCTTGTGCTTTTGCTCGTCCCAATACTCGCTGGTGGCGTCTTCTGACCATTCACAGCTGAATTTGGGGTTGTCATCCCAACACTTCTTGATGGCGACTTCTGAGCATTGATGGTTGAAGTCAGGGTTGTCATTCCAAAATTGTTAAATGGCAAATTCTGCGCATTCATGGCTGAATTTGGAGTGTATGGCACTTCTTGATTGGCATTTTTCATAGGTGGTCTACCACGCCTTCTCCAATTTGGTGTTTCTGCTGAGGCACCACGTGCTTGACACCGTGCAGTCTCAAACCATTTGTTGACCTGGAAGTACATGTATTGAAGTTAAAAAAGGGATTTTTTTTCCATTCTTTTACTTGTGCCATTTTCCTATTCGGATAACAATAATATTTTTCCCACAGATTTTTTCTTTTTCTTCTCATTTTTTGATGGAAGGTGGAGGGGGGGGCACCTGTTCATATGTCAAACTTAGTTCTTCCGCTAGGATTGCTTTGCTCTGACGGGTTGGGTACTGATTTGTCTTGAAATATTCTTGAAGTGTCTGTAGCACATAATAAAGAAAAAAATAGTAGAGATCAAAATTAATTTCCACCAAAGAATTGATCAAGTGTAAAGAAGATGATGGACTTCCAGTCCTAACTTTTCTGATAGTTTGTCAGATACAAACAAAGAATTTTTATCTCAGATCAGAGCACAAGTAAATTTACCATCTTTTATTTTAACAAAAAAATTGTTTCCTGTTTAATATGTGTTCATCTCCATACAGTTCTGTGTTCATGCTAAGTAAAACTCCTGTCAGAAATTCATTGAACTTGCATACATAAATGTACCTTTGTTTTATCAAGACCAAAATTTTTTTTGCTACTTGAAGAATGAGACTGCTTAGGAGTACTGCTCTCAGAGAGGTCATGTCCCTTTCTTTTCTTTATCTTTTTCTCAGACCAATCTTCATCGTCACTAGACTCCGAGTCTGAAGATGCTTTGCCGAATGTCTCCTTTGTATTTTCAAAACAAAGTGTAAGTACTTCCGAATTCAAAAAGCAAAGAGTAGTGTTCTTAGAGAATGCTCATGGTTGGACAGTCACAGTTTGCTAGCACATACAATGTCAGTGTGGACTGGTTGAGTTTCATGAGCAAGTATTTTTATACATAATCTGACCACTTCTTCTCTTTGACTAACTTTTGTACAACTAAATGTGTAATATCTATCATTTCTTTGTTCAAAGACGACAAAGATAGATTTCATGGGACAACAATTTTCCAAGTTCCAAAAATAAGGTCTTCAATTGAGGCACTTGGATTTCAACACAAGCTAACTCTTTTTTTTTTCTTTTCATTTGTTTTGGTTGGTCTTGACAATATGTTGTCAATTCAAGTCATAGTAGTTATGAATAATAAATTAATGATAATAATAAGGCATACCCGATATAACTTCTTGTAATCTGTTGGCTCTTTCTGCCTTCTTCCTGTCATTGGTACATCAGAGTCAACCACATCTTGATCAAAAGGAGGGGCCGAAACCACATTGCCATCTGTCTTCTTCACAAGCTCGTCACAAAACTCGTCAGAGTCTGATGTGAAATCTGACTCATCAGAGTTCAACATCTTCTCACTGTTTTCCTCTTCGGAGTTGCGCCTTTCAGGGTCAAAATCATCATCCTCAGAATCTTCTGATGGCAATGCCTCTATGTCAAGTTGTTTCTTTTGGTTTTTCGCCTTTTTTGGTACATTCTCATCCTCAGAGTCCGTGTAGAAATCTGAATCATCAGTGCTCGAATCCTCTTCTTCTGATTCCTGTTCAGTATCCTCACCTTCCTCTCCATTATTGTCACCTCCATTTTCCTCTTCATTGTTGCACTCAGGGCCATCTGGGTTGTAATCATCATCCTCTGAGTCATCCGATGGAAGATCTAACGGATCAAGTTGGTTAACCCCATTTGCAGCTGCAGCTGCCTCAGGAAAGACTTTCTGCATGGATGAATGGAATCTCAACTCAAACAGCAAACTATGGCAGGTGACATTACTGTCAATCCGTTGAATAAATGAAGAAAAGAGGAAACTTATGTGGCTAATGAATAGTTTAACATCATCAGCATATGCAACCAAAGAGAAGTGGCTTATTTTATAACCTATATTATGGTTTTAGTAATGGTAAATGACTCTGAAGTTAGCAAACAAAAACCCAATGACCATGGACAGTGATTATGGAAACTGGAAACATTAAATACATATAAAAAAGAACTGTTTACAAAGAGAGAGTGACAATAAGAGAGAGTTTAACCAACATATTCTAGCATATATAGTCTTCAACCAAAATTAAGGCATGATGAAGGGTCTCTAGTCTTAATTCGACTTCACCAAACAACAGGTTGCGGGCAGAACAGGTACCTCCTCTATCTTGATTTTGAGGGAATACTTTTTTATATTTAAAATAAATAAGAATTTTAAATTGTAGGTTCCTCCAAAGATGAAGGTTTATCTGATTCGTCAAAATGTAACTCCTGGCTGTTAACTTCTACAAGAAGGATGGAGGGACACGATGCAGGAAAGAGTTGCTAGGGTTCACAAAGAGCCATTTACATGTTTTAGGGAAGAGTATGCTAGAAGGGAATTTTAGATTAAGATCATGGAGAGACACAAGGGCTCATATGATGTATAGTTAATCTGGGGAACACAGTAATTTTTCCCAATACATTTAAAAGAAAACTGTCAAATCATGTGCAATCTTTCATTGTTCAATTATTTGGTCAGAATATGAGAGGAGAAAAGGGCCCTGACAGCAACAGATGTCAAGAGGAGATCAAAGCTGGTAAGGCAAAAGGATATGTAGTAGATGTGGTATATGAAAATTTGGATGTAATCCGATGTTTTTGAGGATGCTACAGCTCCTTCAAAGTTTTCATTGATATACAACAAGAATGTAGGTGGTGAAGCATGATACATGATTACTACTTGCCTCTCAGCCCGCTCCCTTAGCTGGTTGAATCCAGAAAATTCACTGCTGTGTGATTTATCATTGGTAAATTATTCTTTTGAAGGTTTTGTTGTGATATTTTTCAGCTTTTGTAGAGTTAAAAACTACAATTATTGAAGTTTGGCACAAAAACAATTTTTACCTCCCAAGTGTCCTGAAGACAAAGATGGCTTCCTTTGGATTCATTAAGCAACACGATACAGTCCAGCTTACAATCACAAGCTGGGCACAGCCAACCTTCATCCCCCGGGGGTACTAAAAGAAATCAATTAACAATTATTTCTATATTACAGCTGATTATTCTTTCATTCCATAAAATGCATAAAAGGATAAAAACAATGAATTAGATTCTTACTGTCTTTGGTAAGAAGAGGGGGGTTGAGACAATTCTGGTGGAAGCCCCGATCACATATTCCATCACAGAGTATAATGTCATTATTAAGTGTAGCATTCTTTGTGCCACATTTGGCACAAAAAATCTGTTATTAAATAAATACCTTTTAGTAAACAAAAAGAGAAGAAAAAGGGAGGGAGTACATGATTGAGAAATCCAAATGACAAACAAAAAAATATTGATCTTAATATCTTATTGCACAAAAAAAAAAATGTATTCATGTAGGAACTTATATTTAAGAGTTACTGTGTACAAGGTCAAGAGACCAATAAACAGAAGGCTTGTTGCAATTAATCAGGTGTGCTGATCTTCTGATTTGCAACTAGATCAGTTCTCAACATGAATGTATGCATTTCTGTTGACATGCGACCAAATCAATGTCATGGATTTGACAATTGAAAAATGCACTTAAAGTACTTTCCAAATATCTAATGTAAAAATGGAGCATAACGGGCATCAAAATAAAGTGGCAACTGATCCTTCTTCTTATAGCTCAATATTAGAATGTTTAACCATGAGGCTTAAAGAAAAGTTCACATATCTAAGTTCAATAAAAAGTAGTTGATGATAACATAATATTACATCTTCACAGTCTATTTCTCCTTTATCATCAAACAGAGAGTTGTCCAGCTTGCCCTCAGCGGCAAGTAAACCAAGTTCCTTGAAACTCTCTCTTATTTTTAACTTGCATTTTATTATTGCAGCCTTGGCCCTTTCAATTTCCTTTTCAGGTCTTAGCTTTTCCAAACTGCACAAAAAAAAAAGATTTAATGATTTGGCTTGTAAAAAATGTCCATGCAGTAGCATAAATTTGGGCAATATATTTTGGTTGCAAAACCAGCACCAGCACAACGGCTAAATATTGTTAAATTCTGGTTATTTGTAGAAGGTGCCTATTAGAAGATACCATGATTTTTTTTTATTTAATACCACATTTATTGGACCAACAAATTAAACCTGTATTCATTGTCATAAACAGGAAGGTAAAATGAAAATTAAAGAATAAAATGATCACGCCTCTACTGATTAATATGCTGATGTTATGAACATAATGCCTAGTAATATAGTTGACACCTCACAAAATGAAAAAGAAAATATAAATGGGTTCACAAAAAGATATATACTTTTGGCCTTTCCATCCATCAGTGGAATATGCATCGATTAAATTCTGCTCATAGTTCATCCTTGTAACAAGGGACCTGACTCTATTTCGAATTGTTGAAAGTTTATCGCCTGAAGGCCGTGAACTCTTTGGCTTCCTCCCCCGTTTTTTTCCACTTGACACTGGTTCTATTTGGGATGATGTACCAGCCACCAACTCATTATTAGGGTTTAGATCAGGCTCTGGACTTTCAGTCTTTCCATTCAATGTTGATCTAAGAGCTCTGCCTCCGTCTGCTGACCTCAACGAATATCGAGTTTTATCTGCTTCATGAGGAATTATCTTTTGGCCCTTCTTTCTCCCTCGTTTTTTCTTCATTCCTAAATTTTCTAGATTTTCAATGGTTGACGTGCTCTTCTCATGTTGATTGCACGGTATTGTTTCTTTGTTCGGATCTGTTTCACCATTTACAAAATCATTCCTTTCAAAACCAGAGATGGTTAGATCACTAACATCCATCTTCGGAATTACTAGGAGAGACCTTCCTAAAAAGCAAAAGTTGTTCCTTTCTGGAAGCCTAGAACCTATAAATGTGTGGGAGATGACAAGTACAGGTGTAAATTTTCAATGTCAGGGAACTAATTAATTCTGGTCAGAAAAAAGCCCAAGTAAACTCAAATGCCCTTGATATTGTCTCTATTGCAGCTTTACGCAAACATTGTTTGCGGGTAAAATCATAATAAGTGCCTTTAAACAGACTTAATCATACGACTAAATAGCACTTACAGGATACCAGTTGTGTTGCTGGTAAAAAAGAGGCAACATAAACAGACTTAATATAACAAGGGATGCAAAAGCTAGAACACTGAATGTTGTATATTCTTCATTAATGACAACAAAAAGCAGATATTAACACTGTAAAATGTCGCACAGTCAGTTGCTCTCATTTTGTCACCAAAGTAGAAAGATCCCGTCTAAAACTCAAATTTGGTTATGATTTCATGATTCCTCACATCCACAAAAGAGACGGTCTTTTGTTACGTGTCCAACACAATTCAAAATCTACAGATTCGAAAAAGAAATCTCTGCCCTGAAGATTACTCCCGACCAAGAAAAAAAAACCTCACAAACAGAACCAACAATTTCTACCAAGAAGCAAAATGTCATGAAAAAAGTTTAAACCAAACCATCCCCACCTATCGTTTGTTCGCGGGGTGCCTCACCTTACCTCAAAATCAGGAGCCTGGAGTTAGAGCGAGAAAACTCTACGCTTGAATCGAAGCGGTGGAGGAGGTGAACCACCGACTACGGCGGGAGCGATTGCTCCGACACACCGTCCGACCGAGCAGACGCTGCGCCGATTGTTCTAGCTTTTGTGAGTGACAAGAGGAGGAGGAGGCGAGTCGCTGATTCAGCGTTTGAGAAGAAAGGAATGTCGGGCTGGGAAATAGTAGAATTGTAGATTAATTTATGGGCTTTTGAGAATGAAGGACGAAAAGATGGACTGCGCAATTAATGGGTTGGGCCCAAGAGAAAAATAATTTTCTTTATGGGATTGTTAGAAAATCATCTCTTTCAGAATAAGAACCGCACGAAATTAAATTGTCTTTTGTGTTCTTACTTCTTCTCTAGTTATCAAGTTCCATGTACGTATTATATCCACATAAAGTACACATTAACATTATTTTGCATATTTTTGCTGATAAAATGATCTCATAAAAATAGTTTATTTTCTTGAATATTTTTAGTGTAACGAATGACTTAATTTATATTCAAATTTAACATATATTAAAGATAATTTGTTACATGTTAATATTTATACATATTAACAAAACACCACCACACCAGCGGACACATCGCACGTGCAGATCCACGCACAGTTCTCACACCACGCCCAATTTTCCTACAAGAACAAATGATATGTTCAACAATTTTATTAATACAAGCAGGCCACCTTTATGCTTGCCATTAATTCATTAAATTTAATATAACAATAACTTTGTTTTATCTTGAAGCAAATAAGGAACTGCCATAATTTATTTTAAATGAAAACTATTATTTACAAGAAAAATTAACATTGAAAAGATATAACAATAAGACTAATTACAAAAATTATCACTTCTATCACTTCACAAAAAATTAAACAAAAGCAAAATGTTTCAGAAATTTCAATATAATAAAATTATCAAATTTTGCAATCATAAATATTTAGTCCATTTGTTTTGGTCGGACGGTGTGTCGGAGCAATCAAAAACTAAATGAATCATAACCGTTTATTGTCAATTAAAAAGTTCTAATTATCAACAAATCGTTAAATACCTTTTGTACCAAAACGTGCGGAGAACGTCGCTTTTGTATAAGGAAGGTTCAATTTAGCTAGGATAGCAAAATCCCACACACACACACACACACACCAAGGGGCCATGATAAGTTTAGTAATTATCACTTGACAATCTTAGTAATGATATAGAAAAAAATAAAAAATTAAAAATATATTTTTGAGCATATAGATTGACAGTGTTATTAAGTACACATAATTTGAAACTTGTTTGATAGACAAAAAAAAATTATAAATATATTTTTTAGCATATTACATTGATAGTGTTTCAAATTACATAAAATTATTTGAGAGTCTATCAAAGATTTTTTTTTTTTGCAATTTTTCAGTGGCTATGATTATGATCCTTGATGGACTATGAGATTATATTTAAATTTTATGAAATTTAAAACATAATTAATTTATAAATTCGATGATATGTCTAGAAATATTAAGAGTATTTTAGATGACCGTCCATTAAGAGTATTTATAAATTCGATTACCGTCCATTAAGATGTGATTGTTGGAAGTACCTAGCACCACGCTACCACATTTTAGATGGGTTACCTTTGACTGTGAAGTGTGAAGCAGGAAGAATGTTAATTGTTAGATAAATCACATTCTCACTTTCAACGTTTATCAAATATCACATTCTGCTATATATTTTAATTTCCATCAGGTTAATTAGCACGTAATCTAGTACTCGGTCTAGCAAATACTTAAAATTTGCTGAGCATCTTTATTTATATGTCCAATATTATTTTAAAGAAGTTTGATAAATACCGCTTAAATCTCATCCTTAAACACTTCAAGCTTTATTTTTTTTAATATTTTTTAAACAAATTCTTTATGATATGTACTTCAGAAAAGTAACTGTTCATCTTCCATGCGTGGACAGTCAACACACATATTTTTTTAGGTTCTCAACAAATTTGTTTACATCAAAATCTTATAGATATCTAATTTTTTTTATTTTCAGATATATTTAAGTATTTGCTTCAGATTTTTGAAAGCGGCTTATTTAATATGCAAATATTTATTATTTGTTATTATTTCAGAATTATCTTAAAAAATAAACAAAAACTTCAAAAACTCTAAAAGCAAAAATATATATTGAATTGTATAAACTGAAATTTAAAGAAATTAAGTATATTTTTTATTTAAATTTATTGAGGACCTTCTTGAGCTTAATTATAAAGAATTTATATTAAGCCATGAATACCTTCATGCAGTACCCATTCTAGATACTTGATAGTGCTATTTTTTATTTTCTAAATGGATAATTTTAATGTAATTATTTTTTATTGTAATGCAACTTTAATGATACATATATTTGAAAAAAGTAGTTAAATTAAAAATTAGAATCGATCAAATGTGTGCTTATATATTTTAGATGAGACGTAATTTTATCATATAGTAATTAAAATTTCGTGTGTTAGAAACTTTAAATTATGTTTAACGCAATGCTAAACATTTTCTTTTCAAATTTAATAAAACTTTTAAAATATATATATTCATAAAGTTAGATATGCCATAAAAAATAAATTAGTCTTATTTTCGAGTTTCGACTGACAAGGAAGTCCAGGAGAACTTCAATCCATATTCTATTTTGAATTGGTGGAATTTTTTTTTTGGGGTTCTGGCCCTACTTCAAATGAAAAAATCGAAAGGATTTCAAATTAAACTTCATGTAGAAGTTCGATTTTAAATTTTAATAAGGCTGTATATTTTGAATTTAAATAGTGGATAATTCTAATGTATATTTGATTTTTATGGTATATCTCTCCTTAAAATACATATATTTCAAAAACAAATTATTACTTAGACTAATTAGATGGGACATAATAACAAAATTAAATCAGTTTAGTATTTAATTAATTATATATCATAAAATCCGCTAAATTCCACTGTAAAAGTTTCAAATTGTTCGGTAAAATGCAATATATATATATATATTTCAAATCGACTCATATTCAATACAATAAGTAGAAATATATTTACAATTTTGATCATTAAGACTTGATCCTTGTTTTTTTTTAAATAAAATTTTCAAATATAGAAAATACCATAAAAAATAATTATACACTCGAATTATTTTTTGAATTCTTACATCTTAGGAAAGTTTTGACCAAGTTCGTGCGTTTGAAATATTTGGACAGTTTAAAAAGTTGCCAATAAGTTTGAATTTAGTGACAGCTGTTAGTAGTTAGTAAATTTATCGAAAGCATAGGGGCTAAAAAGTAAAAACAAATTGTGAACGTTGACTATGAATTTCTTTTGGCCAATCTAGCTGCTATTTATTTTGAATTTCTGGAGAACAAAAAAGAAAACTAAAAGGCTGGTCTTATAATCTACTAAGCTGGTATAGTAATAAATTCAGAATTCGGAAATTATTTGGCGAGATCAAAAATTCGTGATTCGGATATAATACGGATATAATTCAGGAATAATTTATTTTATATAATATAAATAAAATAAATATTATATTGATAAAATTTTAAAATTATATTAAAAATTATAAAATTTTAATTAAAATAATATATAATGTATTTTTTTATCGAATAATTCACATTAGCTAACTATTATTGATGTGACGAAACTAAGAGTTGTTGACTCTTTTCATGGGAAAAAAAAAGGACAACTGGCAGTTTTGAAAATCGAATCGTCAATTATCAGAAAAATTAAATGGAAATCCAACAATTGATTTCACTGGAATTCATGTCCAGCAAATCTTTTTCCCATTAAAAAGGTGTCAACCGAACAGAACTAAATCAGTATCCTTTCATCGTTATTTCTCTTTTACCCATCTTATGCAAGTTAATTCTTTCATGTACGATTGGAAAGTATTACGAGGGACAAAAAAAAGTCTCAAAAAAGAAAAAAAATTATATTTTTATACTTAATTTTTAGTTAAGAGTTAAATGGTTTCCTACTAGGACAGTAAACGGAGTAGATAGTTTTAAAATCATATTTGTATCTATTTCTTATTCGACGGATGCAAATATAAATAAGGATTAAAATTCAAAATCAAATCCAGTTTAAAGATGAATATGAATACAAAGCAAATATTCAAAGGATATGAAATAAAATTAATATATATTATTAGTAATTATACAACTTATATTATTAATGATAAATATTTTAAATATATATATTTGTTAGTATTTGTAAAGATAATATTATATATATAATGAATAAAATTTATAATACATATAAAATTTATAATATCTGCTTTATTTCAAAAACAGATAATATATATAGTCTAAAATTAATTTTATATTTGTATATGCATCAATACGAATCGGATGTAAATATGAGTAGTTCATATTCAAATATAAATATTATATTTACGAATCCATATGAAGCCTTATTTCTTATTTGCGGATCTAGTATATTTTATAAGACTGGACACAGTTAGTACGTAGGCTTTAGCTTTTTTAAATATTTAGATATGATAGTTTTATTTTTTTTTCAATTAAACAAAACAAAGACACTCATATATTTTTAATTTATATTTTTTTAATCACAAAAAAATACTACATTATATATAATTTTAAAAATCAAACCTGAACACTGTCCCCAGCTTGCCCCTACATTACTACATTCACCACTACTATTTTTTACTCACAAATCATAGTCGCCTCATTGTCAAGCATCTATAATTCGCACGCATACAATAATATAATCATAATATAATAATCGTAATCATAATTATGATAATAATAATTATAGTCATAATCATAATAATATAATAATAAAAATATAATCATAATCATAAAAATAATTATAAATAATTATAATTATAATAATATAATAATAAATTAATCATCACTATAATTAATATATAATAATATAATACAACATAATAAAATAATAAAATAATTATATTTATATTCATAATATAATAATATAATATTAAAATTATATTTATAATAATAAATAATAATAAATAATAATATAATAATACTAATGGTAACGATAATATAATAACAATAATGATAATAATAATTTAATAATAATAATATAATGATAATAATAATAAATAATAATCATAATATTAATATAATAATAAATTATAATCATAAATATAATATAATAATATAATAATACTAAATCTTAATAATAACCATAATATAATAATATAATATAATATAATCAAACAATAATCGCTATTCCAATGAGAGCTAATATGGTATTCCACCTATAAATTGGTATACCGGATTAGCACTATTCCGCACTCTTCTACTTAGTCTAAAATTCGTTTGACAAATTAATTCGTCGGAATAACTATTCTATTCCAACTTTTTGCTATTCCATTGAGTGCCAAACACTCCCTTAGTAATCAATATATTTGTTGTCCGTTCAACAGATCTGCAAGTCAACGCAGTTCTCTGGGGTTGTTATGCACCATGACCATGGGCATGCATATTGTATGTATGCAGGGATGTAGGATTTTGATCAGAGGGTCAGTAATCGGATTGCAATACCTTATCGGATTCAAACTTATTAACTAATCGGATACTAAATAAAAATAATAATAATTCAACATATATTTTTTGAATATTAAAAACTATCAAAATAATATATTTTTATATGTTAAAAATAATAAAAAATAAAACTCAAAATAATAGATAATTATGTCGATGAAGAAAAATTTCCTCTACGAGACTATAAATTTTGGAATATTTGCATAATTATTTCATTATTCACGGTATTAAACATTTTTTTCTCAATAAAAAGTAATTAGACAATTCAGGAGTGTCTAAAATTAGATTAAGAGGGGGTCAGATTAATAAAATATTAGCTTAAAAATATTATTTTTCAAAATTCAAGTGGATCGGTTGAACCCGTGGCTCTTACTGGGCTGCCCCTGTATGCATGTAACCAAAAACATGTAATTTGCTAAGATATTTCAACTTGTCTCTGCATAATGCTGCATATTCATTATCCCATTAATTAATACTTTTGATTTACGTCAGAATTTTTAAAATATATCTGGCATTTTTTTTAATCTTCATACGAATTTTGAAAATCGGTCTTTTATCCTTTTTATTTACATTTGAATGTTGCAAGATAGATATCTAAAACATGTTTAGGATTTCTTAAGCAATATAATTCTAACATTCTAAAATATAATTTGAGTAGATTCAAAGAATGTGCTAAAAAACTCAAATTATAATTAGTCATACAAATTAGTTCAATTAATATCATTTTCTTAATGTACACGATTGCAAGGAAATAATTAGAATCAATTGTGTTGTGCATGTATTATGTACTTTGAAATGTTTCAATAAAAGCATCAAATGTCACCGTATCTCATTCCTACATCCGTAACACTTGGAAATCCACTCGCTGCGCATTTAACCACACATTTAAAATATATTGTTCACAAATTAATTAAAAGATAAGAGATGTCTCAGACGTTTGTTCTAGGAATTACACGAATCTTAACGTATTAGAACGGGTGAAAGAAATGCTATTGTTCTCGATTTCTAGTTCCAGACTTCCGGGGTTGATCAATCTTATGGAGATACATTTATGTGCAGGGGTGGATGGAGGCTTTGTCAGGGACAATTTATTTTGAAAAATAGTGCTTTTAGGTAAGATTTTATTAATTTGATATCCTCAATTTAATTTTTTGAGTCCCTCTAAATTATTTGATTACTTTCATTGAGAAAAAATATTTAATACGGTAAATAATGAAAGGATTGTATAAAAGTTTTAAAATATAAAATCTCATAAAATAATATTTTTTATGGACTTGATTATTTATTATTTTGTATTTTATTTTTTTATTTTTAATATATAAAAATATATTATTTTGATAATTTTTTATTATATAAAAATGTAGGTTAAATTGATGATTTTTTATTTAGTATCCGATAAGTTAATGAGTTTGAACCTGATAAACTATTACAATCTGATTACTGGCGCACCTGACTATAATTCTACATCTGCCGCTGTTTATATGTGTTTAAGATTAAAAAAATATTGTGAACATAATTAATAAATATTTAATAAGAAATTTGATATTTATTGATATCAACTTCATTATTCAAATTAATAATTTTATTATGCATTCTTTTACAATATTTTTATTCAAGTTAATGAAATTATTATCATCATCATTATCACCCAATATCCCATTCCTATCTAACTTGCAAATGAAATTTAGTAGTATTGGAGTAGAATAATAACATATACATTGTACAAAATAATTTTCATAACAAAGATTAATACGAATATTAATTCTTTTAACCTTAATAATAAAGTCAGCATTAATTTTATTTTTTGAGAAAATAGCCATATGTCATTTTAAATGACATTTTAAAGTTCGGAGTTTTTAAAATGTCAACTCTACCATTTGAATTAAGATAAATGTACATTTATTAGCTTTTAATTTTACTCTATAAAAAAATAATTTTATTAATAAAAATATAATATTTTTTTTACCAAAAATACCTAAGAGATAGCTTCCCACGGACTTACCCATCATTTCAGAAAAAAGCCCTACCGACGACATGGACAGTGACATATGGAGTTCATTCGGCTCCATCTCCTCCTCGAAGCGCCAGATTTGGTACCAACAGTCGGCGTCGGATAAGAAATAAAACTTACAAAGCCCACCTAGCGCGAGCACAACTGATTGGTGCTGGCAAGGGCGTCGATAAGACGGGTATTGAAAAGTAGTTTGGATGTTTATCTGATACAATACTATGGAGATGGATAAAGTTTTATTTTCATTAATTTATCGAATATAGGTGTGGTAGACCTGATAAAAACTGATCCAATTGAAATAGTCTATCCGATAATTGATTAATCTGAACCTGACTTGAGTCTGCTAAAATTAGAGAATTAAATGATTTGAACCCATAATTGTCTGAATCCGAAAAAATCTTAATCTAAACAAATCCATAAATATTAAGTATTCGTATATAAATTATCTGATCTGATGTGACTTATTAAAGGAAAAAAATATGAATCCGAAGTGATCTGAAACTATGTGATATACGCATCGATAATTATCTGAATCTAATTTAACCCGAACCAAGAAGGACCGATATCTGACATATAATATTTTATTCATATTTAGTTCATATGATTCTTAACATATATACAAAGATATTTTTATAGTTAAGATTTTATATTTGATGTGCTTTTTCTAAATCACTAAAATCAATCACACATTTTATTTAATAAATTGACACAATTCATAAATTTGTTATAAACTCTTTATTAAACACATATATATGCATTAGTCATGATATTTTTAAATTTTAAATTTTTTTAATTTAATCTAATTATTTGATCTGATAAAATTTAAAATCATACAATTAAATTGAGTAATTTAATTTCAAATGCAAAGCACATAATTTTTATAAGATATTTGTCTTAGCATAACTCAAAGTAAAAGTGATCCGAGTCTAAATAAATCAGCTAATGTGATCCAAATTTAACCTTAAAATGCTCAATTTATATATGAAACTCACATTTTATTTATCTGTAACTTACTGTGATCTGAATCAAGAAAAATTTAAATACCTGAATCAACATTCAGATTGTCTCGAAACCCAATAAAATCGAACCCGACTATCCGAGTGATATAGTTATTCCAACCCATAAATATATCGAATTCGAAATTAATTAATTCGAATATATCGAATCGGTATCAATTTGTATCCAAAAGTAAACTCGTATATAATTTTATCCAACTTGAAAATGATGGAGTTTTCGTTACCCTACCCCACCCATTGACAACCCTACATTTGCCTAGGCATCGTCCTCAAGAGCCGGCTGGTCTTCTCAAGAGCAGGGCCTAACTGGCCTATAAGAGGGCCGGATTTGATAAGGGCTGGGTTCAAAAAGCTTGATTTTTGAGAGATGAGTATGGCCCTTGAGAAGCCCGACCCTTATCAATCCCTCCGGACTTCAAGGGTCAGGTAAGAGCCAGATAAGAGTTGGCGGATAAGGACTAATATTTTTTTCTAATTATATATTTTTTAATATTATTTTATATTTGTATAAAAATATTAAATTATATTTTTTATTTTGACATTTTATTTTGATTTTTTTTATTTTTATATAATACAAAATATTAAAGAAAGAGTATGAAAAAAACTGAGTTTGATAAAGATTAGATAAGGATCTGTTTTTAGATATTGATCTCGGCCTTTATCATTAGAAATGATCAGATCAGACTTATGAAGGTCGGATAAAAACCAATTTTTTTGAAGAAATCGAGTTCAAAAGTCAAGTTCTTATGTTGCGTATGTGGCAAGATTTTAAGCTGAGCCTCTATCCGTTGTTATATTCAGAGTCACCATGAAAAGGAATTTACGACACATAGTTTCGTCCATCTGATTCGAATCAAACGCTCTGATATAATGTTTTGGAAAATTTCCTTTCGACTTTTCGTTTTTTTTTTTGTGTGTGTGTGGGGGGGGGGGGGGTAATTTCTTAACCGTCCCCTAAATTTTTGTGTTGTGTGACAAATTAATTTTTGAACTTTTAATTTTCACAAAAACCCTTTCAACTATTTGATTCATGACAAATGACGCTCCCAACAGATAATTATTCAATAATAGTTCATTCAAAATTATAAATGACCAAATTATCCTTCTATGCATATGCTTGCTATTTAGAATAATTATGCTTCACGAACTTTTAATTTATATAAATTTTAGCAACTATTAAAAAACAAATGCGCTTAGTTAAATATTCACAATACAAATTATGTTTGTCATTTTATTTTTATTTTTTATGTTTAGAAGAAAAGTATTTATATAAAAAAAATTAACTTTTAACCAAGTGTGGCGGTTTTTTGGAAATAAGAATATACGTTTGTATGCTTTATTTATCTTGATAAGGAATATATTATGGCAATACTTAATTGAAGTTGATATTGTTTTTAATATTCATAATATAATATATTTATTTATATGCTTTATTTTTGTAATTTTATTTTTGAAAAAACATATCATGTATATGTATATTTAACCGAGTGATTATATATACTTGAAATAATTGTTAACTTTATATATATTAAAAATTAGCATACTTATTGTAAATATCAAGTAGTGTTCTAAATGAAGTATTACCGAGTAATTTTCTGTTGGGGTCCATTTTTTATTTTTTATGAGTTGAATAGTTCATGGTGTTTGTCGAAATTAAAAGTTAGGAGTAGTGTTCTAAATTTGTGTCATTTCATGTCGTGTCGTGTTAAAGCACGTTGTGTCACGTGCCGTGTCATGTCGTATTTTTTTATTTTTTTATTTTTTTCGTGTTGTGTCGTGTCGTGTCTAAAATTGATAGAGGGACGGCACGTCATGCCTATCGTGTCGTGCTTAATCGTATCGTGTCTAATTATGTCGTGTATAATTGTATCGTGTTTATGCAATATAATGTGACTTAATTGTGATAAACATGTCTTTATAATATATAATTATATTCTTCATAGTTGTACATATATGGATTTGAGTATCTCGCAAATGAACATTATTCCTCACAATGCTAGTTCATTTCTGACATCCATTCACTTGGGTTAGAACGTAATGTAGCGGTAATTTCTTCTCGATGATCAATTGAGTACATTCATGATGTCTTGAAACATACTTTCTACATCATCTCAATTCTTAAGCAAAATCAGAGCCTGATATATTCTCCCATCCAATCTCGTTCTTTAGTCAGTTAGAATCCTATTAGTTATACTAAAATATGATTCATAAGGTACTATGAACATCGGAACAACAAAAATGTCACATGGATGCTAAAGTTTAGGAACATGTCTTTACTTGATGTCAAAATTATAAAATACTGAACTCGTGTCGTGTCGTGTGATATTTTCATTTCGTATAGTATTGTGCTTTCGTGTCGTGTCTAGATTTTGTACCGTTGTGTGTCGTACCGTGTTGATTTTTCAAAAAAATAAGCATGGCACGATTAAAGTACGAATCCAAAATCAAGTTGTATCGTGCCCGACCATCGTGTCGTGCCGCCCTCAGACCGTGTCATTCCGTACGGTACTCAGCCACGATAGACACGGATTTAGTACACTATTTGAGAGACATTTAAGGCATTATCTATTTTTTTAGTAAACTTTCGATTTGAGTTGTTATATGTAAAATGCTAAAATGTACTAGTTGGATTAAAAGTTCATAATTAATTGCGTAATTTTTCGGGAAAAAAGTTTTGAGATTTGAATTATGGTCCGGCATATTAAGTTTTTCATTTATTATATTTTACATGATACGGGTCCACATTGGTCATCAAGTTATTTGAAAATGAAATCATGCACAAGCAAAGCAATAGCTAGTTTATGTCAGGTGGAGACCACCCCTGACTTAAGAAAACTAAAATTTTATGAATTTTTCCACCATGATTTAGAAAAATAAAATGATTTAGTTAATTTAAAGGTGAACTTTTTAATTCTTCTACGAAAACTAAATTAGTTTTATCTTAGTTTTATTTGTTTTTAGTTCCATGTATATTTTCAGCGTCTTGCTTAGGGAATTGACTCAAATCTCCATTGATATAGTCTTATATATTTGAAATTGGAATTATAAAATACATAGTTTTGATAAGAGCAAGAACGAAAATAACACATTCTTCCGACTATTTGTAAGGTTTTGTGGATCACGTCATTTTGAACTTTGAAGCGGTCATTGTCAAATACTCAAATGTTTGATTGTCAGATGAAGAAATTGTGTAAAACAAAACAAACTTAAGACTACATAGACATAGTCCCCATGTGGGGAAATTGTCAGATGCTGATATTTGATAACATCTCTACATTCTAGACCATTTAATCCACGCAGAGTTCCTGATTCATTTATTTTTTCTAAAGGACTTTTGAATTCCTGTGGAAGGCGGTTGGTGGGATGGTGACCTGATTAATTTCTCCTACTTCCTCTCTTTTACTTGTTTTTTACCTACTGCAGGGTCACCTAATGATCTGCTTGATTTTCTATGTCTGAGTTTCTGTGATTTCATGTTATTTATTTATATATTAAATTCACTTCTAGAAATGGAGAATGTCAAAGATGTGTTCATGCCTGTTTTGATACTGAATTATTGATACATATATATATTGAGCTAGCTAACCAAGGTGTTACTCCGACTAAAAAAAATAAAGAGAGATAAACATGCATGCAAAGAGAAAATAATAATTATGAAATACTGTTCTTTCTTAATATTAATTCCAGCCACATTAGATCAGCGTTACTGTTGATATAATTGGTCTCATCATTAAATTGTAATCTCACAGTCATCATGTGTCAGAGCGCTCATAAGTCAACTAATTATACCTCCTAATTCCTTTGTGATTCATGCAAATATGGAAGATTGATTTTGCAGAATATTGATCCAAGATTTATTAACTTTTTTTTTTACACGGGCTCCGTTGATTTGTGGTCTGATTGTAAATTTGACGAAAGTTTTGGGAAATAAAAATCTTTTATAATTAATGTTTGGTGTGCCTTATGAAAAGAACATGCAAAAGATTTTTTCAAGTGTCTTAATTTGCAATTAATTTCATAATTTTTACGATTCGGAAACAGAATAACTAACGCGCGTCTGGCTTTTGAAATGGAATATATTTTTAATGCTTGAATTTTACCTAACCTTATCCGGAAAATAAAAATTGCATAACATACAAATACAACTATGTACATAATAAACAGATGTTGGGTCTTACAATAAATAATCTTTTTAAGTGGGGGCTAAGGTTGCTCTACTGTACAGTTGGTGGAAGCCAACACTGTACACGAATAAATTTAGACTGGTCATAACTCTGCCATAGAGACAGATGATAGTACTAGAATTATAGAACACAAGTACAAGGCGAAATGCAAGGGAAGGTGTGGTGGGCTACATTCCGACTAACTGATTCCTCGTTAAAATTGAAAGAAACATTCTAGAGTTTTGTATACGGTTGTAAGTTGTAATCACGTAGCAGTAAACGAGCCTGAAATGAGCTGAATGAGCCGAAATGTGTCAAGCTCGTGTTTCGGTTCATTAGCTCACTCGTTTACGTCGCTACGCGTGATTACAACTTACAACCGTATACAAGGCTCTAGAATGTTTCTTTCAATTTTAAAGTAAATTATCTCATTAACTACTTCTAACTCAAAAGTTTTAACTTAAAATCAGCTCATTAAGTAAACGAGCTAATCGAATTAGCTCATTAAAATTCATCATTCATTAAATAGTTAATAATATTTTTATATTATTTTATATTAAATATTATATATAAATTATTAAGATAATTTATAGAAAATATTTCGCACTAATTTAATATAATAATTTAAGTATATATCATACTATAAACTACTTATTATATTAAAAATTCATAACAAAAATATATAAATAATAAATATTAATAGTTTATCAAGTCTAACGAGTCAAGACGGTTTAAGCTCAAACTCGGCTCATTAACTTAACGAGCCGGCTCGTTAAGAGCTCGATTCATTAATGAGTGAGCCAATAACAAATCGATCTCAAATGAACCATGAATCATGAGTTTTTTTTTGTCCCCTAGTATCAATCCAACAATTTAACGAAATTAACATGATTAAGCTCAACGGAAACCCAAACTAAATAAAGGTAACAAAATCTAATAAACTAAAATAGTCGATACCATCTAAATTCAATAATTTTGGATTAATGTTTTAAGAGGTCTGAGGTCAAACTAATTAATTAAATCCGGACGAACTTGATTTATTTGATCTGACTTCCAGCCTTCCAGCCTTTGTTATTCTTTTTTCTTTTATAAATAATATGTTGTATTTGATCTTATATTTGGCAACAAATTAGTGTGGCAAGCACATAGCTAATTAAGTTGCCAATTCGCCGTCATCAATCAAATGTACTAAAATAACGAAATGGTTACATTTCAGAACATGTATGACGTTTTCCATCTTTTCTGAATTTAACAACACAACCAACATAATATAATAATAATATAAAGAGAGAGAAACAAGAAACACACGAACAGATTTTTTTTGGGTAAATAAAATATAAAAAATTAGGAAAGTGGTATAATTTAAGTGGATCGAATTTGAAATTCGGTCTTAATTTTTTTTTACAAAATTTTATAGTTTTGATTAATTTTTTTTTTCAAATACTTCAACGTGATCCATGTCACATATACATCTGTCAGAAAATTAACACGTAAGGCCAGCTATGATGAAAATATTACAAATGAATATGGGCCATAAATACTAGTATTTTATTCTATACACAATTCATTATTTCAATATGATATGAATATATTTTAAAAATTATTTTTTTACTTTTGTTACATAAATAATATAATAAAAATATTAATATTTTAATATAAAAAATTGTAATTTTCACGAATAATATGGAAAAAATACTATGTTATTTGAAAATTTTAGCAAAACTAGAAATAAGATAGAAAGATCGATAAAAATATTCAAAAATTTTGCTACTATAGATAAAAATGAGTAGGAAGAAGGAGGAATAATGGTCGCCCCCCCGATCAAATTTTTTTAAATCATCATCTTAATTTACTTTTATACAAAAAAATAAAAATAAAAGATATTTACTTGTATAATTTTGTTATCTATCAAATACTTTTTATATTTGAACAACAAATATACTTATATTTACACGTTCTTCAACTATATATTTAAATTTTGAAATTATATTAATAAATTATTTTTATTAGCCAACTCTCTAGCTTAATTTATTAACGGTAATTCGCTTCATCTTTGCTTGGATGATTTGACCATTGCTTTGCTATAAGAAAAAAAATATAAATATACTAATTAATCATTATACAATCTATATATAGCAATATGAAAAATTATTAAGAAGAAACCATCAAATTTTTAGTTAATTATTAAATATATAATAATATGTTTAGATCCTATATAACATATATTTGAAATAGTTCAAAAAATTTAATCAAAACATCACAATTTTGTAAAAAAAAATAGGATTGAATTTCAGCTGAAATCGAATTTGAAACTCAAGTTGACTATGAATGCACATTTTCGCTAAAATCTTATCTTTTCCTTATTTTTTTAATTTTATTGACAAAAAAAAAATTCTGACACACGAAGGATGCATGCCGATTTAAATTAAAGTTGCAAAACAATCAATGTAGAAACCAATTAGATCTCCAAAAGTAGGAGAGAGACGAAAAGAAAAGGCGATCGATGAATTAATTATTAGTCCACATTCTAAATGGAGTTATCTACATATGCAAGTGAAATCCTCTCATAATTTCATCTCCTCAAAACAATATTGTGCATTAAGAAATTTACTATGGATGGGGAAATCAAATTAAATTAATTTAGTTGCATAATGCATAGTGACAGTAGCTAGTACTTGTATGTTTCCATTGTTTTATATTTCATTTGTTGTTCGTGCAAAAAATGAAGTCTCACATACGTACTGACAGTAGCCTGGTACATCCAATAACAAAACCAAATAAGATCTAATTAACCATCAAATATATAGCTCATGCCACGTCTCATCAACCATGTATTATAATTTACAGTTGAGTCTTGAATTAAAATTTAAAACTAAAATGAAATAAAAAAGCTACGAGTCCCCATCCACCAACTCTCCTCCACCCCACAGCTTTCTTCTCTCTTATAAAAGGCCAAACCCTTTAGTTAGTTCTTCAGCTCTCCACCAAAGAGCTATTTATCCTACTCTCCTTTTTGCTAATTTTGTGGTCACAACCCTATCTTTCTATCTTCCCACCAACTTTGCATTTATACCCTCCTCAATTTAGCATATCTGTCACCAACCTCAGAGAGTTAAAATTTCTTCTGATTCTCCTGGTAAGCGACCCAACATATCAATATAATCTTAATTGCATAATAATTATCGGTACTCACTGTGTGACAAATTACAAGCTTTCTAACACGATCAATAATTCAACATCTTTCATGAGAGCATTAAATCCAGACAATTTAAGGTTTTGCTTTGAGTTCTGAACCACTAAATTAGAACTAATTATCTTTCCAAAAAACCTAATCAAAATCGTAAGTTATCTCTTATTTTCCTTCCAAATAATCCTCACACTTCCCAAAATCCAGAAACCAACTATGAAGATTACGGTACGGCAATCGGCATTGGTACCACCATCGTCCCCAACCCCTTCACACCGGCTCTGGAACTCGAACCTTGACCTAGTGGTGCCACGCTTCCACACACCGAGTGTCTACTTCTACCGTCCTGACCTTACCTCGACAGACTTCTTCAATGCCAACAAGTTGACATCAGCACTGGGGAAAGCCCTGGTATCATTCTACCCGATGGCAGGTCGACTGGCACGAGATGAAGATGGCAGGATCGAGATCAATTGCAATGCCAAGGGGGTTTTGTTTGTTGAGGCTGAGGCGCCGGACATGACGGTTGATGATTTTGGGGATTTCGCGCCAACCATGGAGCTCAAGAGGCTCATTCCTGCCGTGGAATATACCGATGATATCTCGAGCTTCCCCCTGTTGGTGCTCCAGGTATCAATAATTTGCTATATTATTCTTGCAACTTTTGGAGGTTTTTTGTGCTATTAGGAATCAACTGTCCTAATGATATTTATCATGTTAGGTTATAAGTCTTAATCAGCTTCAGCTCTTAATCTACACTCTTAGCTGTTATCAACCTATAGGCTGCATCATAAATTGATAATAAGCCCGGTACTATTTTAGAGGTGGCGCGTCACTTTTGAACCGAGAATGCAAGAGATGTATAAAGTGTTTCTTGTAGTTGGCATAATATACGGTGGTTGTTTCTTCGTTTTTCTAATTAATTATATCTCATGAACCAAATTTTGGGGGAAGAAAAGTTCAGAAGGTAGGGTACATACTATAACTACATATACAAAAAAGGGAAAGAGAAAAGAGAAAAAGGAAAAAAATTAAGAATGAAAGAAAAAAATTGTCAAATATAAAAATATATAATATATTAGAAAAAGAATGGGCAAGTTTAATTTGCATTGGATGTTTTATATTGAATTGTAAACTCTCTTAGTTAGTGTCAATGGAAGCTTCTCTGTGCACATTGTTTGTCCTTCTCAAAAGAAATGTTAAGCAATTTTGGGTCCTTATGCGCATGACCGAGTATGATGACGCACTGGATACTGCCACTGGATATTCTCCTATTATTTATTGATATGAGGCACCTAAATTATGATATATTGGTGGTAATATATAGTCTTTTTCTATTAGATATGCATGCATTTGATATTTTTAGGATAACAGAAATTCCAGTAATTGAGTTGGCGTGCAACTTTGCTTAGAACATAAAAATGTTTGTTCTGCTTACGCGCAAGATATTTTGAATATTTGTGCGTAACAAAAGTGGGGTTGCTACTAATTATGTTAATTTCACCGACAAAAATAGTTATGATTAGGTGAAATACCACATCAAATTTGGCAATATAGCATTGTCACAACTACTAAGATATGGTTCTCAATTTTGACTTTTCTTTTCAACTATAGGTCAAAAAATTGCAGACGTAACTGTTTTCATGAATATTGTTTAGAGATAGAATTTGTATATTGCTTATTTAGTATAAGCAAATCAGTCACAAATTTTGTACTTTGTTCATAGGGAGTTATTTTCATGAAAACCATAATATAACTAAGAGGAATTTTGCAAATAAAAAGAAAAATCAGACTAAATTAATCAATTTGACTTTTTTTTTCTGAGGAAAAATAAGGGCTAAAACCCTTTAAAAATTAAAAAGGTAAATGAAATTAATAGTGCTGAGTCCTGAAAAATTAAAAACCGGTACAAAAATCTCAAAATCTAGAAAAAGAAATTAAGCAGAAATGTAAGAAAGAAAGCCATGAACATCGTGATAAGAAATAATTCTCTGGTTTTCTTGTCAACCTCCTTTGCAATAAATTTATGGAATACCATTTATTTAGCACAATGCACTAGTTGGTGAGGTTTACATGTTATTCAATGTTGGTTATCATTAAGACAGTGAAATTAATTTAATTATCATGAGCTGATCCTCTGTAATTTAACTACTTGTACAAAAAAAGGTTGCCTGATTTCCAGGTTTTGACATATAAAAACACGTGTCCTGTTGAGTTTCCTGATAGCTCTGCACTAAATCAGACGGCCGTACCAGATAAAATCAATATTTTGAGGAGAAGAAAAAAATTCAACATGTTTTACTCATTTGTGGAAACACACTACCCATAAAGAAAAATCTACCGTTTATGAAAGTTTGGTGAAATAGATGCCTGTGGAAATATATGATAATCTTTTTCAAGACGTAAATGTATAATCACGAGCTCTTAATAATGAATTTCTGGAAGAAAATGAAATAAGTCATTGTCTTCTAGTTAACTAGCTCAATGACAAATTAAAATCAATCATAGTATTCTGAATTATTTCAACTAATTCAAAGGACCAAGCCCATTGCCTTCAAATAACCTATGACATGAGACAGCGAGCTAAAAAAAAAATTGCTAATTTCCGTTTCAAATTTTACTTAAGGTTTAAGGGGATTTTTTTTCCTTTTCCAGGAGAACACAACTAAATCTTAAGTTCTGTGCTTTGCAGTTAATTAACTAATACTTAATTAGACATTCTTTTTTTTCTGTCAATAATTCGACTCACCAACCTTGTACATTAATTATTCAATATCAATACATGGTCAATTAAGCCGTTCCCAATTAACGTTCCAATGCTATCTCCACCCATGTTGCAACAATTAACATGTAAAACCATGTGCATCATTTTAAAGTACAGGTGACTCATTTTTATTCTCAATTTTCAAATTACAGGTAACTCATTTTAAATGTGGAGGTGTGTCGCTAGGTGTCGGCATGCAACATCACGTTGCCGACGGTTTCTCCGGCCTACATTTCATCAATTCCTGGTCTGATGTGGCACGCGGCGTCCCCATTGCCGTACAACCGTTCATTGACAGAACATTGCTTCGGGCACGTGATCCTCCATCCCCATCTTTTTCTCATATTGAGTACCAACCGCCTCCGGCAATGGCCTCCACCTCCCCATCCACTGAACCCGCAACCAAAACCCTGCCACCAACAGCAGTAAACATATTTAGGCTCACACGGTCACAGCTCGGCGCACTCGAGAGAAGCTTCCTCCAACAGCCCCATACTTCTCCACGTATGCATTACTCGCGGCTCATGTCCTGGTGTTGCACATGCCGTGCACGTGGGCTCCCACCTGACCAAATGACCAAGATGTACATTGCAATCGACGGCAGGGCTCGGCTTAGGCCGCCTCTTTCAGAGGGTTATTTTGGTAATGTCATCTTCACTGCAACTCCCATTGCCTCGTGCGAAGAAATCCTTGTCGGAGGTGCAGAGAAGATTCAAAATGCACTCACCAGAATGGACGATAAGTATTGCAGGTAATGTGACATATGAATCAATCAGTTGCAGTATTTGCAGTTTAGGATTGAAAGGGATCTAGAAGAAAAAACTAAAAAACAAAATCAATATGTATATCCTTAACTGATATATTATGGTTGGAACATGGAATGACAGATCGGCACTGGATTACTTGGAGTTACAGCCAGACCTGTTGGCACTGGTAAGGGGGGCCCACACATTTAGATGTCCCAACATTGGGTTAACGAGCTGGGTACGGTTGCCAATACACGATGCAGATTTCGGGTGGGGCCGGCCAATTTTCATGGGACCTGGTGGGATTGCTTATGAGGGTCTGGCCTTTGTTTTGCCTAGCCCGACCGGAGACGGTAGTCTCTCAGTGGCCATCTCATTACAAGCAGCTCACATGGAGAGATTTAAGGAGCTTATATTTCAGATCTGATCGCAATCAACTTAATTACATCAATCGCGATTTTATTCAGTGTTCTTGTAGTGTAAGCCAAAATCTTTTGTGAAGAAATCGGATCTTTATCATAGAGAAAAGTAAGGATGAATCACGACATATTTCAGGATGGTAAAACAATGCTCAATGGTGGAGAAGAAAAGAAAAGTGATTTTGTCATGACAACTATTTCTTTGCATTTCTTATTTATCACTTTCCGTGTTAAATTGTGTTATAGAAGGCCGTTTGTGAAGATTTTGACTACTTGTAACACTTTTATTTGACATATATTGGAACTGAAAATAGAGTTAATTAAACAACTATACTCTGTTATACTAGAATGTTGTAATAGAAATTTTTGTCCCATTTTTGTTAATATTTTTTTAAGGTCAGTTATTCATAGAACTCACCTTCCATCACATATATCGATTCCACCAATGAAGCTAACCACATGCCTTCCTGCCCCATTTGTGGCAACGTCAAGCGTGACCATCTTTTGGTGATGAGTGAACTCTGTGGGTGAGCTCCACCTGTTGCACAGAATCAGTGACTTGTCAGCATCCCTGCAGCACAAAAAGCACCTCACCTACTGCCCTCAAAAAAATCGGTCTCTGCATCACGCGTCTTCATCAGCCCCGCATTCCCCAGAAAGGGAACTGAGGTGAGATCCTGCCAAACCATAACCAGTGCTCACCCCTTCCTCGGCCTTCCTTTTCAAAAGTTCTCCCACATTAACACCTTAAGCTCCAAGAATCATTATTTCGGGATCATGCACCTGTCAGCATACACAGATATGATGTTGAGATCCAATAAGCTTGATGTCTTTCCTAACATAAACATTAGAAAGAATCACAAAAAGGCACCTAGAATATCATTTCATTAAGTTAATTAGGTACAGAGCACACGCTCGTCAGTCAGGCATTTCAACGAACATTATCAGCATAGATAGAACAGACACGGATATCCAACCCAAGTAAAACCATAAGCATTAAACTAAAATAAAAAAATCTTTGCATGATTTACCAAGGTGATCTGAGTGTTGACAGACCAGCCGGCAACATAGATAAAATGCCGCGCATCAATGACTGAGGAATAGAGATCTTCCCATAGCCTGGGCTGGTGGTACTGGCTGCCGTGAGGGAGGCAGAGATCGGGATGGAATTGGCTAGAAAAGGTGGGAGTTCTGGTAGAGAATGACATTGCAGGAGGTGCGCTGGGGGGAGTATTAATTCCGTAGGCCCGCAAAGTGCTGCAGTTGGGCATGGATGCTTGCCCTATTGATTGATATGAACAGGGTGGTAGCTACGTCCAGTGTGGTAAGCGAAGTATGTATGAATATTTGAATTAGTGCATGATAAATGGTTTTTGTCATTTTGTGCATTACATTTACATTGCGCTCTGACTGATACAAGCACAGTTTGTCAAAATAAACCATGATTTTTTGGTAACGGGAGTCCGAACTGTTTTGGATTTTGCTGCTTTTTAATTTTTTCTTTTTAAGCATGTAGCCTGTAGGCGCTTCATATTTTCTTCCCCTTTGTTTATATAGGATAGAAGACCTATCTGACTTGGGCTGGGCTTGGTCTGGTCTTTGGGTCTCAAATCAATGGTTTTCTCCGCTTTTAAAATAAAAATGCAGTGGTACTGGTAGGTACAAAAAAAAAACAGTGGTACCCAACTCCTCAAACAATGAGCAATAACCATACATACTTGTGGCCATGCTCGCTGTACAGCTCAAATCGCTCCTTAATGGGTTCGACGATCAAGAGCCGGTCTATAGCAATGGTGGCGTGGGCACCAATCAAGAGGCGAAAATAGAATTTAAACTTGAAGGATGTCGATGGACAATTGAACAGTGGTAATAGGGGGTTCAATTGATACACATCTATAAATACAACTATTTTTTCATACATCCCCACTGATTTGTATAAATTATAGAGGATGCCGAGTCCCCTTAAGTTCTAGCAATCCCCTCCCCCCTCAGCCCCTGGCACCAACTGGCAGCTCGTTCTTTAGCCGTGAGGTTGGGAGAGAAATGTGACACGCAGGGGCGGACCCATGTATATCCAAGGGGGGCACGTGCCCCCCCCTGGATTTTGAAAAATAGTGCTTTTCGGTAATGTTTTCGGCACGTGCCCTCCCCTGGAAATTTTTTTTGCCCCCCCCTGAATTGTCTGGTTATTTTTATTGAGAAAAAATATTTAATACCGTGCATAATGAAATAATTATGCAAAGATATCAAAATATAAAGTTCCTTAGTCGAAAACTTTCTTCATCAACTTGATTATCTATTACTTCGAGCTTTATTTTATTGTTATTTTAATATATAAAATGCTATTATTTAATAAAAAATTTATTAGTTAAGTATATATATTAAATTATTAATTTTTTTTATTTAGTACCCGATTAGTTAATGGATTTGAACCCGATAAGCCATTACAATCCGATAATTGCCCCCCCCTAATCAAAATCCTAGATCCGCCACTGGTGACACGAATAATATCCAGCGCGGCATACAACTTGCTATGCGGCAGGTAGTCCAAAACATGAGGTAAAAAGTAGATTGGCATACAACTTATTTGATATATAATTTTTTTTAGACCTTTTCTATTAATGTATGGTAAAAAATAACGAACAGAATGATAAAATACAGGTGTGTTGTGCTAAACTGAGCCAATGTTTGAATTTTGGCTGGCGTGTCGCTTCATTTATTCGCGAACAGGTATTAATGTTTTATGGTCGAGCTAACTAAAAGATAATAGATTAGGTATATTAACATGCGTTGGCGTATCATAGCAAACTGAGCGGACTTTAGTACATGCAAAAGAATTTCCTTAATTAATCATGTCTTACTTTCTTTGCCAGGTACTAATATTTCTGTAGTGTTATTCAGCACTATGCAAATGAATTTAGAAATATTTTCTGACACACCAAAAAAGATTTCCTTGTTTTCTCCACTTTCTCAACTGCCAAGGTCAATATCAGTATACCAGTCGGATTTCTGAAACGAGTGGCTTACTTTTGAGCTTCTCTCTCTCTCTCTCTCTCTCTCTGGAGCAAAGCAAAAGGAATAATTTTAAAATAGAATTGAATGCTCTACAAAGCAAAAGGAATAAATTGTTTTCCATAACTTCTTACAACCGAGGTTACTGATTTTAAATAATTTTAATTTAATCTTTATCAGTACCGGTAAAGTGAAATAAATTCATCTCTTTCAGAAGCATAATGTGAAGTGAAAAAGGCATAATAAAACTCATATCAGGTTCAATTTTGTTTCTGACGAAGTAGAAGGATAACTGAGAAGCCACAATTCAAAACCCTTATCATAATACCAGTTCCAACTAAATTTAGACGTGGCAACAAATTAAGTCAAATCAAATATCTATACATGTATAGATTTCAATATGGCTTATTATACTTTCATGGGCAAAATTGTAAATACACTTTGTATTCATAATTAAGAACCAAAAACGACATCACCAAGTTGGGACAGGTCTGGTCTGCAAAACTGACCCACTAACAGATTTGAGTTGACAGATATATAGCCATATACCAATGTAGGATTTTGACATGACAAGTTGATCCGAGAACCCGCACTCACCCCCTATTAGACAAATATTTTCTATCCTGAAATGTCTGTCTGAAAGCATGCTGGCGCTGTCCAGTTCTGTTTTAGGTTGCCTACTGACTTATCAGCAACAACAAACAACAACAACAAAGCCTTTAATCCCAAATAAATTGGGGCTAGAAATGAAACCCAATCTGAAAAGAAAAAAAAAAGGTTAAAAGGGTTAGCTTATGGGTACCTCACTGGGTGATCAGACAATGAATCTTTCAAAAGGATTGGACATTTTCCTTCTTTCTGAAAGTCAAATACAACTATGTTTCACAAAATTTAAACCCTGTACAACAACTTGATCAGTAGAAAATAATATGTTTATACATCCATTCACGCCACAGCTAGGTTAGGGAGATGTTGATATGTAGTCCAATTTGGTTCACACCCATTGAGCCGCATCTCCTTGTACACCTTATAAGCATCTTCAATCTGACCTGCTGACCCATATCCGTTAATAAGTGAATTGTAGGTAAATACAGTAGGCTTTAATCCTCTCTTTTGCATTTCTTCATACAACTCCTTGGCATTAGTATACAGACCCATTTTCCCAAAGTAGTGAATCAATGTATTATACGTATACAAATCTGGTGAGATCCCTTTCTCTTTCATTACATTTAACAGGGCCATGGCCTCATCTAGACGTCGTGATTTTCCAAGGCCATTTATCATCAGATTATAAGCAATGACGTCAGGTTCAAGACCTGCTAACCCAATTTGATTGAAATAAGAGAGAGCCTCGTCTGTTTCTCCCGCTCTGCAGAGTATGTCTAGTATAATAGTGTACGACTGGACGTCAGGTTTTATTCCCTCCTCCTCCATTCGTCGAAAAATATACCGAGTCTTATCAACTAAACCTGATTTTCTAAATCCACTAAGGAGAATGTTGTATATTGCACAATTGGGTTTGCACCCCTGAGCTACCATCTCGTTCAATAAATTCTCAGCCTCTTCAAATTGACCTAATTCCATAAGCCCGTCAATCAACGGGCCATACGTGCAAGGTGTTGGAGCCAAATCCTCCGTGATCAATTTTTGGTAAAATCCAATGGCTTTATTGACATCTCCTGATTTCACAAGGTTAGAAATGATAATGTTGTAAACCACAATGTTCACTTCACATCCTCCAAACTGCATCTCCTCGTATAACTCGAGCATTTCATCAGTTTTCATCGACTTACCCAGCGAGTCCAATAGAGCATTGTATGTGTAAACATCTGGGGTAAATCCAGCATCTTTCATTTCCACAAAGACATTCCATGAAATATTTAGCAAGTTTGATTCAAGAAGGCCAGTGATAAGTGAAGTGTATGATTCAGCTGTTGGATAGATACCATAGCCCTTGAAGCGGTAAAATAACTTGTGTGCAAGTTGGGGTCTCTTTTGCTTGCAAATGTGCCTGATCAAAGGACCCAAGAAGAAATCATTTCGAAAGATACCCTTTTTCACGGCAACTAAAGCAAAATGGATGGATTTATCAACCCCGGCCTTGTTGATTATTCCTCCCATAAGATCCTCAAAGGAGGACTTATCCATGATTTGTTTATTTCCAAGGATGTATTTTGAAAATATCCTCATTGTCTCGCCAACAAGGCCCATTTTAACAAAAACAGGAATCACGGTACACAATATTGTGAAATCAGGGTGCAATACCTTTCTCATTTGATGGAAAAGCCAGAAAGCTGTATCAAATCTATCCTCCTTAACCAAACCATATATCAAAGTATTATAAGAGAGAATGTCTGGCATGCAGTCTCCTCTCTCGGACATTTCATAGAACACTTTCAATGCATGGTTGACCTCTCCATTTTTACACAAACAATCAAGAAATGTGTTGTATGTTATGATATCAGGACAGATATTTGGGGATTTTCGTACTGAAGTTATTTCCTCAAATAGGTTTATAGCCTCTTTCAGTCTCCCTTCTTTTCCCAAACCATCTAACAACACATTATAGGTTGACACAACTGGTTTCAGACCCAGTACCTCCTTCATAATATTGAAAACGCGCCAAGCCTCTTGTTCACGTCCTGCTTTGTAAAGTGTGCTGATTATAGAATTAACTGTGAATGGATGGGGCTGGTACCCTCTTTGGAGCATTTCCTCAAACAGCTTCAGACCTGTGTCAGTTTTTCCTGTCTTATTGCAACACTTGATCATCATGTTGTAAGTAATGGAATCAGGGCTGGACCCAATTTCAAGCAATTCTCCTAGAATAATTTTAGCCTGACTAAGCATGCCAGACTCAGCCAGACCCACCAAACATGCGTTGCATGCTATTAAGTTGGGTGCAATTCCTTTCTCTTTCATGGCATTATAAGTTTCAAGTGCTCGGTTAGCATCTCCCAATTTGACATAATAATCAATAAATAATATAAATGAACTGGCATCTGGTTTTGGGCCATGAGTTTCCATATGACCAAAAAGGTTCCAAGCTCTTTCTACCTCATTTCTTTTAAGGAGACCTTGAATTAGTGCATTGTAAGTATATTGGTTCGGTGAAACACCTTTCTCTTGCATGGAATCAAGCATGACAAATGCATCCTCTATCCTGCCAATTTTACAAAGGCCATCAATGTAAGTTGTGTACGAAACTACATCAGGTTCATACCCGTCTAATATCATCTCATCCCAGAAAGCCTGGAGAGAATGGAGATCTCCGTCTTCTCGGAATTTATCAAGTAAGGTATTGTATGCCACCTTATCTGGCTTCCAATCCATTTCTTTCATCTCCAAAAACAATCCCTTTGCTTCTTCAGCACGACCCGCATTGCACAGAATCTCCATGAGAATTGTGTAAGCCACTACATCAGGTTTGCAACCTGCATCACCCATTTTACGAAAAACCCTATAAGCGAGATCAACTTCACCTTCCTGGCCAAGGATCTTAATGATGATTGTGAAGGTGTACACATTTGGTTTGAGACCAAAACTTTCCATGTCATGCAAGAGCCTCATCGCCATTTCAGTGTCTCTCCTCTTTCCCAAAGCTGATATCAGGGACGAATATGTCTTATAGCTGGGGGTAATTTCGTCAGAAACCATGTGGTTGTACACTTCCACTGCTTGCCTGACAAACCCTGCTTGGAGAAGGAAGTGTATCAATCCATTATAGGAGAAGCCATTTAGGTTAAAACCGGCATCTTTCATTCTCTGAATTGCAAAAGGCGCTGCCTTCAAGCCTCCTTTTACAGAAAGACCCTTGAAAATGGTCAAAAATGTCACGGGGCTCCGGTTTACTACCTGCTTTTGCATTAAACCAAAGACCTCAGCCATCTCCGGAATCCTGCCATGGGTTTGCAAGAGTTCCAGCATGTAATTGTAGGATTCGGTGGTGTGCATACTAGGTGGTTGATTGGCGATTGATTTGAAGACAGATAGAGCTTCAGTTGGGTCGGGAATTGAACGAAGCAGTGGGACCACACTGTCGGAAGTCACCTCCGACCGAAGTTTCTCCATGAAATGTGAACTGTCGGAGCTCATCGCGCGCAACCTCCAACAGCCTGAGTGGGGATTGTTTCCTCTAGAGCGGCGCGCAAGGACTCTGGAAAGAGAAGCTCTGCGAGTCAGGAGCTTTCGCGTGTGTAGAGAAGGGAAATCAGTGAAAGAACAGAGCTCCATGTTACAGTTGCCAGTTGCCACGCCAATGGATGTAAATGAGGTGAGAATCGAAAAGAATTGGTTAAAGGAGAATGAGATTGATGTTTAGCATCCGATTTTCTTCTTTCTCTTCGTCTTCTTCGTTGCGAGTTCTAGCAAAGCAAAATAACGTTGAGAGTGCGAGTTGCTTGCTTGGATTCCGAGGACAAGAGATGAGATGGGAGGGGATGAGGTGAGGTGAGACGGATACAGTGATACACTCAATTCACATTCTCTGTAGACTATAGAGCTTTATCTGGAGCTGTGTATCGTTATTTTATTATAAACCGTCCGATTATCCATTAATAATTTTAATTTAATAATAATATTTTTTTATATATTAAAATTTATATATAAATTTTTCTATAACAATTATAATTAAAATGAATCATTCAGTTCTCTCTTCAGATCTCTCCGTAGAAAAAAAAATCTAAAAATTACACCTCTCATATACACAAGATATTTTTTTTCTCTACTATTTAATATAAATATTAATTGGAAAGGATTTTTCTGTGTGATGGTGATCGTTTGGCGAGAAAAATATCGGCCCATGCTCTCTGAAAGCCCACTGGTTTGCATCAATATAACCTCAACAAAGTTAGTAATTTTAATAAATTAGAAATTAACAAATACATAAAAAAATTAATAATGATAATAGTGACAATGATACCAAGTTTATATTAATGGACAAAAATATAATATCACGGGAATAATTATACAAGTATAACAGAAAAAAATGAGGAAAATCCAAATTTCATTATATTATTTGATTCTTCAAACAATTGGGACAAAATGGTTCATCAGACAATTTAACATACTGTGAACCGATTCTTTCCGCGGGCATCAGAAGTCAATTAGAAAAATAATGCAAAATACAACGGTACTATTTATTATTTTTTCATTAAAATCCCTAGAGTGTTGATCGAAGGTCTTCGAGAGAGGAGATGAAATGAAAATGTTTCTGAAAATTTGTAGAACAATATAATTTGAAGTTTACAATTTCTTCTTTGTAAAAAAATTGTACGTGTATGAGTTTAAGATTGAGGATTATATGTAATTGATAAATTAGAATTAGCAAGATGATGATAATAATTTGATGAAATAAATTTGAGGTTAAAATAAACAAATTAAAATTCAGTGAATAATAGTTTTTTTTTTTTTAACTTAGTGGATATCCACCTGTTTCATTAGAAACCATTATTTTTGGTACCACAACCCGGTACCGTGGGTATTTAATACTGATTAACTAAATTCCTAATTACTTGTTCATAAGCAAAAACAGAAGCATACACAACACATTCATCATATCCTTAATAATTTTTCAAGTCATTAAAACTAAGCTAATTGCAAGTAAAATACTTCCTAAAATTCTTAAGCTTTCTCTTCAATCTCAGTCGACACATCCTTCTCACCATCAAGTTTTCAAAATTAACTGAAATCAAAGAAAAGCAGAAAGACATAGCAAAAGACAAACTGTTTCCAACATCTAAAATTAACTTCATTTAACAGTCTTAACAAGTAATTTGATCAAATTCTTCTCCAGACTCATCCTCTAGTTCTATCTCGAGTTGCAATATTGTTATATTTTCTTCTAAAATCTGCATAGGCAAAGAGTTAATATCAGGGGGAAATAATTATGTGTATATTATCAATCCTACTATTTCTTTTAATTTGGCTCCAATATCTAACTAAGTTAATTATATTTCCCCTCAATGTTCTTACACTTTTACAATTGTTCCCCTGAAAAATTAGTCTATTCCTCTCTTCCCATACCCATAGAATTGTCCCCTAAGTATTTCACAAATATTATCATCTTTTAAAGGTATAGAGGCATTTATTTGCCATAAATCCTCTAATGAATTACAATTAAAATGAAAATTATTATGACTAGCAATCCAAGACCAAAGACAAGAAGCTAACGTACAATTTATAAATAAATGTTCTACTGTTTCTATATTGTTACAGAAAATACAACTTGGAATTCCTTGTCGGCCCCTTTTTATTAGATTATCCCTTATGAGTATTCTATTTTGTCTAACAAGTCATAGAAATATCTTTTATTTTCAATTGGATATGGGCTTGCCAAATTGATTGGAAATGATATTGTCTTACTCCCCCAAAATCTAACCATTGATAACAAGAGTGTATACTAAAAATGCCTTTATTACACCATCTCCAACGTATTACATCTTCTGTTGCGTCTAACTGAATTGTGGATAATAGTTGCAACGGTTATTATAATAATTATAAGATTATATCAAGAAATAAAGTTCAGTAAATATAGTTATAATGATTATTATAATAATTACAACGGTTTGTGCAATAATATAAAATAGAAAGTGTGCAATTATCGATAGTTGTAACAATTGAATAACAGTTGGAACGATTGATGATGATTATGTCTAGAAATGGACGGACGCTACATGATGTCAATCTCATAACTCAAGAGCAACAAGTCCGGTATCAAAGATTGCAAGAACAAATGATTATTACAACATTATAGAGCAATGAAGAAGATGAAGTACATCGATGTAGAAGTAACCAAGGTTTTATAGTTAAATCGCTCTACAACTTCATGCAAAACACTTCACATATTCAAAATGCAACTGAAAAATATATGGAGATCACAAACACCATTGAGAGTTCTGATCTTTGCCTAATTAATGATGTGTAATTCAATCATGATAACAGAAAATTTAAAGAGAAGAAAATGATAAATTCCAAATATATGTTATATGTGCTTTGCAACAGAAGATAATGTGAAACACTTATTTACAAACTATGTTAAAGTGAAAGAAATAAGAGAATACATACATGATGAGAGACAAAACCAGTTGCAGGCTTCAAGAAGGTATAAAAGAGGGGATATTTCAATGCTTATAGACCTAAACGAAAGACATACGTTGGAGGAGATTATAATTGGTGACATCCTTTGTAATGACGGAAAAAATGTGCAAAAATATTCAAGAACAACGTAAATCACATTTTTATTTGGTGAGAGAAATAGAATATAGAAATTTGTTTAGCACATAATTTAGCTACCAAAGTTTAAGTTTTGTTTTTGTTATGTATTTTAACCAATTTGTAAAATAAATGATCATCCAATTGTGATTTATGTAATTATGTAGATTAATGAAATTTGGAGGCGTAGACTTTTATTTTTTGATAAAAAATCTAACGAGCAAGAAAACTTCAAAGAGATGCCGAATGAGTCACGAACAATTCATTAATATTTTTTATAGCCTATTTAATACATACTATCGGTCGGAATAATACACCATTATGTTATATAATCAATTCAAAAACTATTTAAAAACTCCTAAATTTGTATTTCATCTCGCTCTGATTACGAACTGCTAAGGCTAACTGTTTACCCTTAAAAAATTCCAAAGATGAATAGATGAATAAATGAAAATAAAATCAATGATTAATGATAAATCATAAGAAGAGTGAAGAAGAGAAAGCAAGGAAGAGATGGCCCTTGATCAGAAGAGGTCGCTGATTAACTCCGGAACAAATCCATTAATCCCACAAGGAAATATCAGGGTGAGAGACGAGGATATAAATACTCCACCACCTCCTACTCATTCGAGGTGGCTGACCCTCGGGAGATTTCGGAGAGAGAAAATCTCTTGATGGGTCAGCCATTTGATTACATTTTCTCTGACAAGTGGGACCCACCTGGCAGTCCCTTGTAGATGGATCTAACAACATAAACCTAGCCTATCTGATGGGTCATCCATATGACCATTTTTCACTGACAGGTGGACCCCACACCTCAGTGACCTATTATAGGAGTCAGAGTTAAATCCTAAAAATCTGCCCTTGGAGCTAACCCTAGAAAAGAGCTGAAGCAGTATAATCCCTATGCTACATGAAATGATGTCAATGCCAAGCTAGTATTCTGATACAACTAGTCATGAGAAATTCCAAATGTGATTTTGCTTTCAAGGTCGACACGGTGCCAAAGTTGAGCAACCACCTAACCATGCTTTGATTTGTGTCAATCGATAAGTAGTCGGTTCTCGACCAAGTCACCCTCATGTTAAGGGATTGAAAGTCGATTTCACAAGACCGATCAGTGCGAAAAGCAAAGCGGGAGCAACCATATCGATCAAGTCTAGATTTGTATCAATGTTGACATGTAATCAACTGTTGATCAGATCAAGCCCTAATGAATATCAATATAAGTCTAATTGGTATTTAGTTAGGGTGGTTTCTGCAAGAGAGAGATAATTGGCGAGAGACATTGAGCTACAAATGAAATCTGGGATTAATTCAGAAGAAATAATAGGGTTTATTTGATAAAAGAATTTTTAATTCAGAGAAGGAAGGGCAAAAATGGAATTAAAAATTACAGGGATGATCCTCATGAATTTAGGGATTTTTGGTAAAAATTTTATAATTTTTGGATGAGTGGAGCTATTAAAATAAATTCAGGGAAGATAAAAGCAGAATAAATGGATTAATCAAAGGCTGAGATTTGATCAAAGCAACTCTGGGTGCAAGTTGGAGATGACAGCAGCTCTAGGTACAAACTGGGTGCAAGAAACACAGGAGGTATAAAATAAGCGAGGAGAGAGGGTGTGCCACGTGGCAGCCTCTCATTGGGCCATGTCAGCAAGTGGGCCCCACCCTGGTATGAGTCACTGACAGGTGGGCCCCACCTCAGTGCCACGTGGCAGACAGCCAGTGGGCCACCTCATCCCGACCTATGCCACATGGCAGTCAGCCACTGGTCCACATTGGCAACTACTCCACCAAACAGAGACAAGTGGCAAGCTACCAGTTCACCATGTCACCCATTAGAGCCATGTGGCTTATTTCCATTGGTCCACCTCACTCAACGCGTGACACATGGAAGAATACCCTCTCACCCAGTCAGACCAGACAGAGCAATGTGGCTGCATATCATTGGTCCACATCACAGACCACATCACCATTTGAGCCATATGGCCACCTGTGAGTGGTCCACACCAGCAAGAGGTATGCCAAATGGCAGCACACAGAGTGAGCCACCTCAGCAGCTAAATGCCACATGGCATTTCTCTATTGGTCCACCTCAGCCATGTGGGCCCCACCATACCACAAGATGACTGACAAGTGGGCCCCACTTGGTGCCACGTGTCATGCATTAACTGGTGCCATGTCATCACATAGTATACACAGGGATTACAGGTGGCTCCATTTGATTGGTACAAGTCAGCACAAGGTGATACACATGGCACTACTGGACAAGCCCACATCATCCAGTCATTAACAGATCATTAGTGTTAAATAATTGTTCATCAGATAAATAACTAATCAGGCAGAGCCACCTCAGCGTATTAACCCTAATCAACTGCTAATCAATCACTAAACCTTATGAGTGGGACCCAACGGTCAGAGCAATGTGAGTAAGCACATGAATTAAAACTGTGAACCAAACCCATTCAATCTACCTATTCAGATCAATACAGTTGAATTTAAACAAGGAAAAAAGGGGGGTGAACCTGGTCTAGATGTTTCAACTCTCTGCTCTTCTCCTCTCCTGCGTTTTGGCGCATGAAGACCAAGCCCACCTATCCTGGTTGAGCACTCACCCCGCTCCCTCTTCTCCTTCTTCCCCTCGCGCGTGCAAGCTTGTCTCTTCCCATGGCGTCTCACCATTGTGAAAGCTTCAGAAATAGTTGACACGCATTAATGAATTGATTAGAGAGATTAGAACAAGGAATTAGCGATGAAAAGGAAATTAAGCAGTGAATTTACCTCAATTCAAGTTGAAACAGTACAAGCGCACTTCTATCGAATGTAACTGAGTGCTTCAAACCCCAAATTAAGCACTGGGATAGCTTCCTTGTGCTAAGGCGACGCCGATTGATAAGTGATTATGGAGCAATTGAGTCAAAAGAGGGTTCAAAGATCGGAAATTGCCAAAAGCAGTAACAAAGAGATAGGTGCAATTGATACTTTAGGGATCAAATTGCATTGCTAAGTGGCATCTCTGAGGTGAGGCGACATTAATGGAGGTGGATTAGCAAAGCAATTGAGTAGAAAGATCTGAGATTGATCAAAAGGAAAGTGGAACAGAAAACCGGTTTTTGAAATGGGTGAAATTCAGTGAAATTGAGAGAGAGAAGATGCTAGCTATGGTGTAGAGACATTTAAATACGATGAGAGGGCCCGCTCACCCGTTGAAACACGTGCTCAATTGAAGTCAAATTGGCTGCGGCACAGTCAAACCATAACAGAAAACTAACTAACTTGTCAGAGGTGATTAGAAACAAACACAACTGCATCTTAGTCGTTAATTGAAGTGAAATGGAGGGTGGAGATTCATCCAAGTTGACAATCCGACCTAAAGGTGATTAACCAATCACAATTAAGAAGGTGGTCGATTCCATTCTATATAA
The DNA here is from genome assembly GCA_037127355.1 of Schoenoplectus tabernaemontani. Lineage (NCBI taxonomy): Eukaryota > Viridiplantae > Streptophyta > Magnoliopsida > Poales > Cyperaceae > Schoenoplectus > Schoenoplectus tabernaemontani. The sequence continues at coordinate 21,629,163 of CM073751.1, forward strand.
ACCAGAAAGAGAGACAGATGGGGTATCTGAGAGAGAGAAAATAACACCCACACCTTCATCAGTGATTAGTTATTGTAAAGAGAGAAAGAGATAAGGGAAATTAGCAAGAGAATTAGTCAATTGGTATATTCTACTCGGATAAAAAGGTAATTGGGCTATATGTTTATCAATCAAGATCATACCTTTGTGTTTTTTTTTTTAGGAACCTCTTCTTGATAATCCATACTTATGTGATTGATAATTTCTTTCTCAAATCTTGCTATTATCACTTCCTAAATTGCAGATTTTCTTTCTTTCCTTTTCTGGTTTTACTGTTTTCTTGTGCTGAAATTAGTAATTGATTGTGAAATTGGTCATCCAGCGAGCCACTGGCCCAAACACAAAGTGCTTGGTGAGCCTTTAGGCCTGGATTGATCATCACTGTCAAGAATTCATGATGAGATGCTACTGTACCGAAGCTTTATTTCAGTTTCTGAGATTTTCTTGCTTATAATTGAATGATAGTTAAAAGATAGGAGTCTTTTATCTCTCAATTACTTAGTGTTATAGTTGTGTTTGATGGAACATTTTCAATTTGAGTCAATCTGTCAGTAAATATTGAGAATTCAAAAGAGTTAAGATCGGTACCAGTCAATAATACCGTACATCGCCAGAGTGATACCATGATTACAAGCAAAAGAAAACCTTTGTACTCGCTCCACATTACACCAACATGCTAAGGCGATGCATATTGAGCTTGTACTTGTCTCATATCACACTAGCACACTAGTCAATTTCATTGAGTTACATTTCAAAGTGTCATGAAACGTAGTTGGCATTGGGCTTCAAGAACATCCAACTCAATGAGCCGGCCCTAGCTCATGCTAGGTGTGCCTTTAGGCCCGAGGGATGTTAATCAAGTATACTAGTACGATAAGCATTGAAGAATCACGATGAATTCGATTGGTACCAACCGTACCATGTATTGTTAAGTGACACCATGCTTCGGTGTAGTTACAAGCAAATAGAAATCTCTTCATTCATCTCGGATCATATCAATATGTCAAAACGATGCTTGTCAAATCCACAATTGTTGAAAACATCGATCAATTCAATTGAATTCGACGGAAGAAGCATCCGGTACTCAATTCTAGTTAATACACCTCGGTCGATCAGTCACATGACCTCCATTCTAGGATGGATCTTTGATCAGACACTTTGAAAAGATTCTACATACCAAGACGATGCTAGGGCGATGATCTGATCGGAGAAGGAGTGCTCCGGTCGCCGGGAACACCACGTTGCACGGATCTTAACGCATCAGAGAGTCGGAGGTTGAGGAGACTTTCTCTGAACGATTATTGAAGTGTTCACCAATCTTGAGGATTTATCGGTGGATGAGATCCATCGAGAGTTCGGAAAATTTAAACGGAAGGAGATCTGGACCTTAGAGATATTAAACACGCATCTCAATTGAATCTAGCGGCCCAAGTATATATGAACATTTGAATAAGAACTCTGCACTAATCTTAGCGTGATCCAACGGGCCATATTAAACGTTGCATCTGACTATGGCCGGCCCACTTCGTAGAAAATAAAAGAAATTAATTTGGGCCCAATAACAGCAAATGAGAAAAATAAGAATTGGCCCAGTATAATAAGCCCAACTATTAATTAATAACAGAAAACTAAAATTAAATAGTAAATAAATCATTTGAAAATGTTTCTAAATTCCAAATTAACTCAAATTTGTTTCTAAAATTTCCTTACTTTTCATACTATTTTTCTATATGATAATATTCCAGTTTTAAAAATATAATCATGGTAAAACAATTTAAAAGTAAAAGACATTACATATATTGATATATTTGATCTAGCCTTGACTTGTCACTTTAAATACTATAAAAATTCCAAAAATTCAAATAAAATCATGAATAATAATTAGATATATTCTGATTTTTCAAGAGATTTTTCATGAAATAATAATGACAATAGTAATATGCCATGATCAATAATAAGGGTAGCCCTATTCTTTGATAAAAAAAAATATATATAATATAAATAATAATAGATATTATGTTAATATTTTCTATAAAAATAAAATATAATAAAAATAAATAGCACAAAAATATACAAAAATATATACAACCATGGTAATAGATAGTAAATACATCTTCTTCTATAATAAAGAATAATAATAAAGTTTTATAATAAAATGAATTGTATTTCTTTTGTTATTTCTATAAAAATATACAATAAAAATATTTTTGATGAATAAAAATGTAATAATAAAAAAATAATAGTTGTAATAAAGAATATAATATTCTATCCCTTATGGCCATTTTCAAATAATGATGATAATAATAAAAAAAAATCTTATATTTTTCTATAGATAATAAATAGAAATAATAAAAAAATATATAATGAAAACTATAATAAATAGAATAGAATATTAATAATGATTTCTTTTAGCTATCATAGATCTTAAAAAAAAAATAATAAATAATAAAAAATAATATAGCTAATCACCTTTTTGATTTGTAAATAATTTTTACATAATAAATAATGTCTCAATGTAATGAAATATAATAATGAAATTCTATTACTTTGGCTATTATAAATATTTTAAAAAAATACAAATAAAAATCATAGCCATTTTATTTTCTAGTATTTTGTAAGTGATTTTCTACAAAATAAATAGAGTTTAGAAATAATAAAAATAAAATTCTACTATTTTAGCTATTATAAAAATCCCAAAAATATAAATAAAATTCTAGTTAATAGCTAACCCTTTTTCCTATTATTTTTGTAAATAATTTTCTATAGAAATAAATAGAGTATAATAATAAAAAATATAATAATAATAATAATATAATAATAAATAAATTCACTTTTATAATAGAGATAATAATGGAAGATATTATGTAACAAGCTTTTTGGAGATGAACAAAATGCTCACACAAGGTGTGGAGCAACATGAGGATTTTTACACACATGATATAACATTTAGAACGATTAGTCGGACAAGAACATCTTGACGAAGAATAGCCAAGGTTGCAACAAAGAACATGAGAAGATACGTTGAGACAAGAACATCTTGACGTAGAATGACTAAGGCTTCGACAAAGAACATGAGAAGATAAGTCGAGACAAGAACATCTTGACGTAGAATGACTAAGGCTTCGATAGCAACATGAGGAGATATGTCGAGACAGAACATCTTGACGCCCGATAACCGTAGCGCGACATCAACATGGAGATACATGTCGACTCGAGGAAGAAGAACATTACGATGTCCGAGAGAGGCGACATCTTAATGACTCACTACCATGAGCAAGTAACTCATGACTAAATACGCTCACACGAGGGGTATAGGACAACATAGTAATTTTGCACAAGTAATGCAACATATAGAATGATTAGTCGGGACAAGAACATCTTGACGCTCACTGAAGAATGATCAAAGCTGCGACATCAACATGGAGAGATATGTCGACTTTGAAGAAGAAGAACATTATGATGTCCGAGAGAAGTGACATCTTAATGACTCGGTGTCATGAACAAGTAATTCATGACCATTTGAGCTAGCAAGACTGAACTCATCCGTCGATAAGTTTGTCTTCTGGTTCATCTCCCGAGATTGTGAGATTGAATCGTTCTGTAGTAGATTCATCCACAAAACAGTGAATGTGAACCGTTCGTAGGTAGGTTCCTTCACTAACACATGCCTCAATGTTGTCGGCTCGGCGCTTCGGGTTTGACATGTGTGTAACTCGTGTTTCCTAGGTTTATGAGTCGGCTTAGTGCTTCGAATTCATGATCTAGAAGATCGGTGAGAAGAAACACGTGGGCCATATCCACCCTTCTCCCGATTCACCAACCTCAAGATCAACCTAGGCTCGGTGCTTCGAGTTGTATTTTGTGTGATTGGTTGTTGACTAGTTAAGATTGAACCATTCTGTAGTAGGTTTATCTTCTAGATCAACGGAGGTCGAGTCGTTCTGTAGTAGACTCACCTCAAACCCCTCTGAAGAGATTAATCTGGTCTGTAGTAGGGTTATCTCTCGAGGTGGTATAGACTGAACCGATCTGTAGTAGGTTCGTCTTCCATAGGATTAAGTAGGTCGAGTCATTCTGTAGTAGACTCACCTCGAACCCCTTCGAAGAGATTAATCTGATCTGTAGTAAGGTTACCTCTTGAAGCGGTAAAAGACTGAACCGATCTGTTTGTAGGTTCGTCTTCCATGGACCCCTTTCGTGAACCCAGACGACCACTTGACCATCATTTAACTATACTATTTGCTTCTCTCTTTCAAAGATCCAGAGGTGCCTCGAGGTTAGTAGCCCAGGGTAATTAACGGTGGGGGCTTGCGCCCACCGAAATCTACAAGAACTCACAATCACTAAAAACCCCCTGAATGTGCATCCAAATCTCTCTAAACGGCGGAGAATCACCAAGACTTAGCAGATGCACGCTCGGGAGGGATCTCCGTGTCCTTCTTCCGCAACCCATCGCCCCGGCGGCGGTGCGGAGCGCGCGAAAAAGGGTCGCACAGATCTGCACGCCGGTGGGACCTAGATTCTCCTCTTATCTTTGAAAGAGAGAGGCAAATAGAATAGTTAAGAGATACAAGTGGTCTTCTATGCGCTAAAAATGACTAATGATTTTTAAGTATTTTTGTTTTTGCAGGAAATGGCATTCTTCGGGAACTTCAACCTTGCTCCTTACACTGTTACTCCTGCACAGAGCCCAGAGGGCAAGCTCTTCATGTTCTTCGGGACCATCCCGCAAGAACTCACCATCTACGGCCCAGCTCCAGTGGCCACGATCACTCCCGCAACCGTCCGGATCTCCATCTCGGACGAGGAGGAGGACTCGATCACCCTGACTCCCAAGGGGATCTCAAACAATGTCATGGCCTCTCCTACTACCTCCCCAAAGAGGAGAAGGCGACCGTCTAAGAAGACAGCCCCAAAGGCAGCAGCCCAAACTACCCGCAACTCTCAAGCGTCCAGAAGAGGGCCCCGGATGCATACCAGACCGGGCCGGTGGTGGCTAGGCCGCCTATCCCGATCTCCAATAAATTCACGACTCTCGAATAGTGGCCAAGAATTCGGCCACGAGCCGCCTCCGCCGTGCATGGGAGGTGCCTAAGCCCACACCTCGCCTAACTCAAAGGCCTCGGCGCGCCGCCAGACAAGTCTCAAGCCCCGCGAAGCCATCTACAAGGCTCGCGGGGCCCTCAGCTGAGGAAGAGCGTGAGAAACGCTAGGTCGAGACAATACGTCTCCCGCTCCGGTCAATCTCAAGACATGGCTCGGCCGCAAGCCATTGTCTCAACTCCGCACCCGAGGAGATTTACATCAAAGGCAACACCTAGCACCCAGCAGGTGTGGGTCCCGAAGGGTTCCCAACCAACAAAATCCCAGTTTCAAGCCCAACCCAGCAAGGCCGGCAACTCGAACGCTCCGCCCGAGAGTGTGTTCAGCCGCCTAGGCCAGAAGAGTGTATTCAGCCGGTTAGGCTCAAGAATACCACTCAATAGTTTGAAAGTAACTGCCCCTGACCAAATGAAGAAGAAGAGAAGAATCGCTCGCTATGAAGAGCACTTCTCGGTCAACACCATCAGTATAAGCTACGATACTGATCCAGACACTGATGCTGAGGTGAATATGACCCAGGATGACCAGTCTCCGCCTAATCAAGCTCACGTCACTAATACTAATAAGAATAACGGTAGAAAAGGGAGACCCCCAAGAGAGTCAACCCCGAGGGCAATAGCAGGGAAGGGGAAGACCACAACGAAAACCCTGACTTCTTCGATAATGAAGATGACGTTGAAACACGTCCCGAAGTGCCCGTCGATGAAATAGAAATATTAAAAGGCCACATCGAGGCACGGGACGAAGAGCTGATTAGGCAACGGGAGCTAATCGCTACCATGCTGAAACAGAACGAAGAACTGATTAAGGCGGTCAAATCATTGCAAGAATCACAAGACGCCAATTTCAAAGCCGGTAGCTCCCGTCAAGAAGGGGTCCACAAAGTACTCAAAAGCAATCATAAGGGAAAACAACCCGTCAATTCTAAACCTCATCCACATAGAACAATAGAAGTGGAGGTCGAACCAACGGAATATCCCGGGAAAGAGATTCAAGCCATGATTGCCCAAAGAATGCAAATAGTCGGAGTGGATACGCTATCCCTCCCGTTAAAAATCGTGGACATCCATACCCCGCCATATACGATTTGGAAGAATATCCTAAAGGGTATGTGATCCCCCGCTTCAGGACCTTCTCCGGGGAAGGCAATAAAGATCTAAACCCCGAACAACACCTGGCCCATTTTGTAGCCTCGTGCGGCAACACGGCGCAATGACGCGCTGTTGTTGAGACAATTCCCTCAAAGCCTAGTGGGAACCGCCTTTCAATGGTACTATTCATTAGAAAACAACAGCATCAGGACCTGGGATGAGATGGCGGACTCGTTCAGGGCACGATTCGTCATGGTATCTGACAAAATAAACATAGCCGATCTGGCGAGCACTAAACCCAAGAAAGGGGAGTCAATGACTGATTTTATCAATAGATGGCGGAACCTCAGCATCAAATGCGACCGCACATTAACCGAAGATGAGGCCGTCAACCTTATCATGAAAAACATTGACGGGTGGATGGGCATGCTTCTTGGCGTGACAAAGGTCAACACGTTTAAAGACTTGCTCAGATCGGTATCCAATATGGAAAGGATGTCACCGCACACCGTGCCGAACTTCATGAACAATAGGCCGCAACGAGGAGCCCGAGCTGAAACCAAAGTGGCATTCACCTCGTTAAAAGATAAGATGGTCGCTAACGCAGATACTCAGAGCGGCAGCAGTGGCACAAATGGCAACAATTACAATAAAGGACCTGGCCCAACCCGGGGAGGGAGTTCACGGAGTTTTGAGTCCCTTAAACAAAAGAAATCTAAACCGTACTCCTTCGAAGAGATAAAGTTGCCCAAATCTTCGGAGGGCACCGAAGAATGGTCTAACCCTACCGCCAAGAACGCCGTAAGATGCCGATAAATCGGACGAACCCAACTTCGCCCATACCACAGAGTATTAGGGCACTCAATTGAAGATTGCTGGGTCTTCAAAGATTGGGTCGAGAAGGCATATAAAAACGGTGAAATTACGTTACCTAAAGGGTTCTTGCAAAGCCCATCGGCCCATGAACAGGCCAATATGATCTCTCACGAGGAAGAGAAGATCCGGACCAATTAAGTGAAGACCGGGAAGAACAATGGACTACACACTTATCGAAAAAGTCGATTAAAATGCTTAGAGCTCTTAAGAAAGAACCCGCATGAGATGGAAAGACGACATCACGCCGTAGTCCCACCAAAACCCGAGTATATTATAAGGTGGACCAGAGCCAAGATCGAGTTCTTAAGAAGAGAAAGAAGCATAGAAGCAACAAGTCCAGAAAGAATAAAATTGAAGAATGCGAGCAGGGCAGTCCCGAGGCAATTACCCTTCAACACTTCATCTCCAAAGAAGATTGGGAGAAGCTAACCCTAGGTCAAAAGAAAGAAGATGTAGATGGAGAAGTAAATAAAGAAGAAAGCGAAGAGATCTGGGGTGCTTCGTGCAACATGGTATATTCTTCTCACGACGAAGATATGCCAACTTTAGAGGAGATGTTCTTCCTAAATGACGAAGGGGAAGCAAGCACCTCTGGGACCAAGAACGAAGAATGCAAAGCTGTGCTCGGTCCGGGACTTACGTACCCGAGAGACAAGCTCCCAAAGAGTCCGATAAGGGAAAGGACAAGGCCCAGAATAAAGGCAAAGAGGTCGAGAGCCTAAGCAAGAACCCAGAAAAGACCCGGTCGACGGCGAAGAATTATAATGTGTTGGCACATCTGCGTAAAATTCCAGCGCTATTAAGCATATTCGACGCATTGATGATGTCACAAGACCTAAGGGAGGTACTAATCCAGGCCCTGCAAGATCCTGAGAAGTACAAGTCATATTTCATCGAGCAAAATATGCAGGAAGCCCTATTCACCGCCAAGCGGGCCGCCTGTATAAATTTCACAGACGATGACCTCCCTAATAGGCACCGTCGACCACAACCGCCCGCTATACATCACCGGAAACTGTGGAGGGCAAAAGGTTGGTCGCATCCTGGTCGACGCGGGATCCTCGATCAATATCATGCCGCTCAAGACCCTGAAGACCATCACCTTAGATGTGAAGAACCTATCTGACGAAAAGGTGATCATTCATGGCTTCAATCAAAACTCCCAAAAGGCCCTGGGAGCTATAACTCTGAACCTGCAATGCGGAAGCCTAAAAGCGCCTACTAAATTCTATGTCATTGACGCTGAGACTTCTTATCGGGCGTTACTGGGTCGCCCGTGGCTTCACAGCAATCAGGTCATACCCTCCACTCTGCACCAGTGCCTGAAATACATTGAGAATGGTAAACAGAAGAGAATTGACGGAGATGTCAAACCATTCGGGGTGCATGAGATTAAATTCAATGATGCCCAATATTTTCTGCCTAAATCCGTCATGGCGCCGAGCCGGCCAATAACAAAAGCAGGTCAGAAACCCTTCAATAAAGGCCCTAAATTTGATACCTCGTCCGGAGAAGAAGAAGATGTCAAATTCAATATTAAACCCCGAGGTGCTCGAGCCCAAAGACCCGGAAGAAAGTCGGGTGAGGAAGCAACCTTCCGCTTCAAACAGGTGGCTACGTATAAGGCCCAAATAAAGCCGAGCGAAATCAATTCAAGTGATTCTGAGGAGGAGGTCATTTTCAACTTTAAACCTACCAACACCCCTCAAATTCAGATCATAGAGGCAACTTCAGGAGAAAACTCTGAAGATTCCAACGACTCGGGCGATACCACCTCGGGGGAAGAGTCCGCCATGATCGTCAGCCCTGGGAAGAGGAATCTGACGAAGAGATCATCTATCACATCCTCAAAAAGCCATATAAAGGGCCCGAAACAGATAATGAAAGTGAGGAGTCATATATGATCAATACGGGACCCGGTGACGGAAGGGATAACCCGGTTAGGCCGAGGTCTATAAATGAAGAACGCTCATGGCGGGAAAATTTTGAAGGTCGCGTCTGGAATGCGATCGACGAAATAAGGCACCAGGTTGAAAATAATAGAAGAGAGGTGTCTGAACAATGGGAGGTGATGCAGGACATCAAGACGCAACACAATGAAATCATGATAATGATTGAAAACCTGCAAACCGCGATTTATAACTCCGAGCTACTCAAAGAAATGGCGAGCGAACCCCGTTCGGGACCCCTGAAAGACAAGCACCCGATAGCGGCAAACGGGTAATTGTAATAGTAGATGAATCGAAAGGGGAAGAAATGAAAGCTAAGCAATTGACCGTCATGCAAACCCTCAAGGTCAAGAAGAGTAAACCATACTCTTTCCTGAAAAATAAGACAGCTCGGATATTTGAGCAGGCCCTAAAGAGCGGATTGACACTTCCACTTTGTAAACGACCCCATGAGATATAGAAAGAGCCGGTGAAGGTGAATTCGCCCTTATCATCGCATATTGGGTCACACCATCGAAGAATGCTGGGTATTCAAGGACCTTATAGAAGAAGGGCACAGAAACGGGACAATCCAACTCCCGAAGAGCTTTCAACAAGACCCAGCTCCGCATAACTCGAATAACAAAGGTAAAGGGGTTGCCTACACGATCTCGCACACTCCCGTACCTAGCAAACCTAAGGTTGCAAGACGTAAGCCGATCAAAGAAATCTACCGCTCCAACTCAGTCATGAATATTGAAATAGAAGAGGAGATGGCAGCGCTAGAGATCACTGCGGTTCCCGAAAGGCATTTTAAAGACCTCATGCCAAGGGAAGTGAACCACATCCAAACCCTAAAGACCTTTGTTGTGCCGGCAAAGGTAGAGCGCATCAAAGGGAAAACTATCATCCACAAGGCTATAATTTTCTATCAGAGCGATTCAACCCGAGTCTCGAAGAACCCCGATCACAACGCTTGGAAGAAGTGGGTGATAGAACAAGAATCGGAGAATGCAACGGGCGATGACGCTGCATCTCATCCCTTTGGAAAGGAACTGTATAAACTGGCAAAAAGGGCAAAATGTCTGAGAGACATATCCAAGGCCGAGGCCAAGCGCTTCGATGAACTCTGGAATGGCGGCCAGAATAAGGTCCTGGGCCTGGATGGCAAAATAAAATACACCCGGGGGTTAGGGTATAACTACGATGACGCAGCATGTTTTGAGGGTCCCTCAACGAGCGCCGTATAGAAGAAAGCTGTTGCATGACTTATGTCGAAGTATTAGACAATGAAACAGAAGAGGACAGTACCCCGGTCTTGAAAAATGCTCTGAAACAGCTAGAAAAGGAGCCTAATACGGTCGATGAGTTAGCTGAAATCAATCTGGGGACGGAAGAAGACCCACGACCAACTTTCATAAGCGCGTCGTTACCGGAAGAGGTGGCTGACAGGTTGAAGACATTCCTTAAAAGCTACATGGACTGCTTCGCTTGGAGTTATAAAGAAATGCCCGGATTAAATCCCAACGTAGCGGTCCATTACTTAAAAATTGATCCAACCTTCAAGCCGATTAAACAAGCGCGAAAGGCGGATGAGAATAGAACTGGAAGAAAAGGTCGTAGAGGAAACAAAGAAACTCATCGACGCAGGCTTCATACGGGAAGAAGAGACGCCGGAATGGGTGGCTAGCATTGTCCCGGTTAAAAAGAAAAATGGGCAAATCCGCATTTGTGTGGATTTTCGGGACTTAAACAAGGCGTGCCCTAAGGATGATTTCCGCTCCCGAATCGAAATCATAATTGACCATACATCCTCCTATGAAGTTTTCTCCTTCATGGACGGTTATGCGGCTATAATCAAATTAAAATGGCGCGAGAAGATGAGAGGCATACGGCCTTCCGCACGCCATGGATTGGCATATATTGTTACAAAGTCATGCCGTTTGAAATTTGAAAAATGCGGGTGCCACCTACCAACGGGCGATGACGAAGATATTCGACGATCGATCCACAAAATAGTAGAATGCTATGTGGACGACCTAGTCATCAAGGCCATGTCATATGAAGAACACCTCCAATATCTTGAGGTCGTTTTCAACCGTACGAGAGAACATGCGCTCAAACTAAACCCGTTAAAATGCGCATTCATGGTATCATCCGGCAAATTTCTGGGGTTTGTGGTACGCCATAGGGGAATTGAAATAGACCCGGGCAAGATTAAAGCAATCACTGAACTATCCCCGCCAAAGAATTTAAAACAATTGCGATCCTTGCAAGGGCAATTGGCGTATATCAGGCGGTTCATAGCCAATCTATCAGGTAAAATCCAACCCTTCACCCGGCTAACTAAGAAGAATATCCCGTTTAAGTGGGATGGCGAGTGCCAGCGAGCCTTTGAAGAAATCAAGGCCTATTTACTCAACCCTCCAGTATTGGCAGCACCCATACCCGGGAAGGAACTCATTCTATATACAACCGCCCTGGATGGATCCTTGGGAGCTCTGTTGGCACAAGAAAACCAGGATGGTAACCAAAATGCGCTATATTACTTAAGCCGCATGATGGTGGGGGCAGAACACGGGTATTCACCGATTGAAAAGCATTGTTTAGCCCTAATCTTCGCGGTGAAGAAATTGAGGCACTACATGCTAGCCCATAAAATCATTTTAATATCCAAGGTAGACCCTCTCAAATATCTGATGACTCGGCCAATGCTGACGGGGAGGCTGGCCAAGTGGGCTATCATTCTTACCGAGTTTGACATCACTTACACACCGCAAAAGGCGATCAAGGGGCAGGCGCTGGCGGATTTCTTGGCTGCACACCCAATTCAAGACGACTCTCCATTAAAATGTGACTTTCCCGATGAGGAAACTCTACACGTTGAAGAAGGAAATCCTATATGGGAGTTATACTTCGATGGCGCTTCGTCAATCAAGCCGATCGCGGGCCCGGGAGTTCTTGTTGTGCGAGCTGGCGCGGGACTAGTCTTCGTGACCCCGGAAGGCGGGATAATACGACATTCTCTGGCTTTAACCGAACCATGCACAAATAATGAAGCAGAGTATGAAGCACTTATCGCCGGACTAGAGCTATCACTGGAGCTAAAGATCAAGGCTGTGCGTATCTTTGGGGACTCACAACTGATTATAAATCAAATAATTGGCGAATACAAGGTCTTAAAGCCAGAATTAATACAATATCACCAGAAGGCCATGGAACTAATAAAGAAAATCCCGTATGTGTCCATTGAGAAGGTCACGAGGATTTGTGAATGGTGAAGCGGATCGTTGGCCAAACTCGCAAGAAGGAGGTGGGTGAACCAACGATAGGAAATCCACATCATCGTCCGCAATAGGAGGCCGTTATCATTGTGTCAAACGATAGACAATGCGAATAATGAAAATATTGGATCAGAAAGGATAGAATGTCAAGAGACAATGATAACTGAAGAAGACGGTGATTGGAGACAACCGTTCATCGAATATTTCCGGCGTGGTACCCTTCCCAAAGATAAAAGGATGGCCGATCAAATAAGAAAGCGGGTACTACGGTATGCGTATGTGGGCAATACGCTATACCGGAGGTCTTATGATCAGTTGTGGCTAAGATGTGTATCAGGGCCTGAAGCCGAAGCAGATATGAAAGAAGTTCATTCTGGACTATGCGGAGCACATCAGTCTGGGCCAAAAATGAAGTTAAAGATCAAGCGAATGGGGTATTATTGGCTACAATGGTGGCGATTGTGAAGAGCACGCAAAGAAGTGCGCATGTGCGGATACATGGCCCTTTTATACATCAAGCGCCAAACCGTTGCACCCCACGGTAGCATCCTGGCCATTTAATATGTGGGGCACGGACATAGTAGGCCCATAGACCCTCCTACGTCGAGAGGTCACCGGTTCATCTTGGCGCAACGGATTACTTTACTAAATGGGTGAAGCCGTTCCACTCAAAGAAGTCAAAGCATCCGATGTGGTTAAATTCTTTAAGACGCACATCCTCTACAGGATTCGGTACCCCACTGACGGATAATATCCGATAACGGGACGCCTTCAAGAGCTCCAAAGTCTATGCCCTGGCGGAGCAATTTAATATTGATGGAGATTCTCGTCCATTTATAACCCGAGAGCCAACGGCCTGGCCGAAGCCTTTAACAAAACCCTAATCAATATCATGAAAGAAGACAGTGGACGCAACCAACGAGACTGGGATAATCGTCTACAGGAGGCATTATGGGCTTATCGGACCACGTACCGAACGCCTACGCAAGCTACCCCGTATTCTTTGGCTTTTGGGGTTGAAGTCGTTCTCCCTCTTGAGGTGGAACTACCGTCGTTGCGGGTAGCTATGCAAAATGACATGACCATGGATGAATGCCAACAACTCAGATTGGACGAATTGGATGCCATGGACGAGAAGAGATTAATAGCCCAACAGAATCTCGAAATATATCAGGCAAAAATGGCAAGGGCATATGACAAAATGGCGCGAGTCAGGGCATTTCAACAAGGGGAGCTTGTTCTTGTCCTTAAGAGGCCGATCATTGGCCGGCACATCGGCCCAAAATTCTCTCCGAATTGGGAAGGGCCATATGTAATTGAGAAGGTATACGGGGGCGGTGCATACCAACTCATAGATCATGAAGGTGAAAGGCCCATGCCACCAATTAATGGGCGATATCTGAAGAAGTACTACACATAGCCCAAGAGCGGGCCAACCGAGTAGTATCTATTGTAAATAAATAAGGAGGGAATAAGTGTTCGTTTACACACACGTGCACGAAACACAAACCCATGTCTAACCTCCACTTTTGCATAAAAATCCCAAAAACCCTACTTTTGCATTTGTAAATAGAATGCATCCAAAAATCCAAAACCACACAAACACATTTAGCCCTATAAAATAAAAAAATAGAATAAGAGAATTCAATGCCAAAACCACGCGAGAATGTAAGGCGAGAGCTTTGGTGTTTGGGCTCACAATACAAATACCACTGGGTTTGTCCATTTGATACAGAATAAACACAAAAATGGGCAGGGTTTGCAGTTTGTCCCTCAAACTATCTGTTGCCCAATGACGAAAGTTGCTCATATTGATCGCCCGCGGCGCAAGCCAAGGGATAGGTCGAGCAAATTGGTGGCTAATAAATAGTCGCTTCCGAGGGCATATAAATAAATAACTCTCGTACTATTAGTAACATGTATCACTAATAACCAAAAATCTGCCTTCTTCTGGTAAAATAAAAAGGATATCTAAGTAAAACAATAAAAACCTATTTTTTTTACTCATCAATAAATAAATAAAAAAATAATAATAATAATAAAAAAAATAATAAAATCTTTTCAATAAGGGGTTGCCACCTTTGTCCCCGACACCACGAGTGTTATACAAAGCCAGGTTGGGTGCATTCATCCGTAAAAGCACCACACGCCCGAAGAAATGGTGTGTCATAATCCCACGACATATCATGGAGGGGTCAGATCAAGGGTTTATGCTTGTACCCGACATTTTATGTTAAACAAAGCGGCTCGCTTAAAGAAATGACTCAGGTCATGGAGAGCGGACCTACCCGATGAAAGCCTGTCTCGCAGGGGTGCGTGATGGATGTTTGAGGGTAGCCAAAATATAAAAAACCAGGTTGGGTACATTCATCCGCAAAAGTACCACACGCCCAAGGAGGTGATCTGTTTCTAATCCCAAAATAGGTCATGGAGGGGTCAGACTAAGGGTTTATGCTTTTGCCCGACATTCAGTGTCAAATAAAGTAATTCGCTTAAAGAAGTGACTCAGGTCATGGAGAGCGGACCTACCCGATGAAAGCCTGTCTCGCAGGGATGCGTGATGGATGTTTGAGGGTAGCCAAAATATAAAAAACCGGGTTGGGTACATTCATCCGCAAAAGTACCACACGCCCGAGGAGGTGATCTGTTTCTAATCCCAAAATAGGTCATGGAGGGTCGGATTAAGGGTTTACGCTTTTGCCCGACATTCGGTGTTAAATAAAGTAATTCGCTTAAGGAAGTGACTCGGGTCATGGAGAGCGGACCTACCGATGAAAGCTTTGTCTCGCGAGGGGATGCGTGATGGATGTTTGAGGTAGTACCCCCACAAAACAAATTGAGTGGAGATGAGTGAAGGTGAGTTTCCACTTACGCACGCAACGGTGCACAAATGAGGGAGAGTGGGTGAGCTTCCACAAAATAAATGTCAATTAAACATACAAGGAGCATCCACAAAATGGTGTTATCAATTGCATCCATAATCCAATTGATCGGTAAGTTTATCCATCGTAATAAAGGGATAAACGGGTTTATTCTCATGACCGCACTAGAGGTCAATACGGACGAGTTCGGTATCCAAGTAAAATACCACGGTTACTTGAGTTTTGTATTGCAATAAATAAAGAGAAATGATGTATAGAATGAATGTAATAGGATGTTGTAAGATTTTCCTTTTATTATGATTAGATGCTGCGAAAGAATGAAGCAGTTGTAATCGGGCGCTTTTACAAATAAGATTGGAGGTGCATAGCATGAAATCAATAAAATACTTCCTCGCGCTGCAGAGGAAGTGACGAAGGGATAACAATAAAGGCAAGCATCATCCACAACAAAGAGCTCAAAATGACAAATGTCAAGGCATCCTATATCAAGTATAACAAAAGAAAAGGAGAAAAGAAGAAATGGAAAGTATAGTCTACGGGCCCAAAAAGCGGGACTCCAGCTCTAATAGCACAGTACTAATGGTCTCCAGATAAGCATGGAGGGAGTGCCTATCCTCCTCCGAAGTCGCCTCGAAATCTAAGAACTGAGAGAAGGCACTATCCCGGGCGCTCGAATGAATCTGCAACTCCAGGAGACGTCCCGCTAGATGTCGGGAGAAGCCCTCCACTGACAATACGTGGTCCTCTAGCTCCTGCACGAGCGGTCGAGCGGGCCCACCACCGACTCCCATGGAGCGGAGAGTGGCACAAGAAGAGAGCGCCGAAGATAGCGAGTCGAGCGCCTCCAAGTGCTGCGCGCTCATGGATCTCCAACTCGTGCTGGTATACGAAAGAGCTCGCATCCTGATAAGCCCTGAGCAGCTCCTCACACCTCCTAGAAATGAAGGTACTCTCGAGACGAGGTGCAATGAGTAGAGCTGGCGCGATGGTATCCCGCATCAGCCTATACCAGTCGAAGGAGAAGCCATCGGGCAGAGAATCCAGGATCTCGAAATCTAGCGGATAGTTTCCGAAGAAGGTGTCTCGGAGTGCATCCCCCAGTGCGGCCAAGGCGAGCTTCACATCCCTCAATGTAACATCTGCAAACAAAATAAATGGGTTAGACAAATTGTTATAATCAAAGAAGAGATAGAAGGTAGAGAAGATCTAACCTATTGCCTCGTTGCCTGAGACCGGCGGGACTGAGTCAGGGATAGGGATGTCGGTCGCCTCAGGAGGACCCGCAGGTGTACCAGACCCGGCTACAAAATAAAGGCATAAGTACATGAAAGAGTAAAATATGAAAAAAAATGACAAAGGAAATATAAGATACCGGGAGAAGCATGAGGCTCGGTGAGACCCTCGCTAGCCGGGACCTCCATCTCTGGGCTGTCGAATAGCTGCTCCACCAGCCAACTCTCATCCAACTCCGAGTCATAATCGACTGCAGCCCGCTCAGTCGAGTCATCCACTCGAATATCTGATGAGACTCCGCCACCTATGGCCATGAGAGGCTGCCTATCGGGAGATGAAGAAGCATGAGATGGCCCTCCTCGATCAATAATGGCTCGTCGCTGCCGCGGCTCGACGACCAATGGACTCCCCCTCGAAGAAGCCTCCTACGATCGTACAAGAGTGAGCACCGGCCCCAGAACCACATCAAAGGAGTCACCATCCCCAGTGGGTACTAGTAAAATCGACGGTGAGGCAGGACCGTCGTAGAAGAAAGACTCCGAGCGATGAGGAGATGCCATGTCATCGGCCTCAGGGTCTGTAAAATCTACATGTAAGAATGAAAATACTAGTGCATACTGGCAACTAAGTATTAAATGAAGCACACGAACCTGCGACGGCAAGGTCGGTGCAGAATCCTGAGAGGGCAGTGCCCGCCGGCGCCGATGGATCTGCTATAATGTCATCTCGGGCTGCCTCCACAGGAGATGTCCCACGAGCTGAAAATAAACCTTAATTAGAGATGTAAATGAAGTGCGCCCGAATAAGGATAGGTGAGTCAATAAAGAAAATCACCCGGAGTGGGAGAAGGAAAAGAAGACGGGGAAGACGGCGAGAAGCACCATCTCGATCTCTCTCACGGTGGGTGGAGCCGGTGGCTCGACGGGTGGGCGAGAGTGAACGCCAACTACTCGTGGGCGAGGGACTGAGAACCCGGGCTCCGCGTGATCATACTTGTAAGCCAACTCTGAATCAAAAGAGAATTGGTTGAGATAAGACGAGGCTTATCAAAAAGAAACAACCTAAAGAAATGATAAGGTGTACCTGTGAGAATAGTCTAACAGAACACGAGAAAACCATTTGTCTAAACCCCGAAAATCGACAGGCTCTGCGGCAATGGCCGGAAAGAGGCTGCGATCACGCGAAACGGTGCCATCTAATAAAGGCTGGTCATCTCGCGGACATGTACTCCGGACGACCACCGGAGGAGTATACGACTGATAAGAGCGAATGGCCTCATAATACCACTGCTGATAACGCCTCGTGAAGGTGGAAACCCTAGAAGTGGATACCATCTGGTAGCGAGTGCCTGTGCCTAGTCGGAAGAGGTGAGTGTAACACCATCCGATACCCTCCAAATCGGCCGCCAGTGATATAGGGCGGAGAAGAGGCGCTGGAATATCCTGATCCAAGCCAAACTGATGCGCGCATCGATGCGGCGAATATGGCTCGATGAATATATAATCGCCCAATCTGAGGGGAAGGAAGCCCCGACGAATGCGATCGGGTACTCCAAGTCGATAGGCCCGGCTCGGATGCTAGAAGAGTCGAAGAGGGAACTCGCCGTCAATCACCATCCTGTCAAGCAACCCTAGCGCCCCCACGGCCACCGATCTATCTCGAGAGAAGCGTAGATGGTCTCGGCTCCTAAAGAATCTATACCGAGCAGCCTCCGGGGTCAATGAAGCTGGTTGCACCCCAGCTAAGTCACTCAACAAGGGTAGACGGTCCCGTAATGTAACTGCCATGCCGGGATCATATGAACCAGACCAGTGTAAATGGAGCCATCCGTTAATCAGATGCCACGGAATCAACTCCTGGCACTGTGAAGGACTGCGGGATGAGGTCAAACCGCGGAGACATCTGTAAATGTTGGCCAGTACAGGCACGGCCAAAGAAATCCTATCACCGCGTGCGATCAGGCTCGCCATGATGAACACCGAAGGCCGAATGGTGTATGCTGGGGAGCTAGGCAATAAGAAATAGCAGATCCACCAAGAAATGAAGGCGGTCAGATAGGTCTCCCGATCCACGTCATGTGAACACAGGGTATCCTGAGAAGGGATAGGGCCGTCATGATGAATCTCGAGCCGACCTGTGCCAAATGGATCTCTGGTAGAAGCCAAGCCCGTAGGGCGAGTATGGACCCGGTCGGTGAAATAGGCAATCCAATGTCTGAATGGGACTCCGGGATGCCCCCTCCGTAGATGATAATAGATCTCATAAGTCCTCTGTAAAGAAGGCGGGAATCGAGTGAAGTCTCCCGAGTCAGCGGGTGAGACCATGAACTCGTCATAGAAATGGCCAAAGATCGCAGCCTTGGCCAACTCGTCGTATCTCCGGGAGGGTCGGAGTCAACTCCCGATCATCGATGAACAAAGTGTTGGTGGAGTAGTTCCACCTCTCACAAAAGGCCCGTAGCCGTGGGTGTGTCGATATGATAATGGAACATCGACAAAAAGACCGAGTCATATATCCCGGCTCGCCTGAGCAGAGTCCCCTCCCGCATGAGCATATACCGGGTCCACTCTAGCTGATAGCCATGGCACTCTAAGGGAGTGATAAAGGGAGCAGTAGTCCATCTGTGAGCCTCCCCGTCAATAATCTCCTTGCCCAGGAGATGTGTCGAAGGAGCCGCAGAGGCAACACCTGAGGCCGAAGGGGCATGATGTCAGCGAGGTCGATCATCTCGAAGAATAAACCGCCGCCTCGCGGTAGACATGGAGTCGCTCGGATGGCTGAGACGAGAGGAGTCCAATCGCTAGGATCCTCATAAAAAGAATGATAATGACCCAAGGGGCGACGCGGAATGGCGTCATGGGATGGAACTACAATACCCGAAGAAGAGAAGACGTCATGAGAAATGAAGAGATAGATGATAAGGAACAACACACCAAGACAAGCCTTTCGAGCATTCAAGGCTCGTCTTGGTGGGTGGCTCTTTGTTTACCCTTAAAAAATTCCAAAGATGAATAGATGAATAAATGAAAATAAAATCAATGATTAATGATAAATCATAAGAAGAGTGAAGAAGAGAAAGCAAGGAAGAGATGGCCTACTGATCAGAAGAGGTCGCTGATTAACTCCGGAACAAATCCATTAATCCCACAAGGAAATATCAGGGTGAGAGACGAGGATATAAATACTCCACCACCTCCTACTCATTCGAGGTGGCTGACCCTCGGGAGATTTCGGAGAGAGAAAATCTCTTGATGGGTCAGCCATTTGATTACATTTTCTCTGACAAGTGGGACCCACCTGGCAGTCCCTTGTAGATGGATCTAACAACATAAACCTAGCCTATCTGATGGGTCATCCATATGACCATTTTTCACTGACAGGTGGACCCCACACCTCAGTGACCTATTATAGGAGTCAGAGTTAAATCCTAAAAATCTGCCCTTGGAGCTAACCCTAGAAAAGAGCTGAAGCAGTATAATCCCTATGCTACATGAAATGATGTCAATGCCAAGCTAGTATTCTGATACAACTAGTCATGAGAAATTCCAAATGTGATTTTGCTTTCAAGGCTGACCTGGTGCCAAAGCTGCGAGCAACCACCTAACCATGCTTTGATTTGTGTCAATTACTGATAAGTAGTCGGTTCTCTGACCAAGTCACCCTCATGTTAAGGGATTGAAAGTCGATTTCACAAGACTGATCGGTGCCAAAGCCGGGAGCAACCATCTGATCAAGTCTAGATTTGTATCAACTGTTGACATGTAATCAACTGTTGATCAGATCAAGCCCTAATGAATATCAATATAAGTCTAATTGGTATTTAGTTAGGGTGGTTTCTGCAAGAGAGAGATAATTGGCAGAGACATTGAGCTACAAATGAAATCTGGGATTAATTCAGAAGAAATAATAGGGTTTATTTGATAAAAGAATTTTTAATTCAGAGAAGGAAGGGCGAAAATGGAATTAAAAATTACAGGGATGATCCTCATGAATTTAGGGATTTTTGATAAAAATTTTATAATTTTTGGATGAGTGGAGCTATTAAAATAAATTCAGGGAAGATAAAAGCAGAATAAATGGATTAATCAAAGGCTGAGATTTGATCAAAGCAACTCTGGGTGCAAGTTGGAGATGACGACGGCTACGGGTACAAGCGGGTGCAAGAAACACGGGAGGTATAAAATAAGCGAGGAGAGAGGGTGTGTCACGTGGCGCCTCTCATTGGGCCATGTCGCGAAGTGGGCCCCACCCCGGTATGAGTCGGCGACGGTGGGCCCCACCTCGGTGCCACGTGGCAGAACGACCGATGGGCCACCTCATCCCGACCTATGCCACATGGCGATCGCCCACTGGTCCACATTGGCAACTACTCCACCAAACAGAGACAAGTGGCAGGCTACCAGTTCACCATGTCACACCATCAGAGCCATGTGGCTTATTTCCATTGGTCCACCTTACTCAACTCGTGACACATGGCAGAATACCCTCTCACCCAAATCTGAGACAGACAGAAAGCAATGTGGCTGCATATCATTGGTCCACATCACGGACCACATCACCATTTGAGCCATATGGCCACTGTGAGTGGTCCACACCAAAGAGAGGTATGCCAAATGGCAAAGACACAGAGCGAGTGAGCCACCTCAAGCAGCCTAAATGCCACATGGCATTTCTCTATTGGTCCACCTCGGCCATGTGGGCCCCACCATACCACAAGATGATCGACAAGTGGCCCCACTTGGTGCCACGTGTCATGCATTAATCGGTGCCATGTCATCACATAAGTATACGCGGGGATTACAAGGTGGCTCCATTTGATTGGTACAAGTCAAGACAAGGTGATACACATGGCACTACTTGGACAAGCCCACATCATCCAGTCATTAACAGATCATTAGTGTTAAATAATTGTTCATCGATAAATAACTAATCGAGCGAGCCACCTCGCGTATTAACCCTAATCAATCGCTAATCAATCACTAAACCTTATGAGTGGGACCCAACGGTTATAAGCAATGTGAGTAAGCACATGAATTAAAAGCGTGAACCAAACCCATTCAATCTACCTATTCAGATCAATACAGTTGAATTTAAACAAGGAAAAAAGGGGTGAACTGGTCTAGATGTTTCAACTCTCTCGCTCTTCTCCTCTCCCCTGCGTTTTGGCGCATGAAGACCAAGCCCACCTATCCTGGTTGAGCACTCACCCCGCTCCCTCTTCTCCTTCTTCCCCTCGCGCGTGCAAGCTTGTCTCTTCCCATGGCGTCTCACCATTGTGAAAGCTTCGAGAAATAGTTGACACGCATTAATGAATTGATTAGAGAGATTAGAACAAGGAATTAGCGATGAAAAGGAAATTAAGCGTTGAATTTACCTCAATTCAAGTTGAAACAAGATACAAGCGCACTTCTATCGAATGTAACCGAGTGCTTCAAACCCCAAATTAAGCACTCGGGATAGCTTCCTTGTGCTAAGGCGACGCCGATTGATAAGTGATTATGGAGCGATTGAGTCAAAAGAGGGTTCAAAGATCGGAAATTGCCAAAAGCAAGTAACAAAGAGATAGGTGCAATTGATACTTTAGGGATCAAATTGCATTGCTAAGTGGCATCTACGAGGTGAGAGGCGACATTAATGGAGGTGGATTAGCAAAGCAATTGAGTAGAAAGATCCGAGATTGATCAAAAGGAAAGTGGAACAAAACGGTTTTTGAAATGGGTGAAATTCGGTGAAATTGAGAGAGAGAAGATGCTAGCTATGGTGTAGAGACATTTAAATACGATGAGAGGGCACACTCGCTCACCCGTTGAAACACGTGCTCAATTGAAGTCAAATTGGTCGCAGCACGTCAAACCATAACGAGAAAACTAACTAACTTGTCGAGGTGATTAGAAACAAACACAACTGCATCTTAGTCGTTAATTGAAGTGAAATGGAGGGTGGAGATTCATCCAAGTTGACAATCCGACCTAAAGGTGATTAACCAATCACAATTAAGAAGGTGGTCGATTCCATTCTATATAAACCGAGAAGAGAGACACAGATGGGGTATCCGAGAGAGAGAAAATAACACCCACACCTTCATCGGTGATTAGTTATTGTAAAGAGAGAAAGAGATAAGGGAAATTAGCAAGAGAATTAGTCAATTGGTATATTCTACTCGGATAAAAAGGTAATTGGGCTATATGTTTATCAATCAAGATCATACCTTTGTGTTTTTTTTTTTTTTAGGAACCTCTTCTTGATAATCCATACTTATGTGATTGATAATTTCTTTCTCAAATCTTGCTATTATCACTTCCTAAATTGCAGATTTTCTTTCTTTCCTTTCTCGGTTTTTATCGTTTTCTTGTCTTGAAATTAGTAATTGATTGTGAAATTGGTCATCCAATGAGCCACCGGCCCAAACACAAAGTGCTTGGTGAGCCTTTAGGCCTGGATTGATCATCACCGTCAAGAATTCATGATGAGATGCTCTACTGAAGCTTTATTTCAGTTTCTGAGATTTTCTTGCTTATAATTGAATGATAGTTAAAAGATAGGAGTCTTTTATCTCTCAATTACTTAGTGTTATAGTTGTGTTTGATGGAACATTTTCAATTTGAGTCAATCTGTCAGTAAATATTGAGAATTCAAAAGAGTTAAGATCGGTACCAGTCAATACTGTACATCGCCGAGTGATACCATGATTACAAGCAAAAGAAAACCTTTGTACTCGCTCCACATTACACCAACATGCTAAGGCGATGCATATTGAGCTTGTACTTGTCTCATATCACACTAGCACACTAGTCAATTTCATTGAGTTACATTTCAGTGTCATGAAACGTAGTTGGCATTGGGCTTCAAGAACATCCAACTCAGCGAGCCACTGGCCCTAGCTCATGCTAGGTGTGCCTTTAGGCCTGAGGGATGTTAATCAAGTATACTAGTACGATAAGCATTGAAGAATCACGATGAATTCAGATTGGTACCAACCGGTACCATGTATTGTTAAGTGACACCATGCTTCAGTGTAGTTACAAGCAAATAGAAATCTCTTCATTCATCTCAGATCATATCAATATGTCAAAACGATGCTTGTCAAATCCACAATTGTTGAAAACATCGATCAATTCAATTGAATTCGACGGAAGAAGCATCCCGGTACCAATTCTAGTTAATACACCTCAGTCAGTACCGTCACGCAGCCTCCACTACCGGATGGATCTTTGATCAGACACTTTGAAAAGATTCTACATACCAAGACGATGCTAGGGCGATGATCTGATCGGAGAAGGAGTGCTCCGGTCGCCGGGAACACCACGTTGCACGGATCTTAACGCATCAGAGAGTCGGAGGTTGAGGAGACTTTCTCTGAACGATTATTGAAGTGTTCACCAATCTTGAGGATTTATCGGTGGATGAGATCCATCGAGAGTTCGGAAAATTTAAACGGAAGGAGATCTGGACCTTAGAGATATTAAACACGCATCTCAATTGAATCTGCAGCGGCCAAGTATATATGAACATTTGAATAAGAACTCGCACTAATCTTAGCGTGATCCAACGGGCCATATTAAACGTTGCATCCGACTATGGCCGCCCACTTCGTAGAAAATAAAAGAAATTAATTTGGGCCCAATAACAGCAAATGAGAAAAATAAGAATTGGCCCAGTATAATAAGCCCAACTATTAATTAATAACAGAAAACTAAAATTAAATAGTAAATAAATCATTTGAAAATGTTTCTAAATTCCAAATTAACTCAAATTTGTTTCTAAAATTTCCTTACTTTTCATACTATTTTTCTATATGATAATATTCCAGTTTTAAAAATATAATCATGGTAAAACAATTTAAAAGTAAAAGACATTACATATATTGATATATTTGATCTAGCCTTGACTTGTCACTTTAAATACTATAAAAATTCCAAAAATTCAAATAAAATCATGAATAATAATTAGATATATTCTGATTTTTCAAGAGATTTTTCATGAAATAATAATGACAATAGTAATATGCCATGATCAATAATAAGGGTAGCCCTATTCTTTGATAAAAAAAAATATATATAATATAAATAATAATAGATATTATGTTAATATTTTCTATAAAAATAAAATATAATAAAAATAAATAGCACAAAAATATACAAAAATATATACAACCATGGTAATAGATAGTAAATACATCTTCTTCTATAATAAAGAATAATAATAAAGTTTTATAATAAAATGAATTGTATTTCTTTTGTTATTTCTATAAAAATATACAATAAAAATATTTTTGATGAATAAAAATGTAATAATAAAAAAATAATAGTTGTAATAAAGAATATAATGAATTCTATCCCTTATGGCCATTTTCAAATAATGATGATAATAATAAAAAAAATCTTATATTTTTCTATAGATAATAAATAGAAATAATAAAAAAATATATAATGAAAATTATAATAAATAGAATAGAATATTAATAATGATTTCTTTTAGCTATCATAGATCTTAAAAAAATAATAATAAATAATAAAAAATAATATAGCTAATCACCTTTTTGATTTGTAAATAATTTTTACATAATAAATAATGTCTCAATGTAATGAAATATAATAATGAAATTCTATTACTTTGGCTATTATAAATATTTTAAAAAAATACAAATAAAAATCATAGCCATTTTATTTTCTAGTATTTTGTAAGTGATTTTCTACAAAATAAATAGAGTTTAGAAATAATAAAAATAAAATTCTACTATTTTAGCTATTATAAAAATCCCAAAAATATAAATAAAATTCTAGTTAATAGCTAACCCTTTTTCCTATTATTTTTGTAAATAATTTTCTATAGAAATAAATAGAGTATAATAATAAAAAATATAATAATAATAATAATATAATAATAAATAAATTCACTTTTATAATAGAGATAATAATGGAAGATATTATGTAACAAGCTTTTTGGAGATGAACAAAATGCTCACACAAGGGGTGTGGAGCAACATGAGGATTTTTACACACATAATATAACATTTAGAACGATTAGTCAGGACAAGAACATCTTGACGAAGAATAGCCAAGGTTGCAACAGCAACATGAGAAGATACGTTGAGACAAGAACATCTTGACGTAGAATGACTAAGGCTTCGACAGCAACATGAGAAGATAAGTCGAGACAAGAACATCTTGACGTAGAATGACTAAGGCTTCGATAGCAACATGAGGAGATATGTCGAGACAGGAACATCTTGACGCCTGATAACCAGAGCTGCGACATCAACATGGAGATACATGTCGACTCTGAGGAAGAAGAACATTACGATGTCCGAGAGAGGCGACATCTTAATGACTCACTACCATGAGCAAGTAACTCATGACTAAATACGCTCACACGAGGGGTATAGGACAACATAGTAATTTTGCACAAGTAATGCAACATATAGAATGATTAGTCGGGATAAGAACATCTTGACGCTCACTGAAGAATGATCAAAGCTGCGACATCAACATGGAGAGATATGTCGACTTTGAAGAAGAAGAACATTATGATGTCCGAGAGAAGTGACATCTTAATGACTCGGTGTCATGAACAAGTAATTCATGACCATTTGAGCTAGCAAGACTGAACTCATCCGTCGATAAGTTTGTCTTCTGGTTCATCTCCCGAGATTGTGAGATTGAATCGTTCTGTAGTAGATTCATCCACAAAAACAGTGAATGTGAACCGTTCTGTAGGTAGGTTCCTTCACTAACACATGCCTCAATGTTAAGCTGGCTCAGCGCTTCAGGTTTGACATTGTGTGTAACTGTGTTTCCTAGGTTTATGAGTCGGCTTAGTGCTTTGAATTCATGATCTAGAAGATCGGTGAGAAGAAACACGTGGGCCATATCCACCCTTCTCCTGATTCACCAACCTCAAGATCAACCGGCTCAGTGCTTCGAGTTGTATTTTGTGTGATTGGTTGTTGACTAGTTAAGATTGAACCATTCTGTAGTAGGTTTATCTTCTAGATCAACGGAGGTCGAGTCGTTCTGTAGTAGACTCACCTCAAACCCCTCTGAAGAGATTAACTGGGTCTGTAGTAGGGTTATCTCTCGAGGTGGTATAGACTGAACCGATCTGTAGTAGGTTCGTCTTCCATAGGATTAAGTAGGTCGAGTCATTTCGTAGTAGACTCACCTCGAACCCCTTCGAAGAGATTAATCTGATCTGTAGTAAGGTTACCTCTTGAAGCGGTAAAAGACTGAACCGATCTGTTTGTAGGTTCGTCTTCCATGGACCCCTTTCGTGAACCCAGACGACCACTTGACCATCATTTAACTATACTATTTGCTTCTCTCTTTCAAAGATCCAGAGGTGCCTCGAGGTTAGTAGCCCAGGGTAATTAACGGTGGGGGCTTGCGCCCACCGGAATCTACAAGAACTCACAATCACTAAAAACCCCCTGAATGTGCATCCAAATCTCTCTAAACGGCAGAATCAGCCGGCACTTAGCAGATGCACGCTCGGGAGGGATCTCCGTGTCCTTCTTCCGCAACCCATCGCCCAGCGGCGGTGCGGAGCGCGCGAAAAAGGGTCGCACACTAACAAACAAGCCATCAAACCAAACTAATAAGTAATGGTCGTTGGGAGCTCAGAACTCTTTTTTTGTCACCTCTGAGCAGAATTAGAATTCCCATATCACCCTTCTATCCTCTTATATATAAAAGATAGGTACCGTAAAAACAACTAGTTAAATATTAGTGAACTTTTTAGTTCAAAATTACCTTCTTATCATCCAAATACTGGATGCTACATGCCATTACTGCTAAGTACAATACATGAAACTAACAGCGAATGATGATGATTAATTTTAGAAAACACATCCATTTATAATATTTTATTTGACAAATTCTGCTATGAATTGGAAGACTACCACCAATTTATTAATCAACAACAATAGTTTTTACTAATTAACCTCTAGTATGTAATCACACAAAAAATATTTATCTTAATCTTTCGATACTCAAAATTGAACGATAAAAATTTATTTTGATCAGAATTTCACTTCTTATTTATTATTTAGCCATACATATCAAAATTATGACCTCCTCTATCGTGGAATTGGTATTTTAATAAAGTACACTAACAATAGCTCATTGTATGATATTTTACATTTAAGATTATTATAAATTTCAGATGACTCATTTAAGTAATTTGTTTATATTTTATACATAATTATACGCAATTGCATAATTATCCGAACATTTTTGGTTTAATTGAACGCATAATAATTGGACGAATTTCATGTCCGTCTATACTATATATACCCTCCATGAGACACATTTTGTATTTATCAAGGTTTTAAAATGCAAATTTCAATATGTAGATAGCCTCTACATAGTGCATATGCGGCATGCGGCCGCATATGTGGATTTCTATACGGAGTGATATATACGGCCAGGTAGTGTATTGATAAACGTGCAAGCACGTGACGTGTCGTGTCAACACGTGTTCACATGTTTGAACATGCGTGTTTTAACGTGTCAAAAACTTAAAAACTCGAACACGCACGTCTAAGACACGTGACACGTCTAGCACGCCGTGTTAGACGTGTTCGTGTTTATACGTGTTTGGCACGTGTCAACACTTGTAGCACATATAAATTCAATAAAATTCAAATAAGATAAATATATAAGAAAAATCATGAAAAATTATAAAATGATAAAAAATTCGGTAATCTAGATTTAAATTTTAAAAAAGTTTAATTAAATAATAAATTTTTAATTTTTCTCTCCTTTTTTTCGGGCTTGGGACCGACTTCGTTTTGAAAATGTAGGCAAAATTAAAAACTTAAAATTTTTTTAGTACAATATTTGAAAATATTTTAAGAAATAAAGTAATATGAACAATATAAAAAACATTTTTTTGTTATTATTTTTTCATATTTGGATATTTAATTTTCATCTTCATTATCATCTTGAGAGAAAAAGCCAGTAGAAAAAAGTTATAAATGTAAGAAAAAGGATTAATGTAGAAATATATATTTACCAGCTTAATGCAGTGGCAAAAAGTTATAAATGTCATCAAATTGAATTAGTTTTGATAACGAATTAATATCGGCATATCGTATTTAAAATATAATTTTAAATTTAAATATCATATTTAATATTTAATTTAGGTAGTGGTCAACCAGGTCAAATCTTTTTTTTTTTGAGAGTGACATCAAATCCTTTAGACACGTCTTCACGTATTCTAGCCTGCTCCCTTTTATTAAAAACCCTTGAATTTGTATAAGATATTACAAGGATTGTCACTCAAGATTGCTTCTTTTCTTCAATTGTGTCGTGCGGTGTCCCGTCAGCTGAACCATCCATGTGCTTGGGGTCCACTCGTGACAGTTTTAGTTATATCGATAAAAATTAAGGATGTTAATAGAAGTGTCAGATGTGCTGCACGTGCTACACGTGTTAGATGTGTGTGTTCACGTGTTAGACGTGTGTGTTCGTGTTAGACGTGCGTGTTTAGCCATGTCGAAATTGTTTATATATTGATCACGCACGTTTAACAACACGACACGTGTGACACGTGAATATGTCACGTGCAGACACGTTTTAGACACGAACACGTATTCGTATCCGTGTTTACACGTGCGTGTACACGTGTCTGACACATTTATCATTACTCTACGGGCAAGTTGCAAAGAATAATAGTTTTATAGTGTTTATTTGAAACTGAATATATATAAATACAACTAATGTAAATCACAAATGAAGGAATAACCCAGTGGTTTAGTGCAAAGCCCACTATCATGAGTGCTTCGGTTTGAATCCACTAGGAGCAAGTAATTTTTATGGGAGTTTTGCTGGGTGCAGATTCAGAGGTGGCGGAATATAAGTGGGAGAGAGGATCTTTTGTGACAAATGCATGGTATTAACTATATCGCAGACCTTCAGCTTGTTAACAAGAGATAAGTTTAGAAATAATAGGCTTGCATATTCCCTAAATAATCAAAAACCGCATAACAGGATCACATATCAAGTTGAGCACGGGAGTTGAAACCACATTTTATTACACTAGTCTTTATAGCGTCCAAGTGGGTACTATGAGGAGGCATGATGACGAAGCATCGTCCAATTCGACTTCGACCAAAAAGAAACCGCAACCTCTGTGGAGATTATCTGAGCGAAAATTTTCGCAGGGAGATCTGGACGGATCATTTTAATCGTAATGGTTATGGAGAAGTTTAAACACGAATTTTGATGCAAAGAGTGTTTATTATTGATAAATTAGAACCGTTTATTGAAAGATCAGACGGACCGAAGCAAAATAACCGTACAGCTCCGAAGAGAACCCTATATTATTTCGACCAAAAAAGTTAAAAAGTTGGTTTTTTCGAATCAGTCCATCTATGATTGTAATTGTTAATATCTCGGGAGTTGTAGTTGTTTTAAGGACTCTAATGTAACAACTAACGAACAAATGCTCTGTATTAGACTTTTAAATAAGGTTGTCAGACAGTAACCCGACTTCTTTTACTAACACTACAACCAGTAATTTAAATTAAATTAGACTACTGAAAAAATAATATTTTACGCATCAAAAGTTCTTGTATGGTTTTAGAATTATTTTACAAGAGAGGGGTTATCGTGCAAATGTTACAAAAGAAGAGGTGAGAAGTTCCTGCTCTTTCCACCACCGTGCAATACCGCACTCTGCCTTAAATGAAAGACCAAAACAAAGGTGAGACGAGAAAGAAAAGATAATGATAGTTCTTTCCAACCAGAGAAAAAAGAAGAAGAAGAGAAACCAATTCAGCTTCAGCATCAACTCCTCTCCGAGGCTGAGGTCTGAGGCACCGACCCAACAAAATCAATACCCAGAAACACAAAAATAGCATTCCAAATTTGGCCCCCAGCATTCTATTCTCATATTCATCTCCATTGGAGACGAAACAGAATGAACGAACGAGTACCTCAACTCTCGCCTCTATACATGGACGGGGTCTCTCTTTTGGGGGCCTCTATTGTTTCTCTCTCTCTTGGTCAAGCCAACCAAGAGAGAGAAAGAAATCCAAACCAAGGAAGGAACCGACTTTATTTCTCCCCTTTCGCTTTCTCTCCCCCTCTGTCTCTATCTGTCTACAATCTAGGGTTTTCTCCCGTCTTCGTCTTGGGTCGCCACCTCTCTTTCCTTGTCTCTCTTCTCTAGTTTTCTCTTCGGTTCGATTTCGAGGGTTCTTGAAAGATGTCGAGGAAGGTCAAAGGGGGCAACATGGAGATGTATTCTTCTTATACGATTGCTGATGATAAGGCGAGACTCAAGTACGAGAGCCTGCTGCAAGATTACCATGATTTGTTGAAGGTGTGATTTATTTTTTTCGATTTTAATTTTTCTCTTCCTCCTCCATCGTTTAGGCGGTTGGGATTTTTGGGGCGTCCAATTAGCTTTTGTTATCGCTATCAATTTGTTCATTGTTCTGGTATTTCAGTTTTGTGGTTGTTGATTGCGAATTTTGGTACTTTAGTTTCAGTTTATATTCTTCTTTTTGAATGTTATTCTCCTTGTATTTTGTGATTATCCTTGATTTGAGTGAATAAATTATAAATCATTTGGTACTGTATTTTGGTCGCCTTAAACAAATCATGTAGGAGTTCTCAGCGACTATCTATTTAGCAATTGAATTACTGATTCAGTGATTACCTCATGTTTTCTGGTACTTGTGATTTTCAGGAAACTGAAGCAAAAAAGAGGAAATTACAAAAGATAAACCAGAAAAAGCTCAAACTGTTTAATGAAGTCAGGTACTAACACTGTTCTACCGATTCCCCTTGTTACTGTTTCTCATGTCTTCTCCTAGGTCTGAACAAAAAGTTCAGTATTCTTTTCAGAAGCCATAAGCAAACTTATGCTATCTAAGTTTTATCTCTATTGAACTTATTATTTTTAAGTTCCTTCAGTTTAATTGCTTAAGTGGGGGACTGATGCTTTATTGATGCTTAAGCTGAGGCTGTTTTAATATTCAACCCTGTAGTATTATTATGTAACACTGCTTCATTTCTATGAATTTTGAATGTGTAAATTGGTTTTTAATAGAAGGTTGTAGTTAACAAGATCATACAATTAGCTAGCTTAGTGAATACGATTACAGAGTTATGCTCTGAGCAGAACAAGAGAGGTAACAAACATAGTTACGCCATTATATAAGTTGCTTGATGTTGATTCATAGCATTTATGCGGGGGGGTTTTGAATGTTAGGTTTTTGCGAAAGAGGTACAGGAAGCTGATGAAGAACCCTTCCCAACAAAACCAATGTGTACTGAAGAGACAATCTCTCTTGATCGAATCAAATTCACGCAGACATCATTCCTCGCCAAATGATGCTGTACCAGCTGAGACACCATCTACAAGCATACAGGCATCCTTAGATCTGAATCAACAGGTAATTTCTATTGTGGTGCTTTATTTTATTAGTCATTTTGATGCCACAACTATCAGATTGTTGTTTTCTCAGGGTTTTGGTTGTTTATTTGTGTAGTTAGGTTTTTGGGTTCTGAAATTTGAATGGAACATTTGAGAATTTAAAAAAGTCGCATTTCCTTGCATTAATGAATGCATCTCGTGTGACAAATTGTGGGATCATAAAGGTTAGATTGAAAGTTATCCAAGTACCTAAGAAGTGTGTTGAAAAGTTTATGGTTTTGGTTGCCTTCCATAACAAACCGGTATAGAAGGGTTCCTTGTGGACTTAGGATATTTGCTAAAACTCCCTCTAGCCGTCTTGAGGGCTGTTCCAATTGGTATCCAGTCATGTGGTTGCTACTGTTATGAGCTGGACATATCTTCTTCTGAAACAGGGGCTAATATGTAACTTTTCATTTTATTAATGCTCTAGAGATACTAACCTGATCCAATATGGTGTTATGTTGTTTCCCATTTTGCATTTTATCAGTGTTCTAGAGATATTCATAATGAACTAAAAGAAATGAAAGAAGGATTTTAATGTTCACTCCCTATTATTTTATATGAATGTTGAAATTATTAAGAGGTCAATTGTTTGGATTTCTGATTTGTGTATGATCTGTTCTGAGTTAGAATATGTATATATTTCTTTTTACATGTAGAATGAAGAGGACGAAGAGTATTACTTAATGCAAGGGGTCAATACCAAAGGTGCTAAGTACAACAATAGGTATGGAGAGGAGGAAGAGACAACATTAGTTTGTAGAGATTTAGGAGGTACCAGTTCAAGCCGAGCTGGTAAGAGGAAGATATCATGGCAAGACCAATATGCGTTAAAAGTGTAAATTAATTGTTTGATTGATTATTACACTGGCACTCTTTAGAATCTTTCTTTCAAAGTAGAAAAAAGATGGTTTGTTTTTAAAATTGTTGTTCTGCCTGGCTGTATATGGGGAGGAGAGAATTTTACTTTAGTAAATGTAGTTGTTTACTCGTTTTGATATTGAATATGATTTAGCAAGCAAAAGGTGTTTGTTTTTACTAGTAAGTTGCCCGCGCCATGCGGCGGATCCCATTTAATTTATAAAATATTACGAATAGTATAATAATAGTTTGATAGAATTAACAAAACTATTGAGAAACAAAATGTTAAAAGAAAATAATAAAACTTAATCATGCAAAGATTTTTATATAAATATTTAATTATATATGATCATATATTGATGTGATAATTTATTTACATAACTAAACTTAAAAAATATAAATTCATCTGCATAACTGAGTGTTATTCTGCTAGCCCCATTAAAACCAACTAGAACTGCCAACATTATATTCAAAGGCATCAATTACTCCACTTCGATGTGTTAGCATGTCTTCTACAATGATTGCCCTCTTCATCCTCTGATAAAAAAATTAAACAAAAATAATTTAGCCAGTAAACTAAGGATAGCAACACATTACAGTTATTACTAATCAACTAAATTGTTTGTATGATTTTTTTCCCCGTGATAAGCACCCAAGCTAGATATGAATGGCCACAAATAAAAACATAGAGAAATAAAAAGAGAAGTTTCAGACCGGTGCTAAACTAACATAGTAATTAACATCATCATAGAACTTGGAGAGGGCAGTAAAATATATTATTAGTATCCAAATATATAAACAATAAAATTGAGGTTTGAATTTGATTTCACACATCATATTAATCTACAACTTTATCATACCATCCTAAGTCCCAACTCGCTCACATCTGCTAGAATGTATATTTGGGTGATTTTCAAATTTTACAGGCATAATGCACTAATCCAAACTCTAAATGTAAATAATTTTTTGAGGTTTTAAAAAGAAAAGAAACCAAATGAGAAAGTATTTTCTAACCTTATGTAAAAAACAGAAAGGGAACCAATCACCTTATATACATCAGCTGTTGTTGTATGCGTATCATTTGAAGCCCAACTATGAAATTTCACCAAACTGCCAAGCCTTGCATTATAAGGAAAGACCATAATGCCCCAAATGTTAAAGCAGTCTATCCATTTCTCTGCCAGGTGCTTTACAATTAAGAAATTTTTTTATTGGTTGTCAGAGTCGATTTCAGGTGGGGATTATGGTCATTCTGTGAATAAGAATTAACAAAAAAATGAGAACTTCATGAAACTCTCAAAGTAATACAATTTACCTTTACTTGATATATGTGACAAAGAAACATTTATATGTTACTCTTCTTTCCTTTATTTTTTACATACACATCCTCTTGGTTTTGATAGGCACCTTCTTCTTCATGAAGGTATCAATAGCATAGCTAAAATCTACTCTTCCTTCAGGTCTAGGTGAAATTACATAGGAAAAAGCAAATCTAAAAGGTCAGTAAAAGAATAAAGCAAAGTTAACAAAACTAAAGATCTAAAACAATCTTATGTCCATATTTATAATAAATATTATAAATTGATTAAATAAATAGTTTTAAATAAAATTATGATGGAAACCATTTCTAAAGCAATCTAGGCTCGTTGATTTTGATCACGGGGAGAATTATTTTACCTGCATTATGTATTAGCAAATGTGTCATATTCAATACGCCCTTAGATTCCCACTTTTACCCTTGAAATACACAATGACATGTAACTTTGCAGATTGATCACGTGATTACTGTAAATTGTGCAAACTGAGTGCAAGATAAGTGTTGTAAAGCTGACTACAGCACCGAGCTAAATTCCAGACGCGCATCACATCAGTTCACATTCTCAAATTAGAAACAACTCTATAAAATATTTCAATTGAAGATAAAGAAACAATTCCATTGAATGATAGGCAGTGAATGATTTTGTATAGTATGTATTCAATTAAACAAAAGAACGTAACTCTTCTCACTTACCCAAATGAAAAGTGATCTCCTATTTTCGATGAATACATAATATTGATCACAATTTTCTTGTAAAATTTTCATTATTCATCAACCATCACAGAAAAATATAAAAACCTATCGCCAATTACCAGTTTTCAGAAAGGGTGGTGGGAGAGCGGAGAGAGGGGGCAAAGCGGATGGAGTTGCACAAGGAGAGAAGGGGCGGAGCGGATGGAGGTGCACAAGTAGAAACGAACGGTCCAAATTCAGGTTCCGTGAAAACTTAAAGCATGCCTTTGATTTCGCCAAAAAAAGAAACAACAATCCACGCTGAAACAAAGAGAACTCGGCGGGGCAGAGAGAGAGGGGAGAGGCGGCTCTGAAAAGGTGTCGATGTCAGTAAATGCGACTGAGGATGAGAGGCGGAGGTGAGAGAGAGGAGAGGCAGCGTGCTTGGAAGAAGAGAGGAGACCGAGCGTCGGAAGTGCAGTTTTTAGTAATAATAATAATTATTAAATTAATATTATTAAAAATAAGAGTGAGAAATGTAAAATTTTAAATATATGAATGACAACGCGCCACTGTTAAAAACGCGTAACTGCCAGTTGCGTGTTTGCTTCTTATATATACAAAACGCGCAGCGCCTCTCCATCTCACTTGCGCGGGGTTTGGATGAAACGCGTCATTGGCAATGATGCGTTTCGTCCGCGTCACTGGCAGTGGCGCACTGCCATTCGTATATTTGAAATTTTACGGTTCTCATTCTTATTTTTAATAATATTAATTTAATAATTATTATTATTAATAAAAACTGTCGGAAGTGTTGCCTCGAGAGACTCAGTCGTGGCTTCTTTCTTTTTGGAAATGAAAATAAACAGTGAAAAGTGGTTGTCTTGAGAGACTCGGTCTTGGAAATAAACAGGCCTCGGGCTTCTTTTTATTGGAAATGAAAGCAAACAGGCGAACGAGTAGCAGCAAAATTCAAATGTATGATCGTGATTCTTTTGAATTTTCAGATTTTTAATCCAACGGCTCAAATTTATTTCTGATGACAGATAATACTTTCAAAAAACTTTTTTCAAGCTCCTTTTATAAGGAGTAAGGATTATGGTTTGTTTATTTATATGGGGTTTGTTTGGCACTTGATGGAATAACAAAAAATTAAAATAGAATAGCTATTCTGACAAATTAATTTGCCAAATGAATTTTAAACTAAGTAGAAGAGTACGACAGAGTGCTAATCCGGTATACTAAGTTATAGGTGGTATATACCGGATTAGTTCTTGTTGGAATAGCGATTATTATTTGATTATGTTGTATTATTATTATATTAATATTATGATGATTATTTTTTTATTATTATATTATAATAATTATGATTTTAGTATTATATTATTATATTATGATTATAAATATGATTATATGATTATATTATTATGATTATGATTATAATTTTATTATTATATTACTATATTATGGTTATATTATTATTATATTATTATGATTATGATTATTATTATTTATTATTATCATTATTTTATTATATTTTATTATATTATATTATTATATTATGATTATAGTTATGATTATATTATAATTATATTATTATGTTATAATTATTTATTATTATTATTATTATTATATTATGATTATGATTATATTTTTTTTATTATATTATTATATTATTATGATTACGATTATGATTATTATTATCATGATTATGATTATTATTTTATTATTATTTGATTATATTATATTGTATTATTATATTATGATTATATTATTAAAATTAAAATTATTTATTATTATATTATTATAATTATGATTATAATTATATATTTTTATTATATTATTATTTATTATGATTATGATTATGGATTATGATCATTATTTTATCATTATTATTATTACTATTATTAGTATCATCATCATCATTGTTAGTATCATAATTATTCATATTTT
This sequence comes from Schoenoplectus tabernaemontani, assembly GCA_037127355.1. Classification (NCBI taxonomy): domain Eukaryota; kingdom Viridiplantae; phylum Streptophyta; class Magnoliopsida; order Poales; family Cyperaceae; genus Schoenoplectus; species Schoenoplectus tabernaemontani. Next base: position 21,665,829 of record CM073751.1, read on the forward strand.
AACTATTCTTATTAACAACTGTCATACGATATTTTTGCTCTTCCGAATAGTTAAGAATACCACTCTTCTATCACTCTTCTAAAATTATCACTATTCTAAAGTTATTCCTTGATTTGCCAAACGAACCCATGTAGTAGTTCAAATGTTAATATAAATAAGCTACTTCAATTTTTTTTAGAATTAACTCGAAATAAAATGCTACATCTGTTTTTCTACTTTGACATGGCACGATCCATTCATTGCAAGCACCAGGGTGACAACCAAGTTAAAGATGGTATTCATGAATCTCTGAAAGAATGGCGAAGTAACATTTCTGGCATGAAAATTTTGAAACTTTGTTAGACGCACGAGCACAGAATCCTTATTATCAGTGGAGTCGTAGCAGCATTTTCTCGATTCATATTATGTTTGATAAGATGGATATAAATAATATTTTATTTTCGTTAATTTATCGGATATGAATATGAATATCGGATAATGATAGAGATAAGAGATATTGCATATTCGTAATTTCATTTTTTTAAATAACAATAAAATTAAATAAAAATTAGTATATTGCATATTCGTTATTTCATTTTTTAAATAACAATCAAATTAAATTAAAATTAATATATATATTTTTTAGTGACGATTGACTTGAAAAAATTATATGATTTTTGTTATATGATATCTAAAGTGTTATTAATTGTCGTACTTTATTATATAATTTTTATTATCCGAAATTTTTAACGCGTAAAGGTAGAGTATAGATAAAATTATTTTTTAAGCGATAAAAATAAGAATAAAATATAAATAATTTTTTTTAACGGATATGATATATCGGTACCCTACCGTACCTACAGTTGACAGTCCTACTCGGAGCACAATATGACAATAATTAGTAAATCCGACCTAATTTCGATCCAACATGGCTTTTTGGACATTTTGATGCGGTCGTTAAGCTTGTCAAGCAATTACAGCAAATACATTATTTATTAGTTGGTCTTTGATTTTTGTGCCTGTGAATCAGCAATGCTCGTTGAAAATAGTCATATTTAATATATTTTTCTCTTGCTGAAGTGCCCTTCCATCACCGATATTTTTATTAACAACGTAAAAAAATTAAAAAAATATGAAAATAACACTTAGGAGACAGATATGTTAATAACAAATCCGCTCTTAATAGATTTTATTTTGTAGGGAAATCAAATACATTAAATTGATATATCAAAATGTTGCCTCTCTCTGTATTAGCTAGTAGCACGTATCAAACTAACACAGAATAAATATAAGATGCCTCCTGTTACATCTCTGGTTCATCAATGAGTTGGCGCCTCGTCTTCAAATTTAAGCTGTAAATCTAATATACCACCAAATTATATACACGAATGATTTTGGTAGCGTGTAATAATCGGTATATATTTTTTGTGCCATTCAAAATATATTTCTCGTGCCATTTCAAGTCACCGTATGAGCAAGAGATGCGGTGCATTGTATTTGTACCATTCCAAGCTTGGGGCAGAGACAGTACGAACAGCAAAAGATTTCCTTCGCCAATCGCCAATCGTAGATAGTAGATACGGTATTATAAGCAAATATGGCAAGAATAAACATGATATCCGTGATTTCAACGGTCATATGTAATTTCGACCTCTTAAAAGGGAGTATTTGTGAAATTGAGCCAAAACATCATTGAGCGCCTGAGCGCCAGCGGGAGGGAAGTTCAAGTTCAATAAAAAAAAAGGCGCCCAAACTGCAACTCCATCTCGATTCCCATCCAAACGGAGACATCTCCTTCCCCGTTTCTTTCCTTTCACACTCTCCGACTCTCGAGTCTCGACCTCCCACTTCCCAACATCCGCCCAGAAAGGCCCCTGATGACGCGCACAACTGGAGAGAAGGAGAAAGCCTTGCAAATGGAGAGGATCTACGTCGCCGTCCGTGCGAGGCCTCTTTCGCCGGACGAATCCAGGTCGGTGCCGTGGCAAATAAACGACAACTCAGTTTCTATCACGAATCAGCCCCATAAATTCGAATTCGGTAGGGTTTTGTAGCTTCTTTTTTTTTTTTCATCTCTAATTGTACTACTGCCTCTTCGTTTAGCAAGTCAACAACGAAACTTAATTTTTCAATCTCAAATATTTTCGTCTCTTATGTTCTGGCGTTTTTTTTTCTTGCTTCTTCTTCTGTCAGTATCAAGTTTATCAATGTACTGTAAAGTGGAAAACCCCAGTTCTCTCAAATCCTTCACCAAATCAGTTCTCCTGCTCTTCTCTTAGAATAACAGTAGATTCAGGTCGCTTTTGAGTAGTTGTAAGGTTTGGGATCTCGATTATTGCAGTTGTTTTTCATTTGTTTATATTCAAATCAAGCGACCATGGTATATTATGTTCGTACTGGCAACAGATAAAGTATTCGGAGAGAATTGCAAAACAAAGGAGGTCTATGAAGCACGAACCAAGGATATTGTCGCTTCAGCTGTTTCAGGGTTTAATGGTAATTTATTCTATATAAGTCATGGTTATCTAGTATTACTTGTGCTGGTACTATACTTACGTAGTGTTCGTTAACCATAGGTTGGTTAACTATTTTAACTACCATATCTGTTCCAACTACTGGTAAGGCGCAAAACAAAAAAGAATTAACTGAAAATAATAATTGCTAGAAACAGTAATTTACCAAATAGCTAAAAGTTTCTGCTTTCGATAGTATAAACTGGCAGGCTAATATGCTGCATTTTTCAAAACAAAAAAGGTAAGGAAACAAAAGAAAAACGGACACTAGCATCTCTGCTATAAGGATCATAATACAAAGGGGCTTGCAAAAACCTTTTGATCTGTCTGCTGTTCTGATTTGCTGTCTTTGGATGATGCCAAACAGGTACCGTTTTTGCATATGGGCAAACCAGCAGTGGTAAAACCCATACTATGAAGGGGTCTGATACTGAGCCAGGAATAATTCCACTAGCTATTCAAGATCTATTTCACTCAATTGAAGAGGTTCTTTTTTTTTCCATTTTGGATAGTTGCAGAGAATCCTCCTAACTATATGTATTATGTTAGGAAAGTATCTCAAAACTGTTCTTTTTAACAAATAATGAATTATTCTAGTCTAGTTTTTGTCTATTTGTCATGAATATCCTTGAATGAAAATCAAATATATATTCAAAGAATGCCTAAGCAGTGTGTCAATTGTCGTTGATTTTAGTGTTCCATTCATTAGCAGATTTGTTTCATTGAGCATAAGGTCCCTGATTTTTGTTTAGTCTTTTGGTAATTTACTGGAATTTTATCTTTTATCCTGTAGACTGGAGACAGGGAGTTCCTTTTGCGAATGTCATATATGGAGATTTACAATGAAGAAATAAACGACCTATTAGCACCAGAACATAGAAAGCTCCAAATTCATGAGAACATTGAGGTAGGTACCATGTTCACTCTGCTTTTGTTTCTTTCAATGAAAAATTATGCAATCTTTGGATTTGGAAAAAATGTTTTTGAGGATAACTTCTCTCCCCTTCAGGAAAAGTTATGTAAAAAAAGCTGTTTCATTTGATTTTATAGTAGAGGTTAATGGTTGCAATAATAATGTTAACAAAAGGGTGGTATAAAGTAAATTCAAGTACATATAAAAGTATGGTTGATGTTAGGTTCATAGGTAGGAGTTCTGTAAAGAAATGCAAATTTAAAGAGTGAAGAAGAAATGCAAATTTGAAAAGTGATAAAGAGTTGATGATGCTAGTGATATGATAGGATGTATGATCAAATGATTTCCTACTATTTATTTTCTTGCAAAATTTTGCTTTTCTTTCACATGAAAGAGTGCTGTATCTGATATCTCCTTTTGTTATTATTTTAATTGTAAAGAGGGGCATCTATGTGGCTGGCTTGAAGGAAGAGATTGTAAATTGTCCGGAGCAAGTGCTCGATCTAATGAAATTCGGTGAATGTAATCGTCTCTTGATCTAATTTTATTATTTGTTTTCTGAACAATATTTGGTAAATTTCTTGAGAATGATTTGTTATGTAGTTCATAATTGTTCATGTCAAACTGTCAGATGCTTTTTATTGAGATTGAAGATTCTTTGATTTCCAGTACTCTAGATAATATTCATGTTTCTGATTTGGGTTGTCCTCTGTACTAGCTCCCTGTTACTAGATAGAAGACCTATCTGATTGCATGTACCTTATTAACAAAAACCAAGGTTGCAATTGCATTTATATTCTTGAGAGGAAAATCCACTATTACTTGAATTATTTAAGCTCATTGATGTTTCAGTTACAGCTGATAGACATTTTATTGGATTGTGTCTTTTTTATTTGTGATTCAGCTCATCGGCACATAGGAGAGACTAATATGAACCTCTATAGCAGTAGATCACACACTATATTTCGAATGGTAGACATTTGACCATCTCTCTAGTGATATAGTCCCTTTCAGCTTCCCATTTAGAAAAATAATACCTCTGATTATAAAATCATTGTAGATAATTGAAAGCAGGGAACGAGGGGAGGATAATGAGTTTAGTGACTCATGTGACGCAGTCCGGGTGTCTGTTCTGGTATGTAGATAATCCCTGCTGATTAATCTGCTGGAATTCTGAAATATTTCGTTTATACAATTACAAATTATAGCATCGTTAGTGATATATTCTTACAAAAATAATAGCATGCATTTGATCGTGTAATTTTGTTTGTGATACATGTTTTATTGTCCATTTTTTTTCTTTTCTTGTAGAATTTGGTTGATTTGGCGGGATCGGAGCGGGTGGCAAAAACAGGTGCAGAAGGAAAGAGGCTCAAAGAGGGATCTCACATTAATAAAAGCCTTCTGACACTAGGAAGTGTTATTCAGAAATTGAGTGAAGGGGCCCAGAGCCAAGGGTAAGTGGGGTTCTTTATTTTCCTAATTTTATGGTGATGTAGAGTTTGGTGCAAAATTACACCTGTTTGTTTTAATTTGAAAACAATAAATGTTGCTCCCATTGACCACTGAAGAAAAAATCCATTATGTTTTGGGTCATATTGATATTGAAACATAAGTGTGAGGAAAAAATAGTAAAAAATGATATCTTGTCATATCTTATGAAATATCTGTCTGTTCGTGTTTCAAAGAGTTAGGTCTTAGGGGATAAATTATTAGTTTTTATTGTAAGGTTTGTTTGTCATGTTTAGTATAATGTTGGTTGATATTTTGCAAAGTAAAAGAAAGTTTTGTTTAGTTGCAAATGCGGAATTATATATTGGGTTTTTACTTGCAAGTACCAGAAATACGGAGGTAACATTCAAAATATTTAATGTTACAATTAAATGTATATCTCAATCACTTAATTCTTGCTTAAAATAATCAAGCATTACTCTGGATTTCATTGCTGGCATGTATCAATACTGGATTACTATCATTCATTTCTATACTTTTGGTTCTTTAGATGTCTGTTTTGCATATTCAATTGGCTGAGAGTATGCTGGCCAATCAGTTTTCATGATATTCTTTTTCTTTGGTTATACATTGGCATCTTTCTCCTGTCTTATCTAAGTATGTGTGACACAGGGGGCATGTACCATACAGGGACAGTAAGCTGACACGCATATTGCAACCAGCTCTGGGTGGAAATGCCAACACAGCCATCATATGCAATGTCACATTGGCACAGGTATGACTAAAGAAAGAAAAAATAATTGCAGGCAAATTCAGTATTTACAACCAGCATTGTGAATTCTTATATAATCTTTTTTTCTATTGTAGATACATGCTGACGAGACCAAAAGCAGTTTGCAGTTTGCGAGCAGAGCTAAGAGTGTTACCAACTGTGTACGGGTCAATGAGGTTGTGTTCGTATCTTTCATCTATTGCTTTAGTTCTTATATGTTTTTTTCAATCAACTAAGAAACACAGCTAAGAGTTGTGGTGTTGATAACTTAAATGAGAAGACAAAACAAAGCTGAAAAAATATCAATATTCAGTTGGACCAGATTTGAATTGTAAGATATGCTGTCTATGTCTGTTAGATGAATTTTCTGGTGTTTTGGCAACAGATATTGACAGATGCAGCCTTGCTGAAGCGTCAGAAGAAAGAGATAGAAGAGCTCCGTGCAAAACTAATGGTACTCCCTCCTCCCTCTGTCTCCCTCCCTCCCTCTTTATTTATACAATTATGTACACGAACTACCACACTTGCTAAGGAAACTCTTTTTGCAATTAATTAGGTCTCTCACAACGAGCACTGGGAGGAGGAGATACTAACCCTAAGGAATACCCTGCTACAGGTTTGTTCTGCCTTTAATTTATTTCTGATAGTTATATACTGTACCTGTGAGGACTGGTATGTATTTACTGGCAGGTTTTCCACTAATTTTCTCTTCCTTTGTCCTTCTTTTGGGGTTTAATGTCTGCTCTTTTGGGTGCATGGTAATTAATTTATCTTTTCTCCTCAAGTTCCACTGAAAGTCCTTTAGAAAAACAGTACTCAGATTGAGTGGAAAAAAATGACTTTTCTCATGCTGAAGAAATATTTTTCTATTGACAGAGTGAGTTGGAAAAAGAAAGAATCTCTCTGGAGCTGGAGGAAGAGAAGAGAGCAAAGGCACAACGAGAGGAGAGATTACTTGAACAAGCCAGAAAAATAGAGAATCTAAGCTCGTTGGTTCTTTTATCCGATAGGGATGAAAAACCTGGTCTTTCTTCAAAGGTAATTCTAAAAATGCAGTAGCAGGTATTGGAACATAATTACTGCTCAATTTCATACTTTCTAGCAAGTCAGTGTCCTTATGATTATTTTGTGAATTTCACTGCGTTTTATCCCAATAATTCCCATTTTAATTTAGTATTTATTGAATCAATATTATCCTTTCTTTTGTTGTGTATATCTTTCTTTCATTTTTCCGATTAAAGAGTCAAAAGAAGAGAAGAGAAACTTGGTGCCCTGCACGTTCTGCGATTCAAGTTGTACCCGAGGTACAGTAGTTTTAGCTAATCTTCTTTTTAAGGTGATTTTTACCATTTTTAAGTACTTGTTGAATAACGTGTTGTTTTAGATTTTTTATTAGCAATTCTCATTTCAGTGCAACTGTGAACACCACACCTCCACCCAACATAACAAAACAAAAGAAACCTTGCTAATCCTGCTATTTATTCTTAAATCATCTGGGTGCGTGGTCATCATGCACTTGAAATGAACCAGTTGCCCCACAAAGAAAAAATAAATAAATAGAAAAGCTGATTTTAAACGTGGTTCTATCCAACAATAGATGTGAAACACTAAATTTAAATCCTAAAACCTACTCAAGAACCAAAACATACACCCTGTAAGATTATAAGCCTCTATGCGCTATTAAGAGCCAATTTTGCTGGTGTTGTAGTTAATTTTTAATTAACTAGTTTGTTCTCAATGTTAACCAGGATCCTTTAATGTTGCATAGAGCAAGTTCAGGCACGACTCTCATCCCTTTTGAAACATTAATGGAAGAAGACGAGTCTTGCATAGATGAACTCGAGAACAAAGATATAAATAAGAGTCCTTTCCCTGAAGCCCTCTCTTTGTTGAATGTTACCAGCAGAAGGAAGATTAGCTCTAAGGCATGCATGCAACTAAGTGTTAAATAAGATCCTTGTAACCCAATTGGGTCCTTACTTTCCATTCTGTCCTCAGACTATTCAATATAGACTAAATTGCCACTAAGCTAAAATGCCCCTAATGCATGAATATAAGCCATTTTAGACTCAATTTATCCCAAGATACAAAACATTAGATCGAGAAAATTAAAGACACAACTCAATTTTGTTAACTTTTTGATACACACCAAAAGTGTAATTGGATGCTCAAACTGCACTTGGACCTAATCTAGTCTTAATTAAGATAGTATCGTCTGATTAACATAATTAGCTTTTATAAGAGTGAAAATTTGATGAACTTCATTTGGTTAAATACCATCATGACCTAATGGATAAGCAATGCAGTAGTTAGCTACTAGCTAGCTATGACATTGTTTAAAGGATGCTATGATGCATGGTTTCTTCCTTTGAAGTATTCTCTAAATGTGGATTCTTACTGAATTATTTGCTTTTTTTTTGTTTTGTTTTCATCAGGAAAACAATGAGGATATTGAATACTGGAGTTCAGCTGAAAAGCTGAATGAACAAACAGGGACGCCCGGGAGAAATATAATTCAAAGCTTAACACTGAGAGAATCAGAAGCTATTTTGGTTATTAAACAATTAGAAGATCAGGTGATATATTAGTGTTTTCCCTAAAAAAGTATATCTTCAAGAAAGCTGCTGATTCCTGTACAAATTGAAAGAAGTCCTTTTAAAAAGATTGAAAATATTTTCTATTTTCTAGGTTATTCCTAGGGAATACAGGCCACAATTCGTGCGGAAGATTTATAAGGATAGTAAAGAGGGAAACTGTCATAAATACAAAGTGTTTTATTACTTTTAATAATTCACAACTTATTCTCTCCTTTGCACTAGCCATTTGCAAATTACTAATGATACCAGATTTTAACAAATATTTTCTTAAAAAAATTATAACTATTTTTACTGTATATGAGTAGATTAAATTGCTGGAGCTGGAGAAGACATCAACTCAGAACCATTTGGAAGATGTACTCAAGCTTGCAACTCAGCAAAATAACTCTTTCATAAAGAAATATGAAGAGGTAAATGCTCATGACTGTATTTTTTTTCTAGTTTTTTTCAAGATATAATATATCAATTCCTCTGTTGCAGTCCAAGTTTCAGCTGAAAATATATTTAAATAGTTAAGTGACAGAAAATACTGGTGCCTTGTCTGCATGGTATCTCTGATTGGATTCTCTTACCTATGACTTCGTTTAATGGATACAGAAGCTCTCAAGTTTATTCTCTATTGCAATTTGCTGCGAATATATCCTTTTTTTATTTGTTTGCTCCCTTATTTTCGAGAGTGATTTATTTTCCCTTTTTGGTTTTTTTTCGATGTAGATGCAACAAGAAGTACTTCAGGCACGTGAGGAAGCTAGGACTGCGCAAGAAAAACTTCTTTTGGTGAAGTCATCTGAAGAAGCCCTACTAGTATGATTTCTCTTGCCTGACTTATCTTAAATATAAGTATTAATAAAATAAAAGAAATACAGAAAAATTTCCCTGTATTATCACAGATTCAATTTAAAAAATTTCTCTGTTGATTTAGTGGGGTTTTGCTTTAATATATGTGGAATTATTTTATTTCTTTTGGGGTTTGTACCTGTATGCTTTGTGGGAGAACATCTGCAACAGGACTCGAGAAAGAAATGATTTATTCTAAAAACCGGCACTGTGTTCCATCTAGTTCTGTCAGCAGCAGTAAGTCTTTCAAAATATGCTCTTATGAGAAACCTTTCAGGAAAATGTGGGTCCCACACATGCTGAAGTATTAGACGCAGTTGAAGGGTTAGCATTACTTGTCGATCAATCGAAATGCTCAACAGATGATCTCCTCTCCTTTGTTGAGGAGGTTTTTCAGAATTTCTCAGTCTTAGCAAAAGTTCTGCAGGTATTAATTAAGATATCACATTTTGGAAATTCTGAAGTTTTGTAAAAGCTCCCATTTATCAGCCTAGGTTATCTATCTTGTGATGCAACTTGTAGTCTGATACTTCTAAATATTTTGTTTTTCAGGAAATCAAATCATCTGTTGATGAAGAGATCTCAGAATTCAAATCAGTATTAAGTGAATTTGAGATGCTAACTATTCAGCTGTCAGGAAAAGTTAAGGATCTTAATTTAGAAAAGGTGATACTAGTTTCAAAGTTCTTTTACTGTTTCAGGTTCCAAATAAAAGTGAGAAACTTCTGAGGTCAATTTTTAGTCCTTGGGCCACTAGAGCTCAATGGCTCAAAATGGGCGTGTAGTGTTTGCCTTGAATTTTGAGTCATTTTTTTTGTTCCAGTTTGTGTTCTGATAGGGTGGATAGGATAATCTATAAGTTCTGTGTTTCTAGTTTGGTGTTGGTTTTATCTTTGTATAGCTTCAGGCACCTTCATTTAGTTTGTTGGTGTGGTTTTACCAGATCTAGTTTTATTACATGCGCTTTTATCCATCTTTCTGACATTTTGTTTCTGTCAATTGCAGCACCTTCTTCTGCAAGGTCAGTTGATTGATTGTCAAAGAGAAATCACAAAGTTGAAATGTGATATGAATAGCCGTGAGAAGGCCATGGCTGTAAGCTTTTTTTTTAGAATATTGTTTCCTTCTTTTGATATTTGGAAGAAAACTTTGTATTTAGCATTAAAGACGGACCTGTTTGGTTTATCATGTGAAAAGCTACCTCTTTAGGTTGTTTGACCATATAGTATACATTCTTAATGTTTTTTTCCTGAAATTAAGCATTGGCACTTGCACAAACAGGAAAAGGCACTTCATGTTTGTGTACTGTGTTTGATGTGATGTAAAAGTGATTTTGGAACTATAATTTTTTTATAATATTCTTTATTGTATCAATTAGTCTGAGGGAGTTTCACATAACTCTTGCAAACTATTGAAGTCGTGTATATCCCAAAAAGAGAGAATCACTTTCCATTATAAATAAACATAGAAATTCCATGCATAGCATAAAAGGCACAAAGATATCCTCTCTGTGGCTCCTTTTTAGGGCATTTTTTGTGAGGAAGGGAATACTGACACTTTTTGTGAGACTCCCTTGATTAAATTTAGATGGATCGCTTCTTGTCTTGTCTTACAATGGATGTGTATGGTAATTTTCTGTGTTTATAGGAGCGTACAAGCTGTTCTTAACTAGATTTTAACAACACTAAGTAGACTACCTCTAACAACACTAGGGAAAACAATGACATATTCTAAAACTGCTCCACCATAAATGTTTATCAGAGTATGAGAAGAGGAGAGAGGGAATTTGAAATAACTGATTGTATTATCTTAATCTTTACATTTACACTATTGAGCTCTTTATATAACGAGAGCTGATCTCAATCTTTACAACAGTGTATAACTAACTGTAACTAACTAACAAACTGTATAACAGAAGATATAATATGGAAACAACTATGTAGTCTTCTTTATCTCATGCGATGCTCCTTCTCATTCTTGTAATGTGTTGTCAATAATGTTGCATGTGGTACTTTCAGCAGCAGAAAGACATTCAATATTGCTGGTCTAATGAGAAACATTTCAGGAAAAAGTGGGTCCCACTCAGGCTGAAATTTTAGACACAGTTGAAGGGCTAGCACTACTTGTGAATCAATCAAAACACTCGGCAGATGGTCTCATTTCCTTTGTTCCAGAAAATTTTCAGAATTTTTCCACCTTGAAAAAGATGCTGCAGGTATTAACGTTATTCCTTAAGTTCCATAAATGCCCCCATTTATCTGGCTAGTTTTTTTTATTAAGATATGGAACATTAGTTTCTAGTCCAACACTTCTCATTATTTATGTTTTCCAGGAGGTGAAATCATCTGCTAATGAAGAGAGGTTGGAATTTAAATCTGTATTTAGTGAAATTGAGATGCTAACCATACAGCTGTCAGGCAAAGTCAAGGAGCTTAATTTAGAGAAGGTGATACTAATATTATAGTTTTTTACTGTTTTAAGATCCAAATAGAAATGTGAAATTTTTGAGTTCAATTTGCTGTACTTGGGCCACTGTCAATGACGACTCAATACAGGTTTAGCTTTTTGACGGTTTTAGGTTCTAGATAGAAGTGTGAGATTGTTGAGGTCACCTTGTTTTCCTAGTGATAGTATCAGTCAATGACTCAGTAGGGTAGATCATGCTTCCTTAAAGTCATCTTTTTGTTTGGTTTGTTCCAGCTTATCTTTGTGTGACTTAAGGCATCTTCAGACTTCCGTTAGGTCTAGTTTTTTTTTTTTTTTTTTTTTTTTTTTTTTTTTTTTTTTTTGAAGTAGTAGGCAATTGCTCATTAAGTAAAATAGGAAAAAGAGTTTACAGACAACAGATTAAGAAGGATAGAATAAAACAATATTACATGAAGCAGATTAATAAATACTAAAACAGAGACCCTATGATTAGTATCTATGTTGGGCTATTTGCACCCAGCTTCCCATTGTTTTGCATACGCCTTTGCCTCCATGAGCGCTTGTATCTGTTGTGCCACTCCTTGAAATATACGTGCATTCCACTCCGTCGGGTCTAGTTTTATTATCTCTGATATCATATTAGAGATGCCTTTTTCCTATATTTTTGATATTTTATTTCTGGCAATTGCAGAGCCTTCTGGAAGGTCAGGTGATTGATTGTCAAAGCAAAATTACAAAGTTGAAAGCTGATATGGATAGCCGTGAGAAGGCCATGGCTGTAAGCTTTTTATTTGTTAGAATATTGTTTCCTTCTTTTGACTTTTGGAAGGAAACTTTGTATTTAGCATTAAAGATAGACCTACTTTGTTTATCATGTGAAAGTCTATCTCTTTAGGTTGTTTGAATGGATAGTGTACATTGTTAGTGATTTCTTCCTGAAATTAAGCAATGACACTTGCACAAGCTGGAAAAAGGACAAAAGGAAAAATAAACTAAAAGCGCACTTCATGTTTGTGTACTGTGTTTGATCTTTGATGTGATGTAACTTGATATATGGCTCAATGAAGCCTTACTTGCTATACTGAAAACCCACCCTCACAAATACAAAAATCTGATTAAAAGTGATTTGGAACTATAATTTTTTTTTAATATTCTTTATTGTATCAATTAGTCTAAGAGGGAGTTTCACATAAACCTTGCAAACTATTGAAGTTCATGTACAATGAGAGAAAACCACTTTGAATTGTAGATAAATATAGAAATTCCATGCATATCCTAAAAGGCACAAGGATATCCTCTATGTGGCTCCTTTTTAGGGCAATTTTTGTGAGAAGGGAATACTGTCACTTTTTGTGAGACTCCTTTGATTAAATTTAGATGGGTCGTTTCTTGTCTTGCAAAGGATGTGTATGGTAATTTTGGATGATTATAGGAGCGTACAAGTCGTTCTTAACTAGTTTTTAACAACACTAGAGTAAAATAACTCCAACAACACGAGAAAAAAATGACATTCTAAAACTGGCTCCATCATAAATGTTGCATGTGGTACTGTCAGCAGCAGCAGAACTTTTAATATTGCTAGTCTAATGAGAAACATTTCAGGAAAAAGTGGGTCCCACTCAGGCTGAAATTTTAGATGCAGTTGAAGGGCTAGCACTACTTGTGGATCAATCAAAACACTCAGCAGATGGTCTCATCTCTTTTGTTCCAGAAAATTTTCAGAACTTTTCCATCTTGAAAAAGATGCTGCGGGTATTAACAGATATCTCTTTTTTATTTCTTTAGTTCGATAAATGCCCCCATTTTATCTGGCTAGGTTTTTTACCTAGATTTGGGACATTAGTTTCTAGTCTGTCACTTCTCAATATTTATGTTTTCCAGGAGGTGAAATCATCTGCTGATGAAGAGATCATGGAATTTAAATCTGTATTTAGTGAAATTGAGATGTTAACCATACAACTGTCAGGCAAAGTCAAGGAGCTGAATTTAGAGAAGGTGATATTAATGTTATAGTTTTTGACTGTTTTAAGATCTAAATAGAAGTGTGAAATTGTTGAGTTCAATTTGCTGTGCTTGGGTCACTGTCAATGACGACTCAATACAGGTTGAGCTTTTTGACGGTTTTAGGTTCTTGATTGAAGTGCGAGATTGTTGAGGTCACCTTGTTTTCCTTGGGCCAGTACCAGTCAATGACTCAATAGGGTAGATTGTGCTTCCTTGAAGTCATCTTTTTGTTTGGTTTGTGCCAGCTTATCTTTGTGTGACTTAAGGCATCTTCAGACTTCCGTTGGGTCTAGTTTTCTATCTTTGACTTCATATAGAGATGCCTTTTTGCAATGTTTCTGGCAATTGCAGAGCCTTCTGGAAGGTCAGCTGATTGATTGCCAAAGTGAAATCGAGAAGATAAAAAGTGATACGGATTGCCGTGAGAAGACCATGGCTGTAAGCGTCAGTTCTTTCATTACAAAACCCATTTCTTTTTTTCTTCTTTTGGAACTTCTTTGTATTTTGTGAAGATGTACTTTTTTTGGGGGGGGGGGGGGGGGGGAGGTTCTTTGTTTCTTTGTATTTTCTTCTTGGGTCCATGCAATCACATTTGCAACCAAGTTAACAATATGGGTATGGCTAACAAAAGAAGCAAAATAAAACATGAAGTAAAATTGCACTGCATATTAGTGTCACTACTCACTACTAAAAGCTCAACCTCCAAGTGCAAAAATCTGTGAAGGAAATTATGCAACTAACATTTCTTTAACATTCTTTTTCATTTACTCTAAGGGGTAGTTTCATATAACCCTTGGTGTCATTTACAACCCTCAAGAAATAAAGATCACCTTTGCATAATGAAGAAACGTAGAAGTTTCATGCATAGCCTAAAAAGCACAAGGGTATCCTGTATGGAGCTCCCCATTTTATGGCAGTTTATGTCTACACTTACGGAGAAGAAGAAAAATATAGTCACTTGTGAATTACCTTAAGAGGATTAAATGTGTTGCCTTTTGTTTTGCTAAGGATATATATGGTAAATTTTGTGATTTTAAGGGCACACAGGTTATTTACTTCCTATCTTTAATTGCTTAAAAAAATGCTGACAGGAGATGAAAGAACAACATGAATTGGAGAAAGAAGAATTGTGTACCCAGTTGGTGATGATGCAAAATGAGATTGCAGTCCTTTCATCCTCTTCCCTCATGCGTGAAATTGAATCTCTAAGGAAAGAGCTAGACCGTGCACGGACCAAGCTCAAGGATACAGAAGCCAAGCTTAAGACCTCCATACATGAGAAAATTAAACTTGAGGTAAGGTTGTAACATTCATTTGAACACCTGTTGATAGGTCATCACTTCAGATAACTAGCTGTGGGGAGATTTGTTCTTTTCTCGGACAATTCGAGTTAAACCAGGGATTAGTGGTTTCATTTTAGTTGCAGATAGATAACAGAAAATTCATAATATCAGCTCTAAGTTGGAGAATGCAGTACATTACTTGCACATATGGTATCATTTGGCGTGTAAACAGAAATTTGGAAAAAAAACATCTTTTTGTATGTGCCAATGTTTAAAGACTTGCGTTTAATAACAATAGAGCTTCTCTTCACTCAAAATTTGTTTAATTGATGTATTACTGATTTCAACTGAACCTTCAGCGCATGTATTTCTATTGACATCACATTAAAATTAAATCCAAAAAAAGAGGCAGTTTTCTGAATTCTGTTCTCTACTTTTAGGGTGAGAAAGCCCAAGCAGGAAAAGAGATAAAGGAGCCGACGAATCGAGGGCACTTCTGGAACGTGACATCGAAAGCATGAATCAAAGCTATCCGACCTCGCCAAAAAGAAAGAACCAATAGGAGTCGAGCATAATCTTATCATGGTACTCTCTCTCTCTCTTCTATTCTCTCGCTCCCTACTGGGTTCCCCTTCTCCCGCACACACACATACTCCCCAAAGAAAATAAAAGAAATGGAAGAAAAAAAAGAAGAGATTCACATAAGCTACACTGATGAAATACAACAACAACAACAAAACTTTTAATACCACTACTGATGCCTCATGAGGTATTCGTTGGATATCATCGTTTCTGATTCGATCTCTTCTTGTGTGGCCACATATCCAATGTAGCATTCGCATTTTAGTTACACTTATCTTCTGGATGTGTTGTCCTTTTATAGCCCAACATTCTGTGTTATACATCATTGCGGACCTAATCGCCGTCTTATAGATTTTCCTTTTAGTTTATTTGGGACTTTATCATAGAGAATACCAGATGTTTGTCTTCATGTCACCCATTCGGCTCATATTCTATGACTAACATCTTCATCGATCCCTCCGTCACTCTACAACATCGATCTCAAATATCGAAATGTGTCATTCATGGGAACTACTTGTCCGTCCAAACTAATATTTTTATCATCTGAGTTGTCCCCGCTGAACTGACACCTCATATATTCGGTTTTAGTTCTACTAAGTCTAAAATTTTTCGATTCTAGAGTTTATCTCCACAACTCTAGTTTCTGATCGACTCAAATTCTGCTTTCGTCAATTAGCACCACATCGTCATCAAAGAGCACCCACCAAAGAATATCTCCTTGTATGTTCTTTGTGACCTCATCCATCACTAAGGTAAAAATATATGGACTCAATGCCGACCCTTGATGTAATTCTATCTTAATAGGAAATGCATCGGACTCATCATCACATACTCGTCACAATATTTGTGTACATATCCTTAATAAGAATAACGTACTTTGTTGGGACTCATTTCTTTTCAAGCGCTCATCACATGATATTTCTTGATATTTTATCATATGTTTTCTCCAAATCAATAAATATCATATGTAGGTCTTTCTTCTGTTCCCAATATCTCTTCATGAGTTGTCTTATCAAGAAAATCGTCTCCATGGTGGATCTCCCAAGCATAAAACTAAACTGATTTTTGAAGACAGTTATCAGTTTTCTTAAACGATACTCGATCACTCTCTCCCAAAGCTTCATGGTATGACTCATGAGCTTAATTCTTTTGTAATTAGTACAACTTTGAATATCTTCTTTATTCTTAAAGATTGATACTATATTTCTTCTCTACTCATCAGGCATATTATTGGACTGAAAAATGATATTAAATAGCTTAATGAGCCATACTATTGCTACATCTCTGAGACATTTTCATACCTCAATTGGGATGTCATCAGGTCCTAACGCCTTACTTGTTTTCATCATTTTTAAAGCTTTTTTCACCTCAGACTCTTGAATTATCCGAACAAATCGCCTGTTGGTGTCAGAAAATGAGTCGTCCAACTCAGTCGCGATTTTCTCACTCTCTTCATTGAACAGTTTGTCAAAGTATTCTCTCTATCTGTTCTTAATATCATTATTCTTCACTAAAAGCCTATCAGACTTATGCTTAATACATTTAACTTGATTGAAATTTCTTGTCTTCTTTTCTCGAAGCTACACTGATGAAATATTATAATTATTGTAAGAGTAAATTATAGGGTTCAGACTACAATTTCTATTAATTTATGTATTAAAAGATGATGGTAGTGACAAAAGTATATATGCTGGTGTTTGGATGAAATATAAACTTCATCAGGGACCACAACCAGAAAAAAGACCCCTTGATGATCATGTTTTGTAATTGGATTGGACCTTTATTAGGTAAATTTAATATTGTTTTACTCTTTGCATTAAATTTAATATTGTTTTACTCTTTGCATAATTTCATGTACTTATTGGTAGCCCTCTAAACATTACAATATAATATTTGATTGAATACCATGGGAAATTTAGCTTCAAGTCTTCTCCTAATTTCTTTGCAATGTAACCAAAGCCCTTCTATTGAGCTTCGTTTATTTCAAATGAAACTGAAGAGACAAGGATAAGAGGTGGTTTGCGTATTCTGAAGAAAATGAATATGAGGAATTGAAGATATTTTCATAATATTTAGGCAATTTTCTATTACTTTTAGTTTTGTTTGGGTAGCATGAAATATGTCCTTAGGCACCTAACATATTATGATGTCCTTAATGCATCCAGAGAGAGTACCAGAACCTTGAGAGGAGTGCAGTTGAAATGGAGGGTCAAATTGCTTCCTTGAAGGAGGCTCTGATCAACACTGTATCAGAAAAAGAAGAGGCACTTACCCATCTTGATGTTGCAACTTCTGAGCTTGAGGGACTTTCTAAAATGATGAGTTCAGCAGAATCAGAAATAGAGGCATTGAAGAATGAGGTTGTAACCAAGGTATATATCTTCATGAGTTACATGTAAAAACTGTTATTCAGACCTGATGCAAAGAATTGGCATCCATGCAACTGGTTGCCTCAGTGGAGAAAACAGAAAGAAGTAAAGAAGGGGGGACAAACTCCCGACAATATTTACATTTCTTGTAAAATCTGCACATCAAACAAGTTGAAGAAAGAAAGATTCTGGAAATATGTTTCTTTTCCTTTACATTTCTCTTCAAATCAAACAGGCTCATAAAATATTTGCAGTATTCTTGGAACCAGAAAACATGGTAGTATCTTTTGCTGAAAGTTATCTTGTGTTGCAGGCAGAAAAGCTAAAAGAGGCAGAATCTCTGATTCAAAGTTTGAAATCTTGTTCCGAGTCATTAGAGAAAGAAAAGGAAGGAATGGAAATGGTACTAATGAACCTAATCTCAGACTGATGAACCTATTAACGTTTTCTTACTTTCTTGTATATCTCCTAATTTATATGGTAAAGGACTAGACCATGTTAAATTTCCATCTAGAATGTCTCATGTAGTTCTTACGCTTCCTATTTCATATGGTGGATGATAATACAGTTTGGATTGGTTCATGCCCAAAACTACAAGTGCATTTTTTATATTTAAACTTCTAAAGTCTGTTTGGTAATATGAGTTGAGGTGCCTAAGTTGATGGTGCGCCAAGGCTAATTAAAATTGGACCTTCGTAGTTTGGTCAAGTTATAGTATGTGCCAAACCTCATTATTGTTTATAGGCATGAAATTTGTGTACCATGCAATTATTATCTCTGATGTTTCATTTCTTATTATGTTTTACTTGGCTTTCGATGTAAGGAGTGCCAATGTAATTAATTGTCAATTGATTCTAACCCTTTAATTATTTATTCTACAAATACAGCAAATTACTGATGTTCTTCTCGAAGCAGAAGCACAAAAATCAATGTTTTCATCGAAGGAAATGGCATTTATCCAAGCAACTGAGCAAGTAAAGATATCTAACTTTGAGATTCAGAGGTTATCCAAAGATTTGTCAGAGGTATCTTAATGTTAACAAGTTGATGTTTAAAAAAAGAATAGCATCTCAATATTTTCGTGAAAAATATCATTTAGAGATGCGGGTTATTTTGTAAACCCCCTTGTGTATATAAAATATTTTCTCATAAAAGACTTACTGTACTCTCTTTCTTCATGTGACTAAATTTGCTTAGGCCGAACTTGAACTGGAGGCTTGCAGAGAAGAATATAAGCTTGTAAAGAAGAGTTCTGATGAGACGGTGATCCATTCTTTTGCTTGTACAAATATCTATATTTAAATCAGGGAAACCATGTGATTTTGAAAGTACTTGTCAAATGTTGCTTCAAATCAGCCATGTTAAAGTGAAAAAAGAAGTTTGTTGCCTTCAAATCTATGTTGTACATCTTTGTATGTAGATATCACAGCTAAAATTGGAGAAAGACGAACTGATGGAAAAAATCACTATCTTGGAAGCCAAAATACATGATGTTAGTATCATTACTGAACTACACTTCTGTTTCTTGTTTTCAAAATTGCAACATTGCAAATATTTGTGTGTTTGCTATTTAGTATTTTAGTACAAATTGCATTCCGTAAATTATTGTGTATATCTGCATAATTGGGACAAATCAAATGTTCAATCTTCAGAGGGAGGAATCAAAAAGTATTTTAGGTCATAAGATCGTCTCATGTAATTTCTAATTCACTTATATGAGAATTGGTGGAGAAAACAATTTAAGCCCTTTCACTGATGAGGATGTTCTACCACTTGCAAATTTGTTGATGTGACATTTCAGAGAGATTTGATAATTTAGAAAGCTTGCTAAATAATCAAGTGCTTCCCATCTCTGAAATTGCAATTGCAAGTGGTCATATCAGATTAAGCTAGTCATTTGCAAGTGGGCTAGAGATGCTTTGTGGTCTTTAAGGGGAAGCATAATGGTTGCACTAAAGGTGAACGCATTTGAACCCTTTTGTTACCTAGCACATATGCTAGAAGATACTGCCTAATTTTATATGAGTAAACCCACCAACATCAAGTTCAACAACTTGAATTAGAACTTGCATAAGTTTTTTGTAGTGGTTTTAGATTCCACAAGAAGAAAATTCACTGGTTTTATTTTTAGGATTTGGAGAATCAGCTGGTCACTGTTACAAAAGAAAGGGATTCTTTGATGTGTATTAACAAAAAGTTGAGTTCAAAAATTAATGAGGCTGAAATTCTTAGAAAGAATTCTGATCACACGGTAATTTTACCTTCTTTTTTCTGGCTTTTATATTGGACACTTAACTGCAAATTAAGTCCAACAATTACTGATGACTGTCAATTAGTCTCAATACCGTAAGTATCTTTATTTATGCCACTGTCAGTTTGACACCATAAAACAATTTTTCCTCTCAACGACATTATGTGAAGTCCAGAATTTGATCTATCAAAGCCTGGAATTTGATTTTAAGAAGCGCAACAGTAGCACATGCTGAGTACAATATTATAATAGCTTGATTGTATGAAAGCCTGGAATTTGATTTTTTGTTTCTTGATGGTCATTTTCTTGAAATAATTTTATGGCTCTTATCTTTGCTTTAGATATCACAATTGGAAATCGAAAAGGACAAACTCACGGCAAATATCACTATTCTGGAAGCCAAGATTCATGATGTAAGTATCATTAGTCATTACTGAATAATAATTCTATTCCCTACTTTTAAACTTGTGACTCGGCGAGTACTACCATCAATCAGTGAATTTTTGTATGATTCGGAAAATTAAATTAAGTGAGTAGTGGGCATTAGTTATTAAAACTTGACATGAGGACCTCCCAAAGATTTGACTTACGTAAATGATATTGTAAGAGAAATGAAGGAGAAAATAGATTTGTTATAACTGATTTGTATTGATTCACTGTTTGATTACAATAACAAGGCTTTATTTATAGAGCGATTACAATATCAGAATTACAACAAATTACAACAACTTACTAACTAACACCTATACAAAGATGCGAGCACAACTATGTAGTCTTTCGTGTTTCTTGTACAATCGTATCTTCAATATCGCCGATAGGCCCCATCAAGCACAAATGGAACACTTGTTACAAATGAGCTTGGATTTAAGCCGTAGAAAACGAGCGTAAGATAGCGGTTTCGTCAAGACATCGCCTAGTTGGTCTTGAGAGCAAATAAAACGAACTCGAATGCTTCCATCGCCCACCTTTTCACGTACGAAGTGGTAATCAATTTTGATGTGTTTAGTGCGAGCGTGAAACATGTGGTTTGAGGCGAGAAAGGTGGCGCCAAGATTGTCACATCACAAAACCGGAACGAGTATTATAACCAAGTTCTTGCAAGAGACTTCGCAACCACACAATTTCGCAGGCCATAGCAAATGACTTCTATATTAGGCCTCTCGTGCTAGAACGTGCAACAAAAAGTCGCCATGAGAGACCGAGAGAGTAAATTCGGACCAAGAAACACTAAGTACCCAGTTGTTGATTTTCTATCGTCCGGGCACCCAGCCCAATTAGAGTCCGAGTAGGCATGCAACATGAGATCATTTGAAGGCCGAAACTTAATACCTTGATCACTTGTCCCTAGTAAATATCGTAATATTCGTTTCACTGCCGACCAATGCAGAGATGTTGGACAATGCATGAACTGGGACACGCGGTTGACAACAAAAGCAATGTCCGGGCGAGTGATCGTCACGTACTGCAATGCACCAACAATACTTCGAAACAAGTAGGATCGAAATGGGTTCTCCAACATGCTTAGACAGAGAAGGAGAAACAACCACAAGTGTAAAGATTGGTTTTGTACCGCCATCTTAGCACGGTCCGTAATGGAATGAATATACCGAGTCCGAGTCGTTGTTAACCCAAAGATCATCCGTATAAACTTCAATACCTAAAAAGAAACATAGTTGACCAAGATCTTTGATGGTAAATCGCGGTCAAGAATAGAGATGAAGTGTCAGAAAAGAGTCTGCATTGTTGCAAGAAGGATGATATCATCCACATATACAAGAAGAAAGGCCAAATGGTTGTTTTTGCGATACAAAAATGAGGGATCAACAGAGGAAGTAGTGAAACCAAGTTGAAGTAAAAACTCACTTAATTTATGATACCAAGCCCGAAGAGACCGACGTAAACCATAAAGCGCCTTGTGAAGACGACACACATGGTGTGGATGTCGAGGATCTACAAACCCCGGAGGTCGCGCCATGTATATCACTTCATTCAAATTCCCATGCGTAAAATGCATTATTTACGTCGAGTCGCCCGATAGCCATTATGAGTAAGTAACTGAGTGAGTACGTATCGGATGGTTGTTTCGCTTAATAACTCGGACCGAAAGTTTTTGTGAAATCAAGCCCTTCTTCTCATGCGTATACCCTTTTGGCTACTAAGCGGCCTCGTGACGTTCAATTTGTCCAAAGAGAGTTGCGCTTGGTTTTGAACACCCATTTACACCCAACGATATTTCGATGCATCAAGAATCCCAGATCAATGTCCATGTGTTATTTTGAGCTAATGCATCCAACTCCTCGCCATGGCAACTCTCCAATGAAGTTCTTTTGACGCTCGAGTGAAAGTAAGTAGGATCCACATCCGCAGTAGTATCTCGAATGTTTGGTGTAAGTAAAGCATTTTGTCGAGTATTAGTAATCGGGATTTAGCTCGTGTAATCATGTGATGTGAGTTAGTAGCCCGAGGAGATGGTGCAGAATAGGTAATGATGCATTTGATCTACAAAGTGACGTCGAAAATATACTTGAGTGATGGGGAGGATTTGGAGGAAGAGAAGGTGAAGTAGGTGGTGATAAAAGATGAGAAGTGATATTGAGTAATTGCAATAGCGGCACAAAGTTGTCGAACTTCATTGTTTTCGCTATTGAGACTGAGAACAGTCTTTAAAAGGATATGATTGTTTATAAAAAATGACATGTCGAGAGATGTATATTCGGTTTGTCCTGAGATCAAGGCATTTGTAACCTTTTTAGATGGATGAATAACCAATAAAAACGCAAGGCTTTGATCTAGAGGATAGTTTGTGGGATGAATATAGGCGTGTATATGGATAACACTTGCAACCAAGGATTTTAAAAAACTTATAATCTGGGGTTTTGTTGAAGAGCAGCTGATAAGGGGTTTGAAACTCCAAGGCTGAAGAAGGAAGCCTATTGATTATGAATGTAACACTCTCAAAAACATCACTCTAGTACTGAACTGGTATACTGGCATGAAACATGGTAGCCAGTCCCAATTCTACAATATGTCTATGCCTTCTTTCTACCAACCCGTTCTGCTGGGGTGTGTAGGGACAAAAAATTTGAAATAAAAAATTTGAAATCTGATTTGAGGGTTTGCTCGAATAATAGGTAGAAATTCAGTGCCTTCATCAATTTGAAGAGTTTTGATTGTTGTGGAGAAAATATTTTGAACCAGAGATTTGAAATTCTCAAACAACAAAGCAACATCAATCTTATTAGCACAAAAGAAAATCCAGTTAAATCTGGAAAAATGGTCAGTAAACAAGATGTAATACCTAAAATCATTATTAGACACAATGGGTGATGGCCCCCACAAATCACAATGTACAAGCTCTAATGGTTTAGTTGCTGTAGTAAGAGAAGAAGAGAAATGTTGTTTATGGGACTTAGATTGAGAACATGACTTACATACACCTAAACTCCTAGAATTACATGCTAATTATTTTGAAGATACAATATGCTGTAAAATAGAAGTAGACGCATGGGCAAGTCGATGATGCCATGTCTCTAAGCTAACCACAACACAATTGAAGGCAATAGGTTGTTGAATTGGAGATGACACAGTATACAATCCATTATGCAGCTGGCCTTGAATGAGGATTTGTTGAGTTGTCCAATCCTTGATAAAGCATGAACAAAAATTAAACTCAACAATAATAGCATTGTCAGCAACTAATTGGCTTACACTGAGAAGAGGTTTTGAAATAGAAGGCACATGCAACACTTTGTTAAGTACCAATGGTTGACACCTGGTAGCTAAACAAGTAGTACCAATATTTAAAATCTGCAAACCTTTACCATCTCCAACTCGTAGCTGATCAGAGCCAGTATACGACTGATAGGAAGTGAAACAGTTCAAATCAGGAGTTACATGGGCTGAGGCACCTGAATACAAGTACCACGTCTCGGGAGGAGTAAGCGATGTCGGTTGTACAAACAACGCTGAGGTGATGGTGAACTGCATGCGAGGTCGAGGTTTATAGGTTGCAACAAACCTGTTTATAGCAACGATTTGCGGTATGCCCTTTCTTGAAGCATAATTGACAGGTTGGACGATCAGAGACATCAGTAGTTGATGAAGAGGTGTTAAGTGATGTCTTACCACACCAAATACCATGCTTGGATGCAAGAAATGCCTGAAATTGACTATGAGTGCACCATCTGATAAGATTGAACAATCAGTAGATGCAACAAGGTTAGCCTGGGGCATAGTATTAAGAGGAGAAATATTAGATAGAATGGAAGCAGAAGATGTATTCACATTGATCAAGGCATGCTTTTGGATTCTCTGCTCGTGAGTGAGTAAGAGACCTGCCAATTCATTGAATGGTACAGCCTCGGATTTTGAATTGAGAGAGACAATTAATGAGTCATACTCCATACTCAAGCCATGAAGTATGTATAGTTGAAGATCAGCATCTGAGACTGGGGATCCAGGAGACCGCAGACGATCAGCAATAGATCGTTTTTGATCCAGATAACTCTGCATGGATAAGTGCCCTTTCTGTAGAGAATGGAGTTGCATTTTGAGATCCATAATGCAAGCTAAAAATTGGGAGGAGAATCTAAGAGAGCTCATTCCATAGCTCAGCAGAAGTTTGCAATGAACGATCTGTGACACAATAGATTCAGAAATTGAACTAAGTAACCAGGCGAGTAGAAGCTGGTCTTGGCGGAACCAGATTTTGAAATCGGAAGAGGTTGAATCAGATGGTGCAGCATGAGATCCATCAAGATGACCAAGAAGATCATGGCCATGCACATGAGGTAACACCAGAAATTTTCATGAGAGATAATTGTCATGGTTTAGTTTGAGAGGTAAGTGATAGGAAAAAGAAGAGGTGGAAGAATGCTCTGTTATGGCTAGAAGGGAAAAAAAATCGGATCACACAATAATGGCGTTTGCCAATGGCTGTGATACCATGTAACAAACTGTTTTGTATTGATTTGCTATAACTGTAACAAAATCGGATCACACAATGAAGGAGAGAATAGATTTGTTATAATTGTTTTGTATTGATTCACTCTTTGATTACAATAACAAGGCTCTATTTATAGAGCGATTACAATAACAGAATTACAACAAATTACAACAACTTACTAACTAACACCTATACAAAGATGTGAGCACAACTATGTAGTCTTTTGTGTTTCTTGTACAGCTGTGTCTTCAATATCGCTGATAGGTATACAATACCCAAAATGGTAATATCTGATTTTCATACTGACTGGTTTTAGATTTCACAAGAAAAAAAAATTGTACTGGTTTTATTTGTAGGATATGGAGTGCCAGCTCATCGCCATTACAAAAGAAAGGGATTCTTTGATGTGTACAAATGAAAAGTTGTGCTCAAAAATTAATGAGGTTGAAATTCTTAGAAAGAATTCTGTCCACACGGTAAGTTTACATTCTTTTCCTGTCTTTGTGGCTGCACACTTAACTGCAATTAAAAATTATACTCAATTTAATTACATAATTTAGCAATGCCCTTCAATGCCTTAAAGTATCTTTAACTATCGCTGTAATTAAGTTTAACACAATAACAGAATATGCCCTCCAAAACAAAAATGAACAGAAAAGATGTGTAGTAGCACACCAAGAGCACATGCTGAGTTATTGTGGGAATATAATGAGATAGCGTATGGTGCTTTGATAAGTAAAAAATCGTTATTGCTTTGAGGTGAAATTTCATATCCCGTGGTCTTAAATGGTCAATCTAAGTTACCCAATAATTTCTTCATATGAAAATCTTATAGGATATTAAATTTTATGATTTTTTGAGCTTTCTAACTATTTTTAAAATTATTTTTAAAAATAGCTCTGTTTAACATAAGAAAATAGTCTATTTCAGGGCTGTTTTTAAAAATAATTTAGAAAATAGTTAGAAAACTCAAAAAATCTTGAAATTTAATATCCTGTAAGATTTTGACATGAAGAAATTATTGAGCAACTTAAATTGACTATTTAAGATCTCGAGATATGAAATCTCACCCCGAAGCAATAACGGTTTTTTGCTTTGCAAAGCACCATAAGCTATCTCGAATATAATATCTTCATCATATCAAAGACAAAATTTTGTTCTTGCTTGTTGATTACAATCTTTCTTCAAATAATTTTATGGCTCTTATCTTTGTTTTAGATATCACAATTGAAAATGGAGAAAGACAGACTCATGACAAATATCACTGCTCTGGAAGCCAAGATACATGATGTAAGTATCATCACTGAATTATACTTCTATTTTCTATTTTTCAAACTTGTTACGTGGCAAAATTTAGTTATAGAAGTTCTTATCATGTAGCAAAGAATTTTGTGACCTCCCAGAGATTTGACCCCTGTACAAACTTGAAATGATTGGAACCTGTTCTTGTGCCATAAAATATTTCCTTTATGAATTCTGTAGAGCCGGGCGTCAAGGTACGACTCCAAGAACAGAATACTGGCTGGTTTAAGTTTTTCTGACAAAAAAAAATAAACTTATGTTTGTAGGATCTGGAATGTCAGCTTGTTGCTATTACCAAAGAAAGGGATGCTTTGAAGTGTACAAATGAGAAGATGTGCTTGAAAATTAATGAGTCTGAAGTTCTTAGACAGAACTCTGATCGCATGGTAATCTAATTTTCTTTCAGTGTCCTTCTAATTGCACATTTATGGGCAAATTAAGACCAATCAAGTGCAGTTGACTGTAAATTGGCTTCTGACAACAAAAGTTTAGATTTTTCCCTTCAATTTGCCTTGGTTTAACAACAACCATCTCAAATTTCGTGATTAAAGAGGAGTTGAGATAACAAGTAAATAAACAAGGAAACAAATGTCAATAGTAAGAATCAGAACATATTGGTATGAGTAAATAAACAAGGAAAAAATTGTCAATAGTAAAAATCAGAACGTGTTGGTACATGGTACCATGCCTAGTTTGTACTTGGTATCAAGCCAAAAGTTTTTGTTTGCTTGTTGAGGATATGTATTTGGACAGGTATTGCACATGAAAACTGAAAGAGATGAACTTGCGATGAGGATTTCTGCCATGGAAGCAAAAATTCATGATGTAAGTTTTATCCCATACATTCTTTGTTCTTTTCCATTTGCAAGTTCAACCAAACTTTATGATACATACCCAAAATGGTATATAGGTAAGACCTGACTTTTGTGGGTTGTCTGGTCCCTCACAGAGGCTTGAATTTCTATGAATCAACAATGAAAATAAATAAAAAAAGACTCTAAATCCATTTAGCATTTAGATGCATAATGCATGGGCTATCTATCATCTGAGTTATATATTATTAATTGATTTGTTGTTAATTTATGATGTAACAGGATGAATCGAGATACGAGACGGAGCTGACAAAGAGCCACTGTAGAAGCCGTTCAATGCAAGAGAAGCTTGATGCATATAAAGCGAAATATGCAGAGCTGGGCAAGGAACACAAGAGAATGAACGAAAAATTTAAGGAGGCTTCTGACATGTTAAAAAATAAGCTGCGTGAATACGGGCTTGAGATCTTAAGATTAAAGAAGGAACTTGCAAACAGCAAAGGTAGCAGTGCTTGTGCAAGCAGCAGTGCACAATGATTTTACTTTTAATGTAGGTTAGGTTAGGTTAGGTTCGGTTATGCACTTAGGTTGGTGTTGGTTTTGGTATTGTATTTTGTTTGGTGTTGAAGTCTGCTTTGTGGTGCGATGTCGCCTGTCCCGGGAGCAGGAAAATTTGATCCGGAGCCGTTTGGACTGTCTCCGTCCAAAGTGCTTGAGGAACCGTCCGATGTAATTATGATGAACTACTAGTCTGGATCATACTTTGTGTGCTTGCTTTCTCTAGCTAGTTTTGAATGGATATCTCCATGACCTTTACAGTTTGCTTAAATCATCGCAATCTCGCACAAGCAAACTCCAAGTTGATGTTGTATTTATCGTTTCAATTCTACAGATATTTCGTGTCTTTCTGACGATTGATTTTAATATGAGTAAAGAGAAGGGATCGCTTGAATAATTTTGATAATGGATCTTCAAATAAATATGAAAAAAACATATAAATATGTTATTCTATTTAAAGATTCAGGGTGATTTAAATATTATTTAATTTCATTAATCATTATCATTTGATTAATTATTATTTGATAGTTCATCAAAAATCATTAATTTAAAATTATTGTAAATTATATAATATTTTGATGATCTTTAATTGACTATAAAATGATAATGAAATTATATAAAATTTAAATCACTATCAATCTATAAGTAAAAAATATATCTATATTTTTTTTAAGAATTTTTATAATGATCTTTGATGGACTATCGGACAATAATGAAATTATATAAAATTTAAATCATCATCAATTTATAAATAAAGAAACATATATATAAACTTTTTTATTTTTTAAATATTTTTTTGTATTTATTTAAAAACACATTATCAAGATTGTCAAGGTAACCATTGGCAAAGTATCCTTCCCATGAGTAAAAGATGTAATTTAAGAAAATCTTCAAGAAAAGAGCTTTGCATGCATGCTTTTCTCAATCATTAGCTACATAAAAAGTTCATAGAATTTCCATTAAGACGAATTCATTTTTATTACACAGTTATTTATAATATCATCGATACCGAACCATGTTGGTCGGATTAAATGAATTATTCTTCATGTGAAAATTTTTATTATGCAACTTATTTATTTTACTTTGCTTAAATTATTCAGATTAGTGGTGGTTAAGTGCAGTTATAGTGAGTATATAAAATAAGTTACATAATAAAGACATTAACATAAATAATAACTTAATAATTTGCTTAACAAAATTCGGTATTGATGATGGTACTAAAGATATTGATTCACCATAATATTCTACAAAAATATATTGAATAGAGAGAAAGCACCAACGTCTTTCAGTAATACACTCTCAACAAGTACATGATAGATGCATAAAATCTATATAAAAAGAAAATAAAACATTTGATTGATCATTTGGACAATTGATATCTTCCCCACTCGGCTTAATCATCTAGCAAGTCACTTAAATAGAGGGATTGACACGTTGAAATTATACCGTATTGTTGCTTGATTAAATTGCAATTTGTTAAAACTAGTTTTAGACTAGTACGATTATGAGACATTATTCAAAACAGTTTAATTTATTTTGACATTTTTTTTATGATGAAATGAGATTACAAATAATAGAAAACATCAATACACAAATGAACAAGTATAGTATAACGCATTTGAGTTGATATTTGTGTCTAATTCGTGTCCTAACAGCTCGAACACGCAATGATCATAATATAAATTTTAGGAATACATCATTTAGAACAAATTGTGTATTTTTGTGATTTTATATGCTGAAAATAGAATACAAATAATACAAAACACAAGTAAACTGAAATATATTTTTAGTGCATCTGCATTAATTTTTTAACACTATTTGTGTCCTAACGACTTGAGGAAGCAACAATTATAATATAAATCTCAGGAATATATTATTTAAAATAATTTTATGTATTTTACCGATTTTATATGTTAAAATAAAGCTACAAATGTCACAAAACTCGAGTAAACTAAAATTATATTCTAATATATTTGTTAATATCTTTCAACTTTATTCATGTCATTAAGGTTCGGAAACACTATGATTATAATGCAAACAAATAGAAGTCATCATTAGAAGTAACTTTATTTATTTTGATAATTTTTTTGTATTGAAATGAGTCTACAAATAGTAGAAAACATCAATAAACAAACAAAATAAGTATAATTTTTAATGCATTTGAGTTGATATTTATGTGTAATTTATGTCATAACAGCTCAAATACGCAATGATTATAATAAAAATCCCAGGAATACATCATTTAGAATAAGTGTGTGTATTTTGGTGATTTTATATGTTGAAATGAGAATAGAAATAATACAAAATATGAGTAACCTGAAATACAGTTTTAATGAATTTACGTTAATTTCTCAATATTATTCGTGTCATAACGGCTCGAGGACGCAAATATTATAATACAAATCTCAAGAACACATTATTTAAAATATTTTTTGTATTTTGATTATTTTATATGTCAAAATTAGACTACCAATGCCATTTTGTTTTAATATATTTGTTAATATCCTTCAACGTTATTCATGTCATAAAAGTTCAAGAACATTGTAATTAATTATGTAAACGAATTGGAGACATCATTCAAATATTTTTGATGATATTTTTGTGTTGAAATGAGCCTATAAATGATAGAAAACTTAAATAAACAACCAGAACAAGTATAGTTTTTCATGCATTGAGTTGATATTTGTGGGTAATTCATATCCTAATGGCTTGAGCACGCAAAGATTATAATATAAATCTCAAGAATACATCGTTGAAAATAAATTTGTATCTTTTGGTGATTTTATATGTCGAAATGAGAATACAAAAAAAACACAAAACTTAAGTAAACTAAATATAGTTTTAGTGCATTTGCGTTATTTTCTCAATATTATTCGTGTCATAACGGCTCGATGACGCAAAGATTATAATATAAATATTAATAATACAATACTACAAAGAATTTTAAGTATTTAGGTAATTTTATATGCTGAAATGAGTCTACAAACACCACAAAACTCGAGTTAACTGAAATTCTATTTCAGTTTATTTAGTAATATCTTTCAGCGTTATTTGTGACATAATGATTCAAAAATATAATGTTTATAATGTGAACAAATATGAGACATCATTCAAAATAATTTAACGTGTTTTGATAATTTTTTGGGTTGAAATGAAGCTATAAATGATAGAAAACTTCAATAAACAATCCGAACAATTATTGAGTCATCACTAAAAACAAAGTTATATATTTTGATCATTTTTTATATTGAAATGAGAATATAAATGATAGAAAACTTCAATAAACAATGAGAACAAGTATAGTTTTTCATGTATTTGAGTTGATATTTGTGTGTTATTCATTCCTGACGGCTCAAGAACGTAAAAATTATAATATAAATCTAAAAAATATAATATTAAAAAGAAATTTGTGTATTTAGGTAATTTTATATGCTGAAATGAGACTACAAATGCCACAAAACTCGAATTAACTGAAATTCTATTTTACTGTATTTGATAATATCTTTTAACGTTATTCGTGTCATAAAGATTTGAGAACAAGATGTTTATAATTTAAATGAATAGGAGACATCATTCAAAAGAACTTGATGTGTTTTGATGATTTTTTGGGTTTAAATATGACTACAAATGGTAGAAAATATCAATAAATAAACCGAACAATTATAGTTTTTAATGCATTTATTTTGATATTTGTGCGTAATTTGTATCCTAATGGCTCGAGCACACTGAGATTATAATACAAATCTTAGGAATACATCATTTTAAATAAGTTTGTGTATTTTGATGACTTTATATGTTGAAATGAGGATATAAATAATACAAAACATGAGTAACCTGTGCATTTACGTTGATTTCTCAATGATATTCGTGTCATAACGGCTCGAAAATGCAAATATTATAATATAAATCTCAGGAATAAATTATTTAAAATAATTTTGTGTAGTTTGATTATTTTATATGTCAAAATTAGACTATAAATGTCATAAAACTTGAGTAAACTGAAATTCTGTTTTAATATATTTATTAATATTCAACGTTATTCGTGTCATAAAAGTTTGAGAACAATGTGATTATAACATAAACGAATAGGAGACACCATTCAAATATTTAGATGATATTTTTGTGTTGGAATGAGGTTACAAATAGTAGAAAACTTAAATAAATAACCATAACAAGTATAGTTTTTCATAATTTGAGTTGATATTTGTGTGTATTTTGCGTCATAACAGCTCGAGCACACAAAGATTGTAATATAAATCTCAGAAATACATCATTCAAAATAAGTTTATATGTTTTGGTGATTTTATATGTTAAAATGAGAATACAAATAATACAAAACACGAGTAACCTCAAATACAGTTTTAGTACATTTGCGTTAAATTTTCAACATTATTCGTGCCAAAATGGACCGAGGATGCAAAGATTATAATATATAAATTTCAGAAATATATTATTTAAAATAATTTTATATATTTTGGTAATTTTATATGTTGAAATGAGACTACAAATGCCACAAAACTCGAGTAAATTGAAATTTTGTTTTAATATATTTGTTAATATCTTTCAAGTTTATTCTTGTCATAAAGATTCGAGAACACCATGATTATAATGTAAACGATTATGAGACATCATTCAAAATAACTTTATATATTTTGATGATTTTTTGTGTTGAAATGAGGCAATAAATGATAGAAAACTTCAATAAACAAACAGAACAAGCATAGTTCTTAAAACATTTGAGTTAATATTTATATGTAATTCGTGTCCTAACAGCTCAACCACACAATGATTATAATATAAATCTAAGGAATCCATAATTTAGAATAAACTTGTGTATTTTGGTGATTTTATATGTTGAAATGAGAATACGAATAATACAAAACACGAGTAAGCTGAAATACAGTTTTAATGCATTTGCGTTAATTTTTCAATGTTATTCGTATCCTAACGGTTTAAGGATGCAAAAATAATATAAATATCAGGAATACATTATTTAAAATAAATTTGTATATCTTAATTCTTTTATATGTTGAAATAAGACTACAAATGCCACAAAACTCGAGTAAACTGAAATTATATTTTAATATATTTATTAATATCATTCAACGTTATTCGTGTCATAAAAGTTTGAGAACACTATGGTTATATTGTATGAAGAGTCATTCAAAATAACTTTATGTATTTTCATGATTTTTTGTGTTGTAATGAAGCTACAAATAGCATAAGACTTGAATAAGCAAACATAACAAGTGTAGTTTATAATGTTTTTAAGTTAGTATTTGTGTGTAATTCTAGTCCTAACGGCTCAAGCACTCAAAGATTATAATACAGATCCCAGAAATACATCATTATAAATAAGTTTGTGTATTTTGGTGACTTTATATGTTAAAATAAAAATACAAATAATAAAAAACTCAAGTAAATTGAATACAATTTTAGTGCATTTTCGTTAACTTTTCAACACTATTCGTGTCCTAACGGCTCGATGATCCAAAGATTATAATATAAATCTCAGGAATATATTATTTAAAATAATATTAAAATAATATTATATATATTAGTTATTTTATATGTTGAAATGAGACTAGAAATGCCACAAAACTCGAGTAAACTGAAATTCTATTTTAATGTATTTGTTAATATCTTTTAATGTTATTCGTGTCATAAAGGTTTGAGAACACCATAACTGTAATGTAAACGATTAGGAGTCACCATTCAAAATAAAGTTATATATTTTTATGATTTTTTGTGTTGAAATTAGGCTATAAATGGTAGAAAAACTTTAATAAACAACTAGAACTAGCTTTTTATGCATTTGAGTTGTTATTTGTGTGTATTTCGTATCCTAATGGCTCGAGCACGGAGAGCTTATAATATAAATCTCAGAAATACAATATTAGAAAGAACTTTGTGTATTTAGGTGATTTTATATGCTGAAATGAGTTTACAAATGCCACAAAACTCAAGTTAACTGAAATTCTATTTCAGTGTATTTGATAATATCTTTCAGCGTTCTTTGTGTCATAATGGTTCAAGGTAATATAAATGAGTATGAGACATCATTCAACAGAACTTGATGTGTTTTGATGATTTTTTGGGTTGAAATGAGACTATAAATGGTAGAAAACTTCAATAAACAAACCAAATAATTATAGTTTTCAATGCATTTGTTCTGATATTTATGCGTAATTTGTCCTAACGGTTCGAGCACACTGAGATTATAATATAAATCTCAGGAATACATTATTTAAAATAAGTTTGTCTATTTTGGTGAATTTATATGTTGAAATGAGAATATAAATAATACAATACTCGAGTAAACTAAACACAATTTTGGTGCATTTGCGTTGATTTTTGAACACTATTCGTGTATGAAATGAATTTCGAGGACCCAAATATTATAATATGAATTTCAGAAATATATTATTTAAAATAATATTATGTATTTTGATTATTTTATATGTCGAATTAAGATTACAAATTCCCCAAAACTCGAGTAAATTAAAATTCTATTTTAAGGTATTTGTTAATATCTTTTCACGTTATTCGTGCCATTCGAGAACACCATGACTCTAATGTAAGCGATTAGGAGTCATCCTTCAAACAAAGTTACATATTTTGATAATTTTTTATATTAAAATGAGGCTAAAAATGATAGAAAACTTCAATAAACAACAAGAACAAGTATAGTTTTTCAAGCATTTAAGTTGATATTTTTGTGTATTTCATGTCCTAACGGTTCAAACACGCAAAGATTATAATAAAAATCTCAGAAATACATCATTGAAAATAAGTTTATATATTTTGATGATTTTAGATGTTGAAATGAGAATACAAATAGTACAAAATACGAGTAACCTAAAATAAAGTTTTAGTGTATTTGCGTTAATTTTTCAACACTATTCGTGTCCTAACGGCTTGAGGACGCAAATATAAATCTCAGAAATATATTATTTAAAATAAATTTATATATTTTGATAATTTTATATGTTGAAACGAGACTACAAATGCCACAAAAACTCGAGTTAATTAAAATTCTGATTTAATGTATTTGTTTTATGAAAAATTAGTGTCATAAGATATTCTTATCAAAGTATTAATTGGATAATCATATAATAGTTTTAATAAGGAGTAAGTATATTAGTTTTTATGAAAATATGTGTAGTTATGCACATAATTTAAAAAAAAACTCAAATAACTTGTTTAAACAGTTATTTTTAAATCATCTTACTTATGTTTTGTACAAAATTAGTATTGTAGAATATTCATATCGAAGATAAATGGACAATCTTATAATAGACATATTTATGAGTAATTATATTAATATACAAGAAATTATGCATAATTATGCGGCCAAAAATTTTAAAAACTCAAACAGCAAGTTTAAACATTTTTTTTAATGCATCATACTTATGTTTTGTGCAAAATTAGTATCCTAGAATATTCATATCGAGATGTTAATTGGATAATCTTTTAATAGACATAATTCGAAATGGCAATTTTAATTTTGATGAAATTATGTATAGCTATGAAGCCAAAAATATTGAAAAACTCAAGTAATTTGATTAAAAAGCGGTTTCTCATACATCTTGTATATATTTTGTCCAAAATTAGTGTCACAGAATATTCATATCGATATTTTAAATGGACAATCTTATAATAGATATAGTTAGGAGTAATTATATTAATTTGTACGAAATTATATGTAGTTACGTGGCCAAAATATTTGTAAAACTCAAATAACTTATTTAAACAGTTGTTTTTAATTCGTGCTACTCATTTTTGTGCAAAATTAATATCGTAGAATATTCATATGAAAGTGTTAATTAGATTATCTTTTAATAGACATAATTATGAGTAATTATATTAATTTTTAAGAAATTATGTATAATTATAAGGCCAAAAATGTTAAAAATTTTAAACAACTAGTTTAAATAATAGTTTCTAATGTATCTTACTTATGTTTTATAAATAATAGCGTCGTAGGATATTCATCTCAAAGTGTTAATTAGAAAATATTATAATAGATATAATTAGAAGTAATTATATCAATTTTTATGAAATAATGTATAGTTATGCGGACAATAATTTTGAAAAATTCAAACAACTAGTTTAAATAGTTGTTTTCAAAGCATCTTACTTATAATTTGTGCAAAATTAATGTCGTAGAATATTCATTTTAAAATTTTAATCGGAAAATCTAATAATAGGCATATTTAGGAGTGATTATTTTAATTTGTAAGATATTATATGTAGTTATGCGTCCAAAATTTTCGGAAAACCCAAACAACTTGTTTAAACAACTGTTTTTATTGAATCCTACTTATGTTTTTTGCAAAATTAGTGTCGTAAAATATTCATATCGAAGTTTTAATCTGAAAATATTATAATAGGCATATTTAGGAATAATTATTTCAATTTGTATGAAATTATTCGTAATTATGCGGCCAAATTTTTTGAAAAACTCAAACAACTAATTTAAACAGCTATTTTTAATGGAACCTACTTATGTTTTGTGCCAAATTAGTACGTAGAATGTTCATATCAAAGTGGTAACTGGATATTTCTTTAATAGGCACAACTAGGAGTAACTATATTAAATTTATCTGAATTATGAGTAGTTATGAGATAAAAAAATGTTGAAAAACTCAAATAATTTATTTAAACAACAGTTTTTAATGCATCTTACTTACCTTTTGTACAAAATTAGGACCATAAAATGTTCATATCGAAGTTTTAATTGGACAATCTTATAATAGTCCTAATCAGGAGTAATTATATTAATTTTCATGAAATATCATGTAGTTATACGGCCAAAATGGTTGAAAAACTCAAACAACATGTTTAAACTGATGTTTTTAATGCATGCTACCTATTTTTTGTGCAAAATTAATATCGTAGAATGTCCATATTGATGTGTTAATTGGTTAATCAATTAAAAAGCATAATTAAGAGTAATCATATTAATTTTTACGTAATTATGTGTAGTTACGAGGCAAAAAATATTGAAAATCTCAAACAACTAGTTTAAACAGCAGTTTCTAATGTAAGATTACTTATGTTTTATGAAAAATTACGTCGTGAGATATTCATATCAAAGTGTTAATTGGACAATCTTATAATAGGTATAATTAGGAGTAATTATATTAATTTTTACATAATTATGTGTAGTTATGCGGACAATAATTTTAAAAAACTCAAACAACTTGTTTAAACAATTGTTTTAAAAGCATAATACTTATGTTTTGTGCAAAATTAGTATCGTAGAATATTCATATCGAAGTATTAATTGGATAATATTATAATAGACATAATTAGGAGTAATTATATCAATTTTCACAAAATTATATGTAGTTATCAAAAGTAGAAAATGTTGAAAATCTTAAACAATTAGTTTAAACAAAATAGTTTTTAGGTATCTTAATTATGTTTTATGAAAAATTAGTGTCATAGGATATTCGTATCAAAGTATTAATTGGATAATCTTATAATAGTTTTAATCGGGAGTAATTATATTAGTTTTCACGAAAATATGTGTAGTTATGCGCCCAATATTTTTGAAAAACTCAAACAACCCTGTTTAAACGCTTGTTTTTAAAGCATCGTACTTATGTTTTGTGCAAAATTAGTGTAGTAGAATATTCATATGGAACATATAAATGGACAATCTTATAATAGACATATTTAGGAGTAAATATATTAATTTGCAAGATATTATGTGTAGTTATGCGGCCAAAAATTTGAAAAACTCAAACAACTAGTTTAAACATCTGTTTTTAATGCATCATATTTATGTTTTGTGCAAAATTAGTGTCCTAGAATATTCATATCGAGATGTTAATTGGATAATCTTTTAATAGACATAATTCGAAGTGGCTATTTCAATTTTGACGAAATTATGTATAGTTATGAAACCAAAAATGTTGAAAAACTCGAACAATTTGTTTAAACATCAGTTTCTAATGAATCTTGCATATGTTTTGTGCAATATTAGCGTCGTGAGAATGTTCATATCGATGTTTTAAATGGATAATCTTATAATAGACATAGTTAGGAGTAATAATATTAATTTGCATAAAATTATATGTAGTTACGTGGCCAAAATATTTGTAAAACTCGAAAAACTTGTTGGAACTACTGTTTTTAATACGTGCTACTCATTTTTTGTGCAAAATTAATGTCGTAGAATGTTCATATGGAAGTGTTAATTGGATAATCTTTTAATTGGCATAATTTGGAGTAATTATATTACTTTTTATGAAATTATGTGCAGTTATGAGACCAAAAATGTTGAAAAAATCTTAAACAACTAGCTTAAATAGCAGTTTCTAATACATCATACTTATGTT
Source organism: Schoenoplectus tabernaemontani (assembly GCA_037127355.1). Taxonomy (NCBI): domain Eukaryota; kingdom Viridiplantae; phylum Streptophyta; class Magnoliopsida; order Poales; family Cyperaceae; genus Schoenoplectus; species Schoenoplectus tabernaemontani. Next base: position 21,703,774 of record CM073751.1, read on the forward strand.
CTATAAATAATAGCGTCGTTGGATATTCATATCAGAGTGTTCATTGGATAATATTATAATAGGTATAATTAGGAGTAATGATATTAATTTTCATGAAATAATGTGTAGATTATGCGGACAACAATTTTGAAAAACTCAAACAACTTATTTAAACAGTCGTTTTCAAAGCATCTTACTTATGTTTTGTGCAAAATTAATGTCGTAGAATATTCATATAGAAGTTTAAATCATAAAAATCATATAATAGGCATATTTAGGAGTAATTATTTTAATTTGTGACATATTATGTGTAGTTATGCCTCCAAAATTTTCGGAAAACCCAAACAACTTGTTTAAACAGCTGTTTTTATTGAATCCTACTTATGTTTTTTGCAAAATTAGTGTCGTAAAATATTCATATCGAAGTTTTAATCTGAAAATCTTATAATAGGCATATTTAGGAATAATTATTTTAATTTTTAAGAAATTATTCGTAATTATGCGGCCAAAATTTTTAAAAAACTCAAACAACTAGTTTAAACAGCTATTTTTAATGCAACCAACTTATGTTTTGTGCCAAATTCGTACCGTAGAGTGTTCATATCAAAGTGGTAGCTGGATATTCCTTTAATAGGCACAACTAGGAGTAACTATATTAAATTTATCTGAATTACGAGTAGTTATGAGGTAAAAAAATGTTAAAAAACTCAAATAATTCGTTTAAACAAGAAATGACTTTTAATGCATCTTACTTAACTTTTGTACAAAATTAGCACCATAAAAAGTTCATATCGAAGTTTTAATTGGACAATCTTATAATAGTCCTAATTAGGAGTAATTATATTAATTTGCATGAAATTTCATGTAGTTATACGTCCAAAATGGTTGAAAAACTCAAACAACACGTTTAAAGTGCCGTTTTTAATGCATGCTACCGATTTTTTGTGCAAAATTAATATCGTAGAATGTCCATATTGATGTGTTAATTGGCTAATCATTTAATAGGCATAATTAGGAGTAATCATATTAATTTTTACGTAATTATGTGTAGTTACGAGGCAAAAAATATTGAAAATCTCAAACAACTAGTTTAAAAATGCAGCTTCTAATGTAAGATTACTTATGTTTTATGAAAAATTAGTATCGTGAGATATTCATATCAAAGTGTTAATTGGACAATCTTATAATAGGTATAATTAGGAGTAATTATATTAATTTTTACATAATTATGTGTAGTTATGCGGACAATAATTTTAAAAAACTCAAACAACTTGTTTTAAAAGCATAATACTTATGTTTTGTGCAAAATTAGTATCGTAGAATATTCATATCGAAGTATTAATTGGATAATATTGTAATAGACATAATTAGGAGTAATTATATCAATTTTCACGAAATTATATGTAGTTATGAGGCCGAAAATGTTGAAAATCTTAAACAATTAGTTTAAATAAATAGCTTTTAGGTATCTTACTTATGTTTTATGAAAAATTAGTGTCATAGGATATTCGTATCAAAGTATTAATTGGATAATCTTATAATAGTTTTAATCAGAGTAATTATATTAGTTTTCACGAAAATATGTGTAGTTATGCGCCCAATATTTTTGAAAAACTCAAACAACCTGTTTAAACAGTTATTTTTAAAGCATCGTACTTATATTTTGTGCAAAATTAGTGTAGTAGAATATTCATATGGAACATATAAATGGACAATCTTATAATAGACTGTGCGACCCTTTTTCGCGCGCTCCGCACCGCCGCTGGGCGATGGGATGCGGAAGAAGGACACGGAGATCCCTCCCAAGCGTGCATTTGTTAAGTACCGGCTGATTCTGCCGTTCAGAAAGATTTGGATGCACATTTAGGGGTTTTTTAGTGATTGTGAGTTCTTGTAGATTCCGGTGGGCGCAAGCCCCACCGTTAATTACCCCGGGCTACTAACCTCGAGGCACCTCTTGGATCTTTAAAAGAGAGAAGCAAATAGTATAGTTAAATGATGGTCTAGTGGTCGTCTGGGTTCATTAAAGGTCGATTCCAAGGAAGACGAACCTACTACAGATCGGTTCAGTCTTTACCGCTTCGAGAGATAACCTTACTACAGATCAGATTAATCTCTTCGAAGGGATTCGAGGTGAGTCTACTACAGAACGACTCGACCTCAGTTCATCTAGAAAATGAACCTACTTCAGAACGGTTCATAGTTGATCCTATGGAAGACGAACCTACTACAGATCGGTTCGAGAGATAACCTTACTACAGATCAGATTAATCTCTTCAGAGAGGTTTGAGGTGAGTCTACTACAGAACGACTCGACCTCAGTTCATCTAGAAAATGAACCTACTTCAGAACGGTTCACAGTTGATCCTATGGAAGACGAACCTACTACAGGTCGGTTCAGTCTATACCGCCTCGAGAGATAACCTTACTACGGATCAGATTAATCTCTTCGTAGGGGTTTGAGGTGAGTCTACTACGTAACGACTCAACCTCGTTGATCTAGAAGATAAACCTACTACGAACGGTTCAATCTTAACTAGTCAACAACCAATCACACAAAATACAACTCGAAGCACTGAGCCGGTTGATCTTGAGGTTGGTGAATCAGGAGAAGGGTGGATTTGGCCCACGTGTTTCTTCTCACCGATCTTCTAGATCATGAATTCGAAGCACTAAGCCGATTCATAAACCTAGGAACACAACTGCACACAAAGTCAAACCTAAAGCACTAAGCCAGCTTAACATTGAGGCATGTGTTAGTGAAGGAATCTACTACAGAACGATTCTCATTCACTGTTTTGTGGATGAATCTACTACAGAACGATTCAATCTCACAATCTCGGGAAATGAACCGAGAAGACAAACTTATCGACGGATGAGTTCGGTCTTACTAGCTCAAATGGTCATGAATTACTTGTTCATGACACCGAGTCATTAAGATGTCACTTTCTCGGACATCGTTATGTTCATATCTCTTGGAGTCGACATATCTCTTCATGTTGATGTCGCAGGCCTTGATTATTCTTCAACGAGCGTCAAGATGTTCTTGTCCCGACTAATCGTTCTAAATGTTGCATTACTTGTGCAAAATTACTATGTTGCCCTACACCCCTTGTGAGCGTATTCAGTCATGAGTCGTTTGCTCATGGTAATGAATCATTAAGATGTCACTTCTCTCGGACATCGTAATGTTTTTCTTCCTCAAAGTCGACATATCTCTCCATGTTGATGTCGCAGCTTTGGTCATTCTTCAACAAGCGTCAAGATGTTCTTGTCTCGACATATCTCCTCATGTTGCTACTGAAACCTTAGTTATTCTTTGTCAAGATGTTCTTGTCTCGACTAATCGCTCTAAAATGTGCAAAATCACTGTGTTGCTCTACACCCTTGTGTGAGCATATTTGTTCACTTCAAAAAATGTAAAAGATTATTACATAATATCTTTCATTATTATCTCTATTATAAAGGTGAATTTATTTTCATTTTTAAACTCTATTTATTTCTGTAGAAAATTATTTACAAAAATAATAGAAAATGGGTTAGCTATTAACTAGAATTTTATTTATATTTTTGGGATTTTATAATAGCTAAAGTAGTAGAATTTTATTTTTATTATTTCTAAACTCTATTTACTTTGTAGAAGATCACTTACAAAAATAATAGAGAATGAATTGGCTATGATTTTTTATTTGTATTTTTAGGATATTTATAATAGCCAAAGTAATAGAATTTCATTATTATATTTTCATTATGTTGAAACATTATTCATTATGTAGAAATTATTTACAAATCAAAAAGATGAATTAGCTATATTATTTTATTTTTTATTTTTTTTAGGATTTATAATAACTAAAGAAATCATTATTGTTATTCCATTATATTTTTTATTATTTCTATTTATTATCTATAGAAAAATATAAGATTTTGTTTTATTATTATTATTATTATTATTTGAAAATAGCTACAAAGGATGAAATTCATTATATTCTTTATTACAACTATTATTTTTATTACATTTTATTCATCAAAAATATTATTATTGTATATTTATTTAGAAATAACAAGAAGAGTGCAATTCATTTCATTATATAACTTTATTGTCATTCTTTATTATAGAATAAAATGCATTTATCATCTATCACTATGATTATGTATATTTTTTGTATATTTTTATATTATTTATTTTTTTACAGAAAATATTAACATAATATTCATTTGATATTATTATTTATTTTATTTATTAAAGAATAGAGCCAATCTCATTATCTCTTATTGAATATTATTATTATCAATATTATTTTATGGAAAATTACCAGAAAAATCATTAAAATATATTCAATTATTATTTATGATTTTATTTGAATTTTTGGAATTTTTATAGTGTTTATAATGACAAGTCAAAGCTAAGTCAAATATATCAACATATGTAATATCTTTTGCTTTTAAATTGTTTTAATATAATAATATTTTTAAAACTGAAATATTATTATATAGAAAAATATTATGAAAAATAAGGAAATTTTAGAAACAAATTTGAGTTAATTTGGAGTTTAGGAACATTTTCAAATGATTTGTTTACTCTATATAATTGATATTCTGTTATTATTTAATTACTGGGCTTAATATGGGCCGTCGGATTCGCATTAAGATTAACATATACCTTTTACTTAACTGTAAACTTATTTGGGCCGCTGGATCTGTTTCTGAGATTGATATACATTAGATGAAAGGTTCAGATCTGCTTATCATATTTACTTAAACTATATCTTATTATGCACATCCGATTTATTCCAAGATTTGCGCGCCCGCATCAATACTCGTGTCTATGCGTTAATACTCGTGCACACTTGTTCCTTTGACTGCTCTGTTGACTACCTTGCTGAGATTCGCGGTGGAGGTTGTTGCCGGTGACCGGAGCTCCATTCTTCCGATCAGATGAGCCTAGTAGCGTCGTCTCACCGTCAGGAACTTCTCTGTCATATCTGATCAAAGATCTATACGGTGCATCATCGTGTGTAAGAGTACCATTTTCCGGTACAGTCCCAGTTTGGTACCGATTGGGTTTCTAATCACAAATTCAACTCAGTTAATCAATGATTCTTGCAATTAACCTTCTATTGTTGATCGCCTATGCTTTCTAATCATGTTTACAAGATCAATTCTTTCTGGATCCTTTGTTATGGCCTCATTAGCCTCGATATCGCCTGGTACGGTACTGGCCATGTTTGTCTCGAGCATTATACACCAGATTACCTTCAACTATGGCGCCTTCTTACATCTTGAATCAATCGTATGCTTTCAGACCACCACTCAAGTAATGGAATCGAGAGGGTTAAGTAGTCCTTCTATCGATTCAATACCGAACGGATTGTCGATTGAATCAGTGAATGGGAGAATTGTATAATTCTACTACCAATTCCATCATTCAATCAGATAACACAAAGAGAAATGCAACAAGATATAGAAACAATTATATGAAACTTAAGCCAAAAGCTCAAATCTTTGTTTATTTAGAATTCACGGCTTATTCAAAGATAATATTGTTAATTCATGAAATTCGATCAGAAAATAGAAGTTAAGAAACAGAAATGCAAGAGAAGTATAAGAATCAAAGTTATAGCATTTGAATCAAATGGAGAATAGAAAATTATTATGCTGTTCAATGCAAGAGTCAAACTTATTATACAATTTCATAAAATCATTCTCAAATACACTTTGAATTTTTACAACAGTACCTAATCAAGCTTGTAGATGATGAATGAATCTTCTGGAAGCTGTGAATGAATTGAATTGAGAGACTAAGTCTACTATCAATTAATTCAATTGCTTTTTTTTTTCTTGCTCTCTCTTGATTCCTCTTTGCTAGCTGTTAATTGTCTCTCTCTCTCAACTATTAAGTTTTTCCCGCCCCCTCCTTGTTCTCTAATTCGGTTTATATAGGCTAAGGGTGTGTAGATTGCTAAATGGTGATTGGTTGGGTGATTAGCACTCGGATCACGGCTTGAACTCAATCTCAACCTTTGGTCCAATTGAAATCAATGGTTAAGATGTATTTGTGCTTCCTAATTACTCAATTGAGTCAGCTGTCAGTGGTTAGGCCGTTTGGAGTTAGTTATATGTATCTCCCTATTTACCTTCTTGCCATTCTAGAATTAACCGGCCTTCACTTCCTTTTGGATCATTCTAGAATCTTCTCCACACTTGGCAATCGCCAGAGAGCTCTCTTAAATACTATAAAAGCCTCTGTATAATGAAAAATCTCCATTTCTCCATTTGAGCCCGATTTTTACTCAATTACCATTGCTATCACCTTCTTCATCAATTCATTCAATTGCAAGCTCTCTTAGCCTCCTCTTAGCTCCAGAAATTGATCTGCCTCACCCCTTGGATCATTCTCATGCTTCAACATTGAATTTGAGCTAACTGTTTTCTTCCCCGATTGGTGACTTAGTGAAACACTATTACCGAGCTTCAAAATTATCATCTTTGCACTTGGACAGCGTCGCCTTGGTGAGAGGAGGCTCTTTGTGCAATTAATTTCAACTTTGCGAGTGTACGAAGGTTAGTCCCAATTTTGATCTTACTAACTGTTTCAGCTCAATTCTTATTATTCTCTTTGTATTTCTTAAAATTCATGCTTGATACATGTTCTAATCAATGATATGTATCTCTCTATCGAAGGAATTTGAAGGATTCTACTATCTCTAACTCGTTCAACCATGGCGCCTCTCGGCCAGTCGCGCGGAAGAAAAAGAAGAAGAGGAAGAAAGGAAGAAGAAAGCGCCTCCGGGGGGGCCGGTCTTGGCGCATGTGAGCCGCAACAGAGTGGGACCCACAGTCAGAGAGATAATGCGCAAGGGCCAGGTACACACTTCCTTTCTTTCCTTTTTATTTAAATTGCGGCTTTATTTGAATGGGCTTGGTTCACATAGTAGCTTATGCGCCTCTGATTCATAATCCTGACAATAGGGTCCCATTTGTCAGGATTTAATCTTGCTGTTTAGTTAAGATTTAGGGATTAATCATCATTTAGCCTTAATTAGGGCCCACATGTCAGTCATACAGGGTTTAAACTAATGACTTTCACATAGTTAATTAGGGTGATGTGTCACCAATCATGTTGTGACACATGTCAAATGGGTTTGACTGTGTGGAAATTAACCTGCTGATGTGCTATACCACGTGTACTGCCATGTGGCAAGGTTGCTGAGATGGCCCTATCACCAGCTGCCACGTGGCATATCGGTGGGGCCCACTTCTTGGCTGACTTCACTGGTGTGGGGCCCACATGTGCTGAGGTGGCCCAATGGATGTGTGCCACGTGGCACATGTATGCTGACTTGGCTTATCCTGGTGCTGCCACGTGGCACACCCTCTCTCCTCTGTTATTTTATATATTCTGTGTTCTCTTGTACCCAGTTTGCACCCAAAGAGGCCTCTATCCCCAAGTTGCACCCAGAGCTGCCTTGATTAAATCTCAGCCTTTGATTGATCCATTTAATCTGCTTTTATCTTCCCTGAATTTATTTTAATAGCTCCACTTATCCAAAAATCATGAAAATTTCACCAAAAATCCCTAAATTCATGATTATCATCCCTGTAATTTTTAATTCCATTTTTACCCTTGTCTCTTTGAATTAAAAATTCTTTTGCCTAGAAAACCCTATTTCTTCCTCTGAATTAATCCCAGATTTCATTTGTAGCTCAGTGTCTCTGCCAATTATCTCTCTCTTGCAGAAACCACCCTAACTAAATACCAATTAGACTTATATTGATATTCATTAGGGTTTGATCTGATCAACGAGTTGATTACATGTCAACTGATTGATACAAATCTAGACTTGATCAGATGGTTACTCCCACGACTTTGCACTTTGATCAGTCTTGTGAAATTGACTTTCAATCCCTTAACATGAGGGTGACTTGGTCAAAGAACTGACTACTTATCAGTAATTGACACAAATCAAAGCATAGTTAGGTGGTTGCTCGCAGCTTTGGCACCAGGTCAGCCTTGAAAGCAAAAATCACATTTGAAATTTCTCATGATTAGTTGTATCAGAATACTAGCTTGGCATTGACATCATTCATTGTTGCATAGGGATTATACTGCTTCAGTTCTTAGGGTTTGCTCCGAGAGTAGATTCTTAGGGTTCACTTCTAACTCCCTTGATAGGTCACTGAGGTGTGGGGCCCACTTGTCAGTAAAAAATGATTACATGGATGACCCATCAAGAGATCTCTTCCTCTCTCTTGAATCTCTTGAGCGTCATCCACATCAAATGAATAGGAGATGATAGGGTATTTATATCCTTGCTCTGCATTTAGGATTTCCTTGTGGGATTAATACTTAACCCTTGTTCCGGGTTAATTAATTTCTTAGTAAAATGGGCTAGGTCTATGTTGTTAGAGCTGCTCATAAGGGGCCTCCATGTGGGTCCCAATTGTCAGAAAAAATGTAATCAAATGGTCGACCCATCAGAGATTTTCTCTCCGAAATCTCCGAGGTCGCCCACCTCGAATGAGTAGGAGGTGGTGGAGTATTTATATCCTTGTCTCTCGCCCGATATTTCCTTGTGGGACTAATGGATTCATTCCGGGGTTAGGCAGCGACCTCTTCTGATCAGTGGGCCTTCTCTTCCCTGTTTTCTCTTCTTCCCCCTTCTTATGATCTATTATTAATCATTGACTTTATTTTCATTTATTCGGCTACTCATCCTTGAAATTTTTCAAGGGTAAATATATTAATTTGCAAGAAATTATGTGTAGTTATGCGGCCAAAAATTTGAAAAACTCAAACAGCTAGTTTAAACATCTGTTTTTAATGCATCCTACTTATGTTTTGTGCAAAATTAGTGTCCTAGAATATTCATATCGAGATGTTAATTGGATAATCTTTTAATAGACATAATTCGAAGTGGCTATTTCAATTTTGACGAAATTATGTATAGTTATGAAACCAAAAATGTTGAAAAACTCGAACAATTTGTTTAAACATCGTTTCAAATGAATCTTGCATATGTTTTGTGCAATATTAGCGTTGAGAATGTTCATATCGATGTTTTAAATGGATAATCTTATAATAGACATAGTTAGGAGTAATAATATTAATTTGCACAAAATTATATGTAGTTACGTGGCCAAAATATTTGTAAAACTCGAAAAACTTGTTGGAACTACATTTGTTTTTAATACGTGCTACTCATTTTTTGTGCAAAATTAATGTCGTAGAATGTTCATATGGAAGTGTTAATTGGATAATCTTTTAATTGGCATAATTTGGAGTAATTATATTTTTTACGAAATTATGTGCAGTTATGAGACCAAAAATGTTGAAAAAATCTTAAACAACTAGCTTAAATAGCGCTTCTAATACATCATACTTATGTTCTATAAATAATAGCGTCGTTGGATATTCATTTCGAGTGTTCATTGGACAATATTATAATAGGTATAATTAGGAGTAATGATATTAATTTTCATGAAATAATGTGCAGTTATGCGGACAACAATTTTGAAAAACTCAAACAACTTATTTAAACAAAGCGTTTTCAAAGCATCTTACTTATGTTTTGTGCAAAATTAATGTCGTAGAATATTCATATAGAAGTTTAAATCATAAAAATCTTATAATAGGCATATTTAGGAGTAATTATTTTAATTTGTAAGATATTATGTGTAGTTATGCGTCCAAAATTTTCGGAAAACCCAAACAACTTGTTTAAACAAATTGTTTTTATTGAATCCTACTTATGTTTTTTACAAAATTAGTGTCGTAAAATATTCATATCGAAGTTTTAATCGATAATCTTATAATAGGCATATTTAGGAATAATTATTTTAATTTTTAAGAAATTATTCGTAATTATGCGGCCAAATTTTTTGAAAAACTCAAACAACTAGTTTAAACAAACTATTTTTAATGCAACCTACTTATGTTTTGTGCCAAATTAGTACCGTAGAGTGTTCATATCAAAGTGGCAATTGGATATTCCTTTAATAGGCACAACTAGGAGTAACTATATTAAATTTATGTGGATTACGAGTAGTTATGAGGTAAAAAAATGTTGAAAAACTCAAATAATTCGTTTAAACAATGACTTTTAATGCATCTTACTTAACTTTTGTACAAAATTAGCACCATAGAAAGTTCATATCGAAGTTTTAATTGGACAATCTTATAATAGTCCTAATTAGGAGTAATTATATTAATTTGCATGAAATTTCATGTAGTTATACGCCAAAATGGTTGAAAAACTCAAACAACACGTTTAAAGTGCCGTTTTTAATGCATGCTACCTATTTTTTGTGCAAAATTAATATCGTAGAATGTCCATATTGATGTGTTAATTGGCTAATCATTTAATAGGCATAATTAGGAGTAATCATATTAATTTTTACGTAATTATGTGTAGTTACGAGGCAAAAAATATTGAAAATCTCAAACAACTAGTTTAAAAATAGTTTCTAATGTAAGATTACTTATGTTTTATGAAAAATTAGTATCGTGAGATATTCATATCAAAGTGTTAATTGGACAATCTTATAATAGGTATAATTAGGAGTAATTATATTAATTTTTACATAATTATGTGTAGTTATGCGGACAATAATTTTAAAAACTCAAACAACTTGTTTAAACAAATGCTTTAAAAGCATAATACTTATGTTTTGTGCAAAATTAGTATCGTAGAATATTCATATCGAAGTATTAATTGGATAATATTGTAATAGACATAATTAGGAGTAATTATATCAATTTTCACGAAATTATATGTAGTTATGAGGCCGAAAATGTTGAAAATCTTAAACAATTAGTTTAAAATGTGCTAGCTTTTAGGTATCTTACTTATGTTTTATGAAAAATTAGTGTCATAGGATATTCGTATCAAAGTATTAATTGGATAATCTTATAATAGTTTTAATCAGGAGTAATTATATTAGTTTTCACGAAAATATGTGTAGTTATGCGCCCAATATTTTTGAAAAACTCAAACAACTTTGTTTAAACGAGTTATTTTTAAAGCATCGTACTTATGTTTTGTGCAAAATTAGTGTAGTAGAATATTCATATGGAACATATAAATGGACAATCTTATAATAGACATATTTAGGAGTAAATATATTAATTTGCAAGAAATTATGTGTAGTTATGCGGCCAAAAATTTGAAAAACTCAAATGCAAATTAGTTTAAACATCTGTTTTTAATGCATCCTACTTATGTTTTGTGCAAAATTAGTGTCCTAGAATATTCATATCGAGATGTTAATTGGATAATCTTTTAATAGACATAATTCGAAGTGGCTATTTCAATTTTGACGAAATTATGTATAGTTATGAAACCAAAAATGTTGAAAAACTCGAACAATTTGTTTAAACATCAGTTTCAAATGAATCTTGCATATGTTTTGTGCAATATTAGCGTCGCAGAATGTTCATATCGATGTTTTAAATGGATAATCTTATAATAGACATAGTTAGGAGTAATAATATTAATTTGCACAAAATTATATGTAGTTACGTGGCCAAAATATTTGTAAAACTCGAAAAACTTGTTGGAACGGCTGTTTTTAATACGTGCTACTCATTTTTTGTGCAAAATTAATGTCGTAGAATGTTCATATGGAAGTGTTAATTGGATAATCTTTTAATTGGCATAATTTGGAGTAATTATATTACTTTTTACGAAATTATGTGCAGTTATGAGACCAAAAATGTTGAAAAAAATCTTAAACAACTAGCTTAAATAGCGAGTTTCTAATACATCATACTTATGTTCTATAAATAATAGCGTCGTTGGATATTCATTTCGAGTGTTCATTGGACAATATTATAATAGGTATAATTAGGAGTAATGATATTAATTTTCATGAAATAATGTGCGATTATGCGGACAACAATTTTGAAAAACTCAAACAACTTATTTAAGCAGTAGTTTTCAAAGCATCTTACTTATGTTTTGTGCAAAATTAATGTCGTAGAATATTCATATAGAAGTTTAAATCATAAAAATCTTATAATAGGCATATTTAGGAGTAATTATTTTAATTTGTAAGATATTATGTGTAGTTATGCGTCCAAAATTTTCGGAAAACCCAAACAACTTGTTTAAACATGTTTGTTTTTATTGAATCCTACTTATGTTTTTTACAAAATTAGTGTCGTAAAATATTCATATCGAAGTTTTAATCTGATAATCTTATAATAGGCATATTTAGAAATAATTATTTTAATTTTTAAGAAATTATTCATAATTATGCGGCCAAATTTTTTGAAAAACTCAAACAACTAGTTTAAACAGCTATTTTTAATGCAACCTACTAATGTTTTGTGCCAAATTAGTACCGTAGAGTGTTCATATCAAAGTGGTAGCTGGATATTCCTTTAATAGGCACAACTAGGAGTAACTATATTAAATTTATGTGGATTACGAGTAGTTATGAGGTAAAAAAATGTTGAAAAACTCAAATAATTCGTTTAAACAAGCACTTTTAATGCATCTTACTTAACTTTTGTACAAAATTAGCACCATAGAAAGTTCATATCGAAGTTTTAATTGGACAATCTTATAATAGTCCTAATTAGGAGTAATTATATTAATTTGCATGAAATTTCATGTAGTTATACGGCCAAAATGGTTGAAAAACTCAAACAACACGTTTAAAGTGCCGTTTTTAATGCATGCTACCTATTTTTTGTGCAAAATTAATATCGTAGAATGTCCATATTGATGTGTTAATTGGCTAATCATTTAATAGGCATAATTAGGAGTAATTATATTAATTTTTACGTAATTATGTGTAGTTACGAGGCAAAAAATATTGAAAATCTCAAACAACTAGTTTAAACAATGAGTTTCTAATGTAAGATTACTTATGTTTTATGAAAAATTAGTATCGTGAGATATTCATATCAAAGTGTTAATTGGACAATCTTATAATAGGTATAATTAGGAGTAATTATATTAATTTTTACATAATTATGTGTAGTTATGCGGACAATAATTTTAAAAAACTCAAACAACTTGTTTAAACAAATTGTTTTAAAAGCATAATACTTATGTTTTGTGCAAAATTAGTATCGTAGTATATTCATATCGAAGTATTAATTGGATAATATTGTAATAGACATAATTAGGAGTAATTATATCAATTTTCACGAAATTATATGTAGTTATGAGGCCGAAAATGTTGAAAATATTAAACAATTAGTTTAAAAAATAGCTTTTAGGTATCTTACTTATGTTTTATGAAAAATTAGTGTCATAGGATATTCGTATCAAAGTATTAATTGGATAATCTTATAATAGTTTTAATCAGGAGTAATTATATTAGTTTTCACGAAAATATGTGTAGTTATGCGCCCAATATTTTTGAAAAACTCAAACAACCTGTTTAAACGGTTGTTTTTAAAGCATCGTACTTATGTTTTGTGCAAAATTAGTGTAGTAGAATATTCATATGGAACATATAAATGGACAATCTTATAATAGACATATTTAGGAGTAAATATATTAATTTGCAAGAAATTATGTGTAGTTATGCGGCCAAAAATTTGAAAAACTCAAACGACTAGTTTAAACATCTGTTTTTAATGCATCCTACTTATGTTTTATGCAAAATTAGTGTCCTAGAATATTCATATCGAGATGTTAATTGGATAATCTTTTAATAGACATAATTCGAAGTGGCTATTTCAATTTTGACGAAATTATGTATAGTTATGAAACCAAAAATGTTGAAAAACTCGAACAATTTGTTTAAACATCGTTTCAAATGAATCTTGCATATGTTTTGTGCAATATTAGCGTCGCAGAATGTTCATATCGATGTTTTAAATGGATAATCTTATAATAGACATAGTTAGGAGTAATAATATTAATTTGCACAAAATTATATGTAGTTACGTGGCCAAAATATTTGTAAAACTCGAAAAACTTGTTGGAACTACTGTTTTTAATACGTGCTACTCATTTTTTGTGCAAAATTAATGTCGTAGAATGTTCATATGGAAGTGTTAATTGGATAATCTTTTAATTGGCATAATTTGGAGTAATTATATTACTTTTTACGAAATTATGTGCAGTTATGAGACCAAAAATGTTGAAAAAAATCTTAAACAACTAGCTTAAATAGCAGTTTCTAATACATCATACTTATGTTCTATAAATAATAGCGTCGTTGGATATTCATTTCAGAGTGTTCATTGGACAATATTATAATAGGTATAATTAGGAGTAATGATATTAATTTTCATGAAATAATGTGCAGTTATGCGGACAATAATTTTGAAAAACTCAAACAACTTATTTAAACAGCCGTTTTCAAAGCATCTTACTTATGTTTTGTGCAAAATTAATGTCGTAGAATATTCATATAGAAGTTTAAATCATAAAAATCTTATAATAGGCATATTTAGGAGTAATTATTTTAATTTGTAAGATATTATGTGTAGTTATGCGTCCAAAATTTTGGAAAACCCAAACAACTTGTTTAAACAAATTTGTTTTTATTGAATCCTACTTATGTTTTTTACAAAATTAGTGTCGTAAAATATTCATATCGAAGTTTTAATCTGATAATCTTATAATAGGCATATTTAGGAATAATTATTTTAATTTTTAAGCAATTATTCGTAATTATGCGGCCAAATTTTTTGAAAAACTCAAACAACTAGTTTAAACACTATTTTTAATGCAACCTACTAATGTTTTGTGCCAAATTAGTACCGTAGAGTGTTCATATCAAAGTGGTAGCTGGATATTCCTTTAATAGGCACAACTAGGAGTAACTATATTAAATTTATGTGGATTACGAGTAGTTATGAGGTAAAAAAATGTTGAAAAACTCAAATAATTCGTTTAAACAAGAAACTTTTAATGCATCTTACTTAACTTTTGTACAAAATTAGCACCATAGAAAGTTCATATCGAAGTTTTAATTGGACAATCTTATAATAGTCCTAATTAGGAGTAATTATATTAATTTGCATGAAATTTCATGTAGTTATACGGCCAAAATGGTTGAAAAACTCAAACAACACGTTTAAAGTGCCGTTTTTAATGCATGCTACCTATTTTTTGTGCAAAATTAATATCGTAGAATGTCCATATTGATGTGTTAATTGGCTAATCATTTAATAGGCATAATTAGGAGTAATCATATTAATTTTTACGTAATTATGTGTAGTTACGAGGCAAAAAATATTGAAAATCTCAAACAACTAGTTTAAACAGCAGTTTCTAATGTAAGATTACTTATGTTTTATGAAAAATTAGTATCGTGAGATATTCATATCAAAGTGTTAATTGGACAATCTTATAATAGGTATAATTAGGAGTAATTATATTAATTTTTACATAATTATGTGTAGTTATGCGGACAATAATTTTAAAAAACTCAAACAACTTGTTTAAACAAATTGCTTTAAAAGCATAATACTTATGTTTTGTGCAAAATTAGTATCGTAGAATATTCATATCGAAGTATTAATTGGATAATATTGTAATAGACATAATTAGGAGTAATTATATCAATTTTCACGAAATTATATGTAGTTATGAGGCCGAAAATGTTGAAAATCTTAAACAATTAGTTTAAACAGCAGCTTTTAGGTATCTTACTTATGTTTTATGAAAAATTAGTGTCATAGGATATTCGTATCAAAGTATTAATTGGATAATCTTATAATAGTTTTAATCAGGAGTAATTATATTAGTTTTCACGAAAATATGTGTAGTTATGCGCCCAATATTTTTGAAAAACTCAAACAACCTGTTTAAACAGTTGTTTTTAAAGCATCGTACTTATGTTTTGTGCAAAATTAGTGTAGTAGAATATTCATATGGAACATATAAATGGACAATCTTATAATAGACATATTTAGGAGTAAATATATTAATTTGCAAGAAATTATGTGTAGTTATGCGGCCAAAAATTTGAAAAACTCAAACAAACTAGTTTAAACATCTGTTTTTAATGCATCCTACTTATGTTTTGTGCAAAATTAGTGTCCTAGAATATTCATATCGAGATGTTAATTGGATAATCTTTTAATAGACATAATTCAAGTGGCTATTTCAATTTTGACGAAATTATGTATAGTTATGAAACCAAAAATGTTGAAAAACTCGAACAATTTGTTTAAACATCGTTTCAAATGAATCTTGCATATGTTTTGTGCAATATTAGCGTCGCAGAATGTTCATATCGATGTTTTAAATGGATAATCTTATAATAGACATAGTTAGGAGTAATAATATTAATTTGCACAAAATTATATGTAGTTACGTGGCCAAAATATTTGTAAAACTCGAAAAACTTGTTGGAACTATTTGTTTTTAATACGTGCTACTCATTTTTTGTGCAAAATTAATGTCGTAGAATGTTCATATGGAAGTGTTAATTGGATAATCTTTTAATTGGCATAATTTGGAGTAATTATATTACTTTTTACGAAATTATGTGCAGTTATGAGACCAAAAATGTTGAAAAAAATCTTAAACAACTAGCTTAAATAGCAGTTTCTAATACATCATACTTATGTTCTATAAATAATAGCGTCGTTGGATATTCATTTCAGAGTGTTCATTGGACAATATTATAATAGGTATAATTAGGAGTAATGATATTAATTTTCATGAAATAATGTGCAGTTATGCGGACAACAATTTTGAAAAACTCAAACAACTTATTTAAACAAATTTTCAAAGCATCTTACTTATGTTTTGTGCAAAATTAATGTCGTAGAATATTCATATAGAAGTTTAAATCATAAAAATCTTATAATAGGCATATTTAGGAGTAATTATTTTAATTTGTAAGATATTATGTGTAGTTATGCGTCCAAAATTTTCGGAAAACCCAAACAACTTGTTTAAACAAATTGTTTTTATTGAATCCTACTTATGTTTTTTACAAAATTAGTGTCGTAAAATATTCATATCGAAGTTTTAATCTGATAATCTTATAATAGGCATATTTAGGAATAATTATTTTAATTTTTAAGAAATTATTCGTAATTATGCGGCCAAATTTTTTGAAAAACTCAAACAACTAGTTTAAACAGCTATTTTTAATGCAACCTACTAATGTTTTGTGCCAAATTAGTACCGTAGAGTGTTCATATCAAAGTGGTAGCTGGATATTCCTTTAATAGGCACAACTAGGAGTAACTATATTAAATTTATGTGGATTACGAGTAGTTATGAGGTAAAAAAATGTTGAAAAACTCAAATAATTCGTTTAAACAGCAGCTTTTAATGCATCTTACTTAACTTTTGTACAAAATTAGCACCATAGAAAGTTCATATCGAAGTTTTAATTGGACAATCTTATAATAGTCCTAATTAGGAGTAATTATATTAATTTGCATGAAATTTCATGTAGTTATACGGCCAAAATGGTTGAAAAACTCAAACAACATGTTTAAAGTGCCGTTTTTAATGCATGCTACCTATTTTTTGTGCAAAATTAATATCGTAGAATGTCCATATTGATGTGTTAATTGGCTAATCATTTAATAGGCATAATTAGGAGTAATCATATTAATTTTTACGTAATTATGTGTAGTTACGAGGCAAAAAATATTGAAAATCTCAAACAACTAGTTTAAACAGCAGTTTCTAATGTAAGATTACTTATGTTTTATGAAAAATTAGTATCGTGAGATATTCATATCAAAGTGTTAATTGGACAATCTTATAATAGGTATAATTAGGAGTAATTATATTAATTTTTACATAATTATGTGTAGTTATGCGGACAATAATTTTAAAAAACTCAAACAACTTGTTTAAACAGCTGTTTTAAAAGCATAATACTTATGTTTTGTGCAAAATTAGTATCGTAGAATATTCATATCGAAGTATTAATTGGATAATATTGTAATAGACATAATTAGGAGTAATTATATCAATTTTCACGAAATTATATGTAGTTATGAGGCCGAAAATGTTGAAAATCTTAAACAATTAGTTTAAACAGCAGTTTTTAGGTATCTTACTTATGTTTTATGAAAAATTAGTGTCATAGGATATTCGTATCAAAGTATTAATTGGATAATCTTATAATAGTTTTAATCAGGAGTAATTATATTAGTTTTCACGAAAATATGTGTAGTTATGCGCCCAATATTTTTGAAAAACTCAAACAACTGTTTAAACAGTTGTTTTTAAAGCATCGTACTTATGTTTTGTGCAAAATTAGTGTAGTAGAATATTCATATGGAACATATAAATGGACAATCTTATAATAGACATATTTAGGAGTAAATATATTAATTTGCAAGAAATTATGTGTAGTTATGCGGCCAAAAATTTGAAAAACTCAAACGGCTAGTTTAAACATCTGTTTTTAATGCATCCTACTTATGTTTTGTGCAAAATTAGTGTCCTAGAATATTCATATCGAGATGTTAATTGGATAATCTTTTAATAGACATAATTCGAAGTGGCTATTTCAATTTTGACGAAATTATGTATAGTTATGAAACCAAAAATGTTGAAAAACTCGAACAATTTGTTTAAACATCAGTTTCAAATGAATCTTGCATATGTTTTGTGCAATATTAGCGTCACAGAATGTTCATATCGATGTTTTAAATGGATAATCTTATAATAGACATAGTTAGGAGTAATAATATTAATTTGCACAAAATTATATGTAGTTACGTGGCCAAAATATTTGTAAAACTCAAAAAACTTGTTGGAACGGTTGTTTTTAATACGTGCTACTCATTTTTTGTGCAAAATTAATGTCGTAGAATGTTCATATGGAAGTGTTAATTGGATAATCTTTTAATTGGCATAATTTGGAGTAATTATATTACTTTTTACGAAATTATGTGCAGTTATGAGACCAAAAATGTTGAAAAAAATCTTAAACAACTAGCTTAAATAGCAGTTTCTAATACATCATACTTATGTTCTATAAATAATAGCGTCGTTGGATATTCATTTCAGAGTGTTCATTGGACAATATTATAATAGGTATAATTAGGAGTAATGATATTAATTTTCATGAAATAATGTGCAGTTATGCGGACAACAATTTTGAAAAACTCAAACAACTTATTTAAACAGCTGTTTTCAAAGCATCTTACTTATGTTTTGTGCAAAATTAATGTCGTAGAATATTCATATAGAAGTTTAAATCATAAAAATCTTATAATAGGCATATTTAGGAGTAATTATTTTAATTTGTAAGATATTATGTGTAGTTATGCGTCCAAAATTTTCGGAAAACCCAAACAACTTGTTTAAACAAATTTGTTTTTATTGAATCCTACTTATGTTTTTTACAAAATTAGTGTCGTAAAATATTCATATCGAAGTTTTAATCTGATAATCTTATAATAGGCATATTTAGGAATAATTATTTTAATTTTTAAGAAATTATTCGTAATTATGCGGCCAAATTTTTTGAAAAACTCAAACAACTAGTTTAAACAGCTATTTTTAATGCAACCTACTAATGTTTTGTGCCAAATTAGTACCGTAGAGTGTTCATATCAAAGTGGTAGCTGGATATTCCTTTAATAGGCACAACTAGGAGTAACTATATTAAATTTATGTGGATTACGAGTAGTTATGAGGTAAAAAAATGTTGAAAAACTCAAATAATTCGTTTAAACAGCAGCTTTTAATGCATCTTACTTAACTTTTGTACAAAATTAGCACCATAGAAAGTTCATATCGAAGTTTTAATTGGACAATCTTATAATAGTCCTAATTAGGAGTAATTATATTAATTTGCATGAAATTTCATGTAGTTATACGGCCAAAATGGTTGAAAAACTCAAACAACATGTTTAAAGTGCCGTTTTTAATGCATGCTACCTATTTTTTGTGCAAAATTAATATCGTAGAATGTCCATATTGATGTGTTAATTGGCTAATCATTTAATAGGCATAATTAGGAGTAATCATATTATTTTTTACGTAATTATGTGTAGATACGAGGCAAAAAATATTGAAAATCTCAAACAACTAGTTTAAACAGCAGTTTCTAATGTAAGATTACTTATGTTTTATGAAAAATTAGTATCGTGAGATATTCATATCAAAGTGTTAATTGGACAATCTTATAATAGGTATAATTAGGAGTAATTATATTAATTTTTACATAATTATGTGTAGTTATGCGGACAATAATTTTAAAAAACTCAAACAACTTGTTTAAACAGCTGTTTTAAAAGCTTAATACTTATGTTTTGTGCAAAATTAGTATCGTAGAATATTCATATCGAAGTATTAATTGGATAATATTGTAATAGACATAATTAGGAGTAATTATATCAATTTTCACGAAATTATATGTAGTTATGAGGCCGAAAATGTTGAAAATCTTAAACAATTAGTTTAAACAGCAGTTTTTAGGTATCTTACTTATGTTTTATGAAAAATTAGTGTCATAGGATATTCGTATCAAAGTATTAATTGGATAATCTTATAATAGTTTTAATCAGGAGTAATTATATTAGTTTTCACGAAAATATGTGTAGTTATGCGCCCAATATTTTTGAAAAACTCAAACAACCTGTTTAAACAGTTGTTTTTAAAGCATCGTACTTATGTTTTGTGCAAAATTAGTGTAGTAGAATATTCATATGGAACATATAAATGGACAATCTTATAATAGACATATTTAGGAGTAAATATATTAATTTGCAAGAAATTATGTGTAGTTATGCGGCCAAAAATTTGAAAAACTCAAACAAAGCTAGTTTAAACATCTGTTTTTAATGCATCCTACTTATGTTTTGTGCAAAATTAGTGTCCTAGAATATTCATATCGAGATGTTAATTGGATAATCTTTTAATAGACATAATTCGAAGTGGCTATTTCAATTTTGACGAAATTATGTATAGTTATGAAACCAAAAATGTTGAAAAACTCGAACAATTTGTTTAAACATCAGTTTCAAATGAATCTTGCATATGTTTTGTGCAATATTAGCGTCGCAGAATGTTCATATCGATGTTTTAAATGGATAATCTTATAATAGACATAGTTAGGAGTAATAATATTAATTTGCACAAAATTATATGTAGTTACGTGGCCAAAATATTTGTAAAACTCGAAAAACTTGTTGGAACGGCTGTTTTTAATACGTGCTACTCATTTTTTGTGCAAAATTAATGTCGTAGAATGTTCATATGGAAGTGTTAATTGGATAATCTTTTAATTGGCATAATTTGGAGTAATTATATTACTTTTTACGAAATTATGTGCAGTTATGAGACCAAAAATGTTGAAAAAAATCTTAAACAACTAGCTTAAATAGCAGTTTCTAATACATCATACTTATGTTCTATAAATAATAGCGTCGTTTATAATAGGCATATTTAGGAGTAATTATTTTAATTTGTAAGATATTATGTGTAGTTATGCGTCCAAAATTTTCGGAAAACCCAAACAACTTGTTTAAACAAATTGTTTTTATTGAATACTACTTATGTTTTTTGCAAAATTAGTGTCGTAAAATATTCATATCGAAGTTTTAATCTGATAATCTTATAATAGGCATATTTAGGAATAATTATTTTAATTTTTAAGAAATTATTCGTAATTATGCGGCCAATTTTTTTGAAAAACTCAAACAACAAGTTTAAACAGCTATTTTTAATGCAACCTACTTATGTTTTGTGTCAAATTAGTACCGTAGAGTGTTCATATCAAAGTGGTAGCTGGATATTCCTTTAATAGGCACAACTAGGAGTAACTATATTAAATTTATGTGGATTACGAGTAGTTATGAGGTAAAAAAATGTTGAAAAACTCAAATAATTCGTTTAAACAGCAGCTTTTAATGCATCTTACTTAACTTTTGTACAAAATTAGCACCATAGAAAGTTCATATCGAAGTTTTAATTGGACAATCTTATAATAGTCCTAATTAGGAGTAATTATATTAATTTGCATGAAATTTCATGTAGTTATACGGCCAAAATGGTTGAAAAACTCAAACAACACGTTTAAAGTGCCGTTTTTAATGCATGCTACCTATTTTTTGTGCAAAATTAATATCGTAGAATGTCCATATTGATGTGTTAATTGGCTAATCATTTAATAGGCATAATTAGGAGTAATCATATTAATTTTTACGTAATTATGTGTAGTTACGAGGCAAAAAATATTGAAAATCTCAAACAACTAGTTTAAACAGCAGTTTCTAATGTAAGATTACTTATGTTTTATGAAAAATTAGTATCGTGAGATATTCATATCAAAGTGTTAATTGGACAATCTTATAATAGGTATAATTAGGAGTAATTATATTAATTTTTACATAATTATGTGTAGTTATGCGGACAATAATTTTAAAAAACTCAAACAACTTGTTTAAACAGCTGTTTTAAAAGCATAATACTTATGTTTTGTGCAAAATTAGTATCGTAGAATATTCATATCGAAGTATTAATTGGATAATATTGTAATAGACATAATTAGGAGTAATTATATCAATTTTCACGAAATTATATGTAGTTATGAGGCCGAAAATGTTGAAAATCTTAAACAATTAGTTTAAACAGTAGTTTTTAGGTATCTTACTTATGTTTTATGAAAAATTAGTGTCATAGGATATTCGTATCAAAGTATTAATTGGATAATCTTATAATAGTTTTAATCAGGAGTAATTATATTAGTTTTCACGAAAATATGTGTAGTTATGCGCCCAATATTTTTGAAAAACTCAAACAACCTGTTTAAACAGTTGTTTTTAAAGCATCGTACTTATGTTTTGTGCAAAATTAGTGTAGTAGAATATTCATATGGAACATATAAATGGACAATCTTATAATAGACATATTTAGAAGTAAATATATTAATTTGCAAGAAATTATGTGTAGTTATGCGGCCAAAAATTTGAAAAACTCAAACAGCTAGTTTAAACATCTGTTTTTAATGCATCCTACTTATGTTTTGTGCAAAATTAGTGTCCTAGAATATTCATATCGAGATGTTAATTGGATAATCTTTTAATAGACATAATTCGAAGTGGCTATTTCAATTTTGACGAAATTATGTATAGTTATGAAACCAAAAATGTTGAAAAAGTCGAACAATTTGTTTAAACATCAGTTTCTAATGAATCTTGCATATGTTTTGTGCAATATTAGCGTCGCAGAATGTTCATATCGATGTTTTAAATGGATAATCTTATAATAGACATAGTTAGGAGTAATAATATTAATTTGCACAAAATTATATGTAGTTACGTGGCCAAAATATTTGCAAAACTCGAAAAACTTGTTGGAACGGCTGTTTTTAATACGTGCTACTCATTTTTTGTGCAAAATTAATGTCGTAGAATGTTCATATGGAAGTGTTAATTGGATAATCTTTTAATTGGCATAATTTGGAGTAATTATATTACTTTTTACGAAATTATGTGCAGTTATGAGACCAAAAATGTTGAAAAAAATCTTAAACAACTAGCTTAAATAGCAGTTTCTAATACATCATACTTATGTTCTATAAATAATAGCGTCGTTGGATATTCATTTCAGAGTGTTCATTGGACAATATTATAATAGGTATAATTAGGAGTAATGATATTAATTTTCATGAAATAATGTGCAGTTACGCGGACAACAATTTTGAAGAACTCAAACAACTTATTTAAACAGTAGTTTTCAAAGCATCTTATTTATGTTTTGTGCAAAATTAATGTCGTAGAATATTCATATAGAAGTTTAAATCATACAAATCTTATAATAGGCATATTTAGGAGTAATTATTTTAATTTGTAAGATATTATGTGTAGTTATGCGTCCAAAATTTTCGGAAAACCCAAACAACTTGTTTAAACAGCTGTTTTTATTGAATCCTACTTATGTTTTTTGCAAAATTAGTGTCGTAAAATATTCATATCGAAGTTTTAATCTGATAATCTTATAATAGGCATATTTAGGAATAATTATTTTAATTTTTAAGAAATTATTCGTAATTATGCGGCCAATTTTTTTGAAAAACTCAAACAACAAGTTTAAACAGCTATTTTTAATGCAACCTACTTATGTTTTGTGTCAAATTAGTACCGTAGAGTGTTCATATCAAAGTGGTAGCTGGATATTCCTTTAATAGGCACAACTAGGAGTAACTATATTAAATTTATGTGGATTACGAGTAGTTATGAGGTAAAAAAATGTTGAAAAACTCAAATAATTCGTTTAAACAGCAGCTTTTAATGCATCTTACTTAACTTTTGTACAAAATTAGCACCATAGAAAGTTCATATCGAAGTTTTAATTGGACAATCTTATAATAGTCCTAATTAGGAGTAATTATATTAATTTGCATGAAATTTCATGTAGTTATACGGCCAAAATGGTTGAAAAACTCAAACAACACGTTTAAAGTGCCGTTTTTAATGCATGCTACCTATTTTTTGTGCAAAATTAATATCGTAGAATGTCCATATTGATGTGTTAATTGGCTAATCATTTAATAGGCATAATTAGGAGTAATCATATTAATTTTTACGTAATTATGTGTAGTTACGAGGCAAAAAATATTGAAAATCTCAAACAACTAGTTTAAACAGCAGTTTCTAATGTAAGATTACTTATGTTTTATGAAAAATTAGTATCGTGAGATATTCATATCAAAGTGTTAATTGGACAATATTATAATAGGTATAATTAGGAGTAATTATATTAATTTTTACATAATTATGTGTAGTTATGCGGACAATAATTTTAAAAAACTCAAACAACTTGTTTAAACAGCTGTTTTAAAAGCATAATACTTATGTTTTGTGCAAAATTAGTATCGTAGAATATTCATATCGAAGTATTAATTGGATAATATTGTAATAGACATAATTAGGAGTAATTATATCAATTTTCACGAAATTATATGTAGTTATGAGGCCGAAAATGTTGAAAATCTTAAACAATTAGTTTAAACAGCAGTTTTTAGGTATCTTACTTATGTTTTATGAAAAATTAGTGTCATAGGATATTCGTATCAAAGTATTAATTGGATAATCTTATAATAGTTTTAATCAGGAGTAATTATATTAGTTTTCACGAAAATATGTGTAGTTATGCGCCCAATATTTTTGAAAAACTCAAACAACCTGTTTAAACAGTTGTTTTTAAAGCATCGTACTTATGTTTTGTGCAAAATTAGTGTAGTAGAATATTCATATGGAACATATAAATGGACAATCTTATAATAGACATATTTAGAAGTAAATATATTAATTTGCAAGAAATTATGTGTAGTTATGCGGCCAAAAATTTGAAAAACTCAAACAGCTAGTTTAAACATCTGTTTTTAATGCATCCTACTTATGTTTTGTGCAAAATTAGTGTCCTAGAATATTCATATCGAGATGTTAATTGGATAATCTTTTAATAGACATAATTCGAAGTGGCTATTTCAATTTTGACGAAATTATGTATAGTTATGAAACCAAAAATGTTGAAAAAGTCGAACAATTTGTTTAAACATCAGTTTCTAATGAATCTTGCATATGTTTTGTGCAATATTAGCGTCGCAGAATGTTCATATCGATGTTTTAAATGGATAATCTTATAATAGACATAGTTAGGAGTAATAATATTAATTTGCACAAAATTATATGTAGTTACGTGGCCAAAATATTTGCAAAACTCGAAAAACTTGTTGGAACGGCTGTTTTTAATACGTGCTACTCATTTTTTGTGCAAAATTAATGTCGTAGAATGTTCATATGGAAGTGTTAATTGGATAATCTTTTAATTGGCATAATTTGGAGTAATTATATTACTTTTTACGAAATTATGTGCAGTTATGAGACCAAAAATGTTGAAAAAATCTTAAACAACTAGCTTAAATAGCAGTTTCTAATACATCATACTTATGTTCTATAAATAATAGCGTCGTTGGATATTCATTTCAGAGTGTTCATTGGACAATATTATAATAGGTATAATTAGGAGTAATGATATTAATTTTCATGAAATAATGTGCAGTTACGCGGACAACAATTTTGAAGAACTCAAACAACTTATTTAAACAGCCGTTTTCAAAGCATCTTATTTATGTTTTGTGCAAAATTAATGTCGTAGAATATTCATATAGAAGTTTAAATCATACAAATCTTATAATAGGCATATTTAGGAGTAATTATTTTAATTTGTAAGATATTATGTGTAGTTATGCGTCCAAAATTTTCGGAAAACCCAAACAACTTGTTTAAACAGCTGTTTTTATTGAATCCTACTTATGTTTTTTGCAAAATTAGTGTCGTAAAATATTCATATCGAAGTTTTAATCTGATAATCTTATAATAGGCATATTTAGGAATAATTATTTTAATTTTTAAGAAATTATTCGTAATTATGCGGCCAATTTTTTTGAAAAACTCAAACAACAAGTTTAAACAGCTATTTTTAATGCAACCTACTTATGTTTTGTGTCAAATTAGTACCGTAGAGTGTTCATATCAAAGTGGTAGCTGGATATTCCTTTAATAGGCACAACTAGGAGTAACTATATTAAATTTATGTGGATTACGAGTAGTTATGAGGTAAAAAAATGTTGAAAAACTCAAATAATTCGTTTAAACAGCAGCTTTTAATGCATCTTACTTAACTTTTGTACAAAATTAGCACCATAGAAAGTTCATATCGAAGTTTTAATTGGACAATCTTATAATAGTCCTAATTAGGAGTAATTATATTAATTTGCATGAAATTTCATGTAGTTATACGGCCAAAATGGTTGAAAAACTCAAACAACACGTTTTAAGTGTCGTTTTTAATGCATGCTACCTATTTTTTGTGCAAAATTAATATCGTAGAATGTCCATATTGATGTGTTAATTGGCTAATCATTTAATAGGCATAATTAGGAGTAATCATATTAATTTTTACGTAATTATGTGTAGTTACGAGGCAAAAAATATTGAAAATCTCAAACAACTAGTTTAAACAGCAGTTTCTAATGTAAGATTACTTATGTTTTATGAAAAATTAGTATCGTGAGATATTCATATCAAAGTGTTAATTGGACAATCTTATAATAGGTATAATTAGGAGTAATTATATTAATTTTTACATAATTATGTGTAGTTATGCGGACAATAATTTTAAAAAACTCAAACAACTTGTTTAAACAGCTGTTTTAAAAGCATAATACTTATGTTTTGTGCAAAATTAGTATCGTAGAATATTCATATCGAAGTATTAATTGGATAATATTGTAATAGACATAATTAGGAGTAATTATATCAATTTTCACGAAATTATATGTAGTTATGAGGCCGAAAATGTTGAAAATCTTAAACAATTAGTTTAAACAGCAGTTTTTAGGTATCTTACTTATGTTTTATGAAAAATTAGTGTCATAGGATATTCGTATCAAAGTATTAATTGGATAATCTTATAATAGTTTTAATCAGGAGTAATTATATTAGTTTTCACGAAAATATGTGTAGTTATGCGCCCAATATTTTTGAAAAACTCAAACAACCTGTTTAAACAGTTGTTTTTAAAGCATCGTACTTATGTTTTGTGCAAAATTAGTGTAGTAGAATATTCATATGGAACATATAAATGGACAATCTTATAATAGACATATTTAGGAGTAAATATATTAATTTGCAAGAAATTATGTGTAGTTATGCGGCCAAAAATTTGAAAAACTCAAACAGCTAGTTTAAACATCTGTTTTTAATGCATCCTACTTATGTTTTGTGCAAAATTAGTGTCCTAGAATATTCATATCGAGATGTTAATTGGATAATCTTTTAATAGACATAATTCGAAGTGGCTATTTCAATTTTGACGAAATTATGTATAGTTATGAAACCAAAAATGTTGAAAAACTCGAACAATTTGTTTAAACATCAGTTTCAAATGAATCTTGCATATGTTTTGTGCAATATTAGCGTCGCAGAATGTTCATATCGATGTTTTAAATGGATAATCTTATAATAGACATAGTTAGGAGTAATAATATTAATTTGCACAAAATTATATGTAGTTACGTGGCCAAAATATTTGTAAAACTCGAAAAACTTGTTGGAACGGCTGTTTTTAATACGTGCTACTCATTTTTTGTGCAAAATTAATGTCGTAGAATGTTCATATGGAAGTGTTAATTGGATAATCTTTTAATTGGCATAATTTGGAGTAATTATATTACTTTTTACGAAATTATGTGCAGTTATGAGACCAAAAATGTTGAAAAAAATCTTAAACAACTAGCTTAAATAGCAGTTTCTAATACATCATACTTATGTTCTATAAATAATAG
Source organism: Schoenoplectus tabernaemontani (assembly GCA_037127355.1). NCBI lineage: Eukaryota > Viridiplantae > Streptophyta > Magnoliopsida > Poales > Cyperaceae > Schoenoplectus > Schoenoplectus tabernaemontani. The sequence continues at coordinate 21,732,004 of CM073751.1, forward strand.
CGTCGTTGGATATTCATTTCAGAGTGTTCATTGGACAATATTATAATAGGTATAATTAGGAGTAATGATATTAATTTTCATGAAATAATGTGCAGTTACGCGGACAACAATTTTGAAGAACTCAAACAACTTATTTAAACAGCCGTTTTCAAAGCATCTTATTTATGTTTTGTGCAAAATTAATGTCGTAGAATATTCATATAGAAGTTTAAATCATACAAATCTTATAATAGGCATATTTAGGAGTAATTATTTTAATTTGTAAGATATTATGTGTAGTTATGCGTCCAAAATTTTCGGAAAACCCAAACAACTTGTTTAAACAGCTGTTTTTATTGAATCCTACTTATGTTTTTTGCAAAATTAGTGTCGTAAAATATTCATATCGAAGTTTTAATCTGATAATCTTATAATAGGCATATTTAGGAATAATTATTTTAATTTTTAAGAAATTATTCGTAATTATGCGGCCAATTTTTTTGAAAAACTCAAACAACAAGTTTAAACAGCTATTTTTAATGCAACCTACTTATGTTTTGTGTCAAATTAGTACCGTAGAGTGTTCATATCAAAGTGGTAGCTGGATATTCCTTTAATAGGCACAACTAGGAGTAACTATATTAAATTTATGTGGATTACGAGTAGTTATGAGGTAAAAAAATGTTGAAAAACTCAAATAATTCGTTTAAACAGCAGCTTTTAATGCATCTTACTTAACTTTTGTACAAAATTAGCACCATAGAAAGTTCATATCGAAGTTTTAATTGGACAATCTTATAATAGTCCTAATTAGGAGTAATTATATTAATTTGCATGAAATTTCATGTAGTTATACGGCCAAAATGGTTGAAAAACTCAAACAACACGTTTTAAGTGCCGTTTTTAATGCATGCTACCTATTTTTTGTGCAAAATTAATATCGTAGAATGTCCATATTGATGTGTTAATTGGCTAATCATTTAATAGGCATAATTAGGAGTAATCATATTAATTTTTACGTAATTATGTGTAGTTACGAGGCAAAAAATATTGAAAATCTCAAACAACTAGTTTAAACAGCAGTTTCTAATGTAAGATTACTTATGTTTTATGAAAAATTAGTATCGTGAGATATTCATATCAAAGTGTTAATTGGACAATATTATAATAGGTATAATTAGGAGTAATTATATTAATTTTTACATAATTATGTGTAGTTATGCGGACAATAATTTTAAAAAACTCAAACAACTTGTTTAAACAGCTGTTTTAAAAGCATAATACTTATGTTTTGTGCAAAATTAGTATCGTAGAATATTCATATCGAAGTATTAATTGGATAATATTGTAATAGACATAATTAGGAGTAATTATATCAATTTTCACGAAATTATATGTAGTTATGAGGCCGAAAATGTTGAAAATCTTAAACAATTAGTTTAAACAGCAGTTTTTAGGTATCTTACTTATGTTTTATGAAAAATTAGTGTCATAGGATATTCGTATCAAAGTATTAATTGGATAATCTTATAATAGTTTTAATCAGGAGTAATTATATTAGTTTTCACGAAAATATGTGTAGTTATGCGCCCAATATTTTTGAAAAACTCAAACAACCTGTTTAAACAGTTGTTTTTAAAGCATCGTACTTATGTTTTGTGCAAAATTAGTGTAGTAGAATATTCATATGGAACATATAAATGGACAATCTTATAATAGACATATTTAGGAGTAAATATATTAATTTGCAAGAAATTATGTGTAGTTATGCGGCCAAAAATTTGAAAAACTCAAACAGCTAGTTTAAACATCTGTTTTTAATGCATCCTACTTATGTTTTGTGCAAAATTAGTGTCCTAGAATATTCATATCGAGATGTTAATTGGATAATCTTTTAATAGACATAATTCGAAGTGGCTATTTCAATTTTGACGAAATTATGTATAGTTATGAAACCAAAAATGTTGAAAAACTCGAACAATTTGTTTAAACATCAGTTTCAAATGAATCTTGCATATGTTTTGTGCAATATTAGCGTCGCAGAATGTTCATATCGATGTTTTAAATGGATAATCTTATAATAGACATAGTTAGGAGTAATAATATTAATTTGCACAAAATTATATGTAGTTACGTGGCCAAAATATTTGTAAAACTCGAAAAACTTGTTGGAACGGCTGTTTTTAATACGTGCTACTCATTTTTTGTGCAAAATTAATGTCGTAGAATGTTCATATGGAAGTGTTAATTGGATAATCTTTTAATTGGCATAATTTGGAGTAATTATATTACTTTTTACGAAATTATGTGCAGTTATGAGACCAAAAATGTTGAAAAAAATCTTAAACAACTAGCTTAAATAGCAGTTTCTAATATATCATACTTATGTTCTATAAATAATAGCGTCGTTGGATATTCATATCGAGTGTTCATTGGACAATATTATAATAGGTATAATTAGGAGTAATGATATTAATTTTCATGAAATAATGTGCAGTTACGCGGACAACAATTTTGAAGAACTCAAACAACTCATTTAAACAGCCGTTTTCAAAGCATCTTATTTATGTTTTGTGCAAAATTAATGTCGTAGAATATTCATATAGAAGTTTAAATCATACAAATCTTATAATAGGCATATTTAGGAGTAATTATTTTAATTTGTAAGATATTATGTGTAGTTATGCGTCCAAAATTTTCGGAAAACCCAAACAACTTGTTTAAACAGCTGTTTTTATTGAATCCTACTTATGTTTTTTGCAAAATTAGTGTCGTAAAATATTCATATCGAAGTTTTAATCTGATAATCTTATAATAGGCATATTTAGGAATAATTATTTTAATTTTTAAGAAATTATTCGTAATTATGCGGCCAAATTTTTTGAAAAACTCAAACAACTAGTTTAAACAGCTATTTTTAATGCAACCTACTTATGTTTTGTGCCAAATTAGTACCGTAGAGTGTTCATATCAAAGTGGTAGCTGGATATTCCTTTAATAGGCACAACTAGGAGTAACTATATTAAATTTATGTGGATTACGAGTAGTTATGAGGTAAAAAAATGTTGAAAAACTCAAATAATTCGTTTAAACAGCAGCTTTTAATGCATCTTACTTAACTTTTGTACAAAATTAGCACCATAGAAAGTTCATATCGAAGTTTTAATTGGACAATCTTATAATAGTCCTAATTAGGAGTAATTATATTAATTTGCATGAAATTTCATGTAGTTATACGGCCAAAATGGTTGAAAAACTCAAACAACACGTTTAAAGTGCCGTTTTTAATGCATGCTACCTATTTTTTGTGCAAAATTAATATCGTAGAATGTCCATATTGATGTGTTAATTGGCTAATCATTTAATAGGCATAATTAGGAATAATCATATTAATTTTTACGTAATTATGTGTAGTTACGAGGCAAAAAATATTGAAAATCTCAAACAACTAGTTTAAACAGCAGTTTCTAATGTAAGATTACTTATGTTTTATGAAAAATTAGTATCGTGAGATATTCATATCAAAGTGTTAATTGGACAATCTTATAATAGGTATAATTAGGAGTAATTGTATTAATTTTTACATAATTATGTGTAGTTATGCGGACAATAATTTTAAAAAACTCAAACAACTTGTTTAAACAGCTGTTTTAAAAGCATAATACTTATGTTTTGTGCAAAATTAGTATCGTAGAATATTCATATCGAAGTATTAATTGGATAATATTGTAATAGACATAATTAGGAGTAATTATATCAATTTTCACGAAATTATATGTAGTTATGAGGCCGAAAATGTTGAAAATCTTAAACAATTAGTTTAAACAGCAGTTTTTAGGTATCTTACTTATGTTTTATGAAAAATTAGTGTCATAGGATATTCGTATCAAAGTATTAATTGGATAATCTTATAATAGTTTTAATCAGGAGTAATTATATTAGTTTTCACGAAAATATGTGTAGTTATGCGCCCAATATTTTTGAAAAACTCAAACAACCTATTTAAACAGTTGTTTTTAAAGCATCGTACTTATGTTTTGTGCAAAATTAGTGTAGTAGAATATTCATATGGAACATATAAATGGACAATCTTATAATAGACATATTTAGGAGTAAATATATTAATTTGCAAGAAATTATGTGTAGTTATGCGGCCAAAAATTTGAAAAACTCAAACAGCTAGTTTAAACATCTGTTTTTAATGCATCCTACTTATGTTTTGTGCAAAATTAGTGTCCTAGAATATTCATATCGAGATGTTAATTGGATAATCTTTTAATAGACATAATTCGAAGTGGCTATTTCAATTTTGACGAAATTATGTATAGTTATGAAACCAAAAATGTTGAAAAAGTCGAACAATTTGTTTAAACATCAGTTTCTAATGAATCTTGCATATGTTTTGTGCAATATTAGCGTCGCAGAATGTTCATATCGATGTTTTAAATGGATAATCTTATAATAGACATAGTTAGGAGTAATAATATTAATTTGCACAAAATTATATGTAGTTACGTGGCCAAAATTTTTGCAAAACTCGAAAAACTTGTTGGAACGGCTGTTTTTAATACGTGCTACTCATTTTTTGTGCAAAATTAATGTCGTAGAATGTTCATATGGAAGTGTTAATTGGATAATCTTTTAATTGGCATAATTTGGAGTAATTATATTACTTTTTACGAAATTATGTGCAGTTATGAGACCAAAAATGTTGAAAAAAATCTTAAACAACTAGCTTAAATAGCAGTTTCTAATATATCATACTTATGTTCTATAAATAATAGCGTCGTTGGATATTCATATCAGAGTGTTCATTGGACAATATTATAATAGGTATAATTAGGAGTAATGATATTAATTTTCATGAAATAATGTGCAGTTACGCGGACAACAATTTTGAAGAACTCAAACAACTCATTTAAACAGCCGTTTTCAAAGCATCTTATTTATGTTTTGTGCAAAATTAATGTCGTAGAATATTCATATAGAAGTTTAAATCATACAAATCTTATAATAGGCATATTTAGGAGTAATTATTTTAATTTGTAAGATATTATGTGTAGTTATGCGTCCAAAATTTTCGGAAAACCCAAACAACTTGTTTAAACAAATTTGTTTTTATTGAATCCTACTTATGTTTTTTGCAAAATTAGTGTCGTAAAATATTCATATCGAAGTTTTAATCTGATAATCTTATAATAGGCATATTTAGGAATAATTATTTTAATTTTTAAGAAATTATTCGTAATTATGCGGCCAAATTTTTTGAAAAACTCAAACAACTAGTTTAAACAGCTATTTTTAATGCAACCTACTTATGTTTTGTGCCAAATTAGTACCGTAGAGTGTTCATATCAAAGTGGTAGCTGGATATTCCTTTAATAGGCACAACTAGGAGTAACTATATTAAATTTATGTGGATTACGAGTAGTTATGAGGTAAAAAAATGTTGAAAAACTCAAATAATTCGTTTAAACAGCAGCTTTTAATGCATCTTACTTAACTTTTGTACAAAATTAGCACCATAGAAAGTTCATATCGAAGTTTTAATTGGACAATCTTATAATAGTCCTAATTAGGAGTAATTATATTAATTTGCATGAAATTTCATGTAGTTATACGGCCAAAATGGTTGAAAAACTCAAACAACACGTTTTAAGTGCCGTTTTTAATGCATGCTGCCTATTTTTTGTGCAAAATTAATATCGTAGAATGTCCATATTGATGTGTTAATTGGCTAATCATTTAATAGGCATAATTAGGAGTAATCATATTAATTTTTACGTAATTATGTGTAGTTACGAGGCAAAAAATATTGAAAATCTCAAACAACTAGTTTAAACAGCAGTTGCTAATGTAAGATTACTTATGTTTTATGAAAAATTAGTATCGTGAGATATTCATATCAAAGTGTTAATTGGACAATCTTATAATAGGTATAATTAGGAGTAATTGTATTAATTTTTACATAATTATGTGTAGTTATGCGGACAATAATTTTAAAAAACTCAAACAACTTGTTTAAACAGCTGTTTTAAAAGCATAATACTTATGTTTTGTGCAAAATTAGTATCGTAGAATATTCATATCGAAGTATTAATTGGATAATATTGTAATAGACATAATTAGGAGTAATTATATCAATTTTCACGAAATTATATGTAGTTATGAGGCCGAAAATGTTGAAAATCTTAAACAATTAGTTTAAACAGCAGTTTTTAGGTATCTTACTTATGTTTTATGAAAAATTAGTGTCATAGGATATTCGTATCAAAGTATTAATTGGATAATCTTATAATAGTTTTAATCAGGAGTAATTATATTAGTTTTCACGAAAATATGTGTAGTTATGCGCCCAATATTTTTGAAAAACTCAAACAACCTGTTTAAACAGTTGTTTTTAAAGCATCGTACTTATGTTTTGTGCAAAATTAGTGTAGTAGAATATTCATATGGAACATATAAATGGACAATCTTATAATAGACATATTTAGGAGTAAATATATTAATTTGCAAGAAATTATGTGTAGTTATGCGGCCAAAAATTTGAAAAACTCAAACAGCTAGTTTAAACATCTGTTTTTAATGCATCCTACTTATGTTTTGTGCAAAATTAGTGTCCTAGAATATTCATATCGAGATGTTAATTAGATAATCTTTTAATAGACATAATTCGAAGTGGCTATTTCAATTTTGACGAAATTATGTATAGTTATGAAACCAAAAATGTTGAAAAACTCGAACAATTTGTTTAAACATCAGTTTCTAATGAATCTTGCATATGTTTTGTGCAATATTAGCGTCATGAGAATGTTCATATCGATGTTTTAAATGGATAATCTTATAATAGACATAGTTAGGAGTAATAATATTAATTTGCACAAAATTATATGTAGTTACGTGGCCAAAATATTTGCAAAACTCGAAAAACTTGTTGGAACGGCTGTTTTTAATACGTGCTACTCATTTTTTGTGCAAAATTAATGTCGTAGAATGTTCATATGGAAGTGTTAATTGGATAATCTTTTAATTGGCATAATTTGGAGTAATTATATTACTTTTTACGAAATTATGTGCAGTTATGAGACCAAAAATGTTGAAAAAAATCTTAAACAACTAGCTTAAATAGCAGTTTCTAATATATCATACTTATGTTCTATAAATAATAGCGTCGTTGGATATTCATATCAGAGTGTTCATTGGACAATATTATAATAGGTATAATTAGGAGTAATGATATTAATTTTCATGAAATAATGTGCAGTTACGCGGACAACAATTTTGAAGAACTCAAACAACTCATTTAAACAGCCGTTTTCAAAGCATCTTATTTATGTTTTGTGCAAAATTAATGTCGTAGAATATTCATATAGAAGTTTAAATCATACAAATCTTATAATAGGCATATTTAGGAGTAATTATTTTAATTTGTAAGATATTATGTGTAGTTATGCGTCCAAAATTTTCGGAAAACCCAAACAACTTGTTTAAACAGCTGTTTTTATTGAATCCTACTTATGTTTTTTGCAAAATTAGTGTCGTAAAATATTCATATCGAAGTTTTAATCTGATAATCTTATAATAGGCATATTTAGGAATAATTATTTTAATTTTTAAGAAATTATTCGTAATTATGCGGCCAATTTTTTTGAAAAACTCAAACAACAAGTTTAAACAGCTATTTTTAATGCAACCTACTTATGTTTTGTGTCAAATTAGTACCGTAGAGTGTTCATATCAAAGTGGTAGCTGGATATTCCTTTAATAGGCACAACTAGGAGTAACTATATTAAATTTATGTGGATTACGAGTAGTTATGAGGTAAAAAAATGTTGAAAAACTCAAATAATTCGTTTAAACAGCAGCTTTTAATGCATCTTACTTAACTTTTGTACAAAATTAGCACCATAGAAAGTTCATATCGAAGTTTTAATTGGACAATCTTATAATAGTCCTAATTAGGAGTAATTATATTAATTTGCATGAAATTTCATGTAGTTATACGGCCAAAATGGTTGAAAAACTCAAACAACACGTTTTAAGTGCCGCTTTTAATGCATGCTACCTATTTTTTGTGCAAAATTAATATCGTAGAATGTCCATATTGATGTGTTAATTGGCTAATCATTTAATAGGCATAATTAGGAGTAATCATATTAATTTTTACGTAATTATGTGTAGTTACGAGGCAAAAAATATTGAAAATCTCAAACAACTAGTTTAAACAGCAGTTTCTAATGTAAGATTACTTATGTTTTATGAAAAATTAGTATCGTGAGATATTCATATCAAAGTGTTAATTGGACAATCTTATAATAGGTATAATTAGGAGTAATTATATTAATTTTTACATAATTATGTGTAGTTATGCGGACAATAATTTTAAAAACTCAAACAACTTGTTTAAACAGCTGTTTTAAAAGCATAATACTTATGTTTTGTGCAAAATTAGTATCGTAGAATATTCATATCGAAGTATTAATTGGATAATATTGTAATAGACATAATTAGGAGTAATTATATCAATTTTCACGAAATTATATGTAGTTATGAGGCCGAAAATGTTGAAAATCTTAAACAATTAGTTTAAACAGCAGTTTTTAGGTATCTTACTTATGTTTTATGAAAAATTAGTGTCATAGGATATTCGTATCAAAGTATTAATTGGATAATCTTATAATAGTTTTAATCAGGAGTAATTATATTAGTTTTCACGAAAATATGTGTAGTTATGCGCCCAATATTTTTGAAAAACTCAAACAACCTGTTTAAACGGTTGTTTTTAAAGCATCGTACTTATGTTTTGTGCAAAATTAGTGTAGTAGAATATTCATATGGAACATATAAATGGACAATCTTATAATAGACATATTTAGGAGTAAATATATTAATTTGCAAGAAATTATGTGTAGTTATGCGGCCAAAAATTTGAAAAACTCAAACAGCTAGTTTAAACATCTGTTTTTAATGCATCCTACTTATGTTTTGTGCAAAATTAGTGTCCTAGAATATTCATATCGAGATGTTAATTGGATAATCTTTTAATAGACATAATTCGAAGTGGCTATTTCAATTTTGACGAAATTATGTATAGTTATGAAACCAAAAATGTTGAAAAACTCGAACAATTTGTTTAAACATCAGTTTCTAATGAATCTTGCATATGTTTTGTGCAATATTAGCGTCGCAGAATGTTCATATCGATGTTTTAAATGGATAATCTTATAATAGACATAGTTAGGAGTAATAATATTAATTTGCACAAAATTATATGTAGTTACGTGGCCAAAATATTTGCAAAACTCGAAAAACTTGTTGGAACGGCTGTTTTTAATACGTGCTACTCATTTTTTGTGCAAAATTAATGTCGTAGAATGTTCATATGGAAGTGTTAATTGGATAATCTTTTAATTGGCATAATTTGGAGTAATTATATTACTTTTTACGAAATTATGTGCAGTTATGAGACCAAAAATGTTGAAAAAAATCTTAAACAACTAGCTTAAATAGCAGTTTCTAATATATCATACTTATGTTCTATAAATAATAGCGTCGTTGGATATTCATATCAGAGTGTTCATTGGACAATATTATAATAGGTATAATTAGGAGTAATGATATTAATTTTCATGAAATAATGTGCAGTTACGCGGACAACAATTTTGAAGAACTCAAACAACTCATTTAAACAGCCGTTTTCAAAGCATCTTATTTATGTTTTGTGCAAAATTAATGTCGTAGAATATTCATATAGAAGTTTAAATCATACAAATCTTATAATAGGCATATTTAGGAGTAATTATTTTAATTTGTAAGATATTATGTGTAGTTATGCGTCCAAAATTTTCGGAAAACCCAAACAACTTGTTTAAACAGCTGTTTTTATTGAATCCTACTTATGTTTTTTGCAAAATTAGTGTCGTAAAATATTCATATCGAAGTTTTAATCTGATAATCTTATAATAGGCATATTTAGGAATAATTATTTTAATTTTTAAGAAATTATTCGTAATTATGCGGCCAAATTTTTTGAAAAACTCAAACAACTAGTTTAAACAGCTATTTTTAATGCAACCTACTTATGTTTTGTGCCAAATTAGTACCGTAGAGTGTTCATATCAAAGTGGTAGCTGGATATTCCTTTAATAGGCACAACTAGGAGTAACTATATTAAATTTATGTGGATTACGAGTAGTTATGAGGTAAAAAAATGTTGAAAAACTCAAATAATTCGTTTAAACAGCAGCTTTTAATGCATCTTACTTAACTTTTGTACAAAATTAGCACCATAGAAAGTTCATATCGAAGTTTTAATTGGACAATCTTATAATAGTCCTAATTAGGAGTAATTATATTAATTTGCATGAAATTTCATGTAGTTATACGGCCAAAATGGTTGAAAAACTCAAACAACACGTTTTAAGTGCCGTTTTTAATGCATGCTGCCTATTTTTTGTGCAAAATTAATATCGTAGAATGTCCATATTGATGTGTTAATTGGCTAATCATTTAATAGGCATAATTAGGAGTAATCATATTAATTTTTACGTAATTATGTGTAGTAGTTACGAGGCAAAAAATATTGAAAATCTCAAACAACTAGTTTAAACAGCAGTTGCTAATGTAAGATTACTTATGTTTTATGAAAAATTAGTATCGTGAGATATTCATATCAAAGTGTTAATTGGACAATCTTATAATAGGTATAATTAGGAGTAATTGTATTAATTTTTACATAATTATGTGTAGTTATGCGGACAATAATTTTAAAAAACTCAAACAACTTGTTTAAACAGCTGTTTTAAAAGCATAATACTTATGTTTTGTGCAAAATTAGTATCGTAGAATATTCATATCGAAGTATTAATTGGATAATATTGTAATAGACATAATTAGGAGTAATTATATCAATTTTCACGAAATTATATGTAGTTATGAGGCCGAAAATGTTGAAAATCTTAAACAATTAGTTTAAACAGCAGTTTTTAGGTATCTTACTTATGTTTTATGAAAAATTAGTGTCATAGGATATTCGTATCAAAGTATTAATTGGATAATCTTATAATAGTTTTAATCAGGAGTAATTATATTAGTTTTCACGAAAATATGTGTAGTTATGCGCCCAATATTTTTGAAAAACTCAAACAACCTGTTTAAACGGTTGTTTTTAAAGCATCGTACTTATGTTTTGTGCAAAATTAGTGTAGTAGAATATTCATATGGAACATATAAATGGACAATCTTATAATAGACATATTTAGGAGTAAATATATTAATTTGCAAGAAATTATGTGTAGTTATGCGGCCAAAAATTTGAAAAACTCAAACAGCTAGTTTAAACATCTGTTTTTAATGCATCCTACTTATGTTTTGTGCAAAATTAGTGTCCTAGAATATTCATATCGAGATGTTAATTGGATAATCTTTTAATAGACATAATTCGAAGTGGCTATTTCAATTTTGACGAAATTATGTATAGTTATGAAACCAAAAATGTTGAAAAACTCGAACAATTTGTTTAAACATCAGTTTCTAATGAATCTTGCATATGTTTTGTGCAATATTAGTAGCGTCGCAGAATGTTCATATCGATGTTTTAAATGGATAATCTTATAATAGACATAGTTAGGAGTAATAATATTAATTTGCACAAAATTATATGTAGTTACGTGGCCAAAATATTTGCAAAACTCGAAAAACTTGTTGGAACGGCTGTTTTTAATACGTGCTACTCATTTTTTGTGCAAAATTAATGTCGTAGAATGTTCATATGGAAGTGTTAATTGGATAATCTTTTAATTGGCATAATTTGGAGTAATTATATTACTTTTTACTTAAATTATGTGCAGTTATGAGACCAAAAATGTTGAAAAAATCTTAAACAACTAGCTTAAATAGCAGTTTCTAATATATCATACTTATGTTCTATAAATAATAGCGTCGTTGGATATTCATATCAGAGTGTTCATTGGACAATATTATAATAGGTATAATTAGGAGTAATGATATTAATTTTCATGAAATAATGTGCAGTTACGCGGACAACAATTTTGAAGAACTCAAACAACTCATTTAAACAGCCGTTTTCAAAGCATCTTATTTATGTTTTGTGCAAAATTAATGTCGTAGAATATTCATATAGAAGTTTAAATCATACAAATCTTATAATAGGCATATTTAGGAGTAATTATTTTAATTTGTAAGATATTATGTGTAGTTATGCGTCCAAAATTTTCGGAAAACCCAAACAACTTGTTTAAACAGCTGTTTTTATTGAATCCTACTTATGTTTTTTGCAAAATTAGTGTCGTAAAATATTCATATCGAAGTTTTAATCTGATAATCTTATAATAGGCATATTTAGGAATAATTATTTTAATTTTTAAGAAATTATTCGTAATTATGCGGCCAAATTTTTTGAAAAACTCAAACAACTAGTTTAAACAGCTATTTTTAATGCAACCTACTTATGTTTTGTGCCAAATTAGTACCGTAGAGTGTTCATATCAAAGTGGTAGCTGGATATTCCTTTAATAGGCACAACTAGGAGTAACTATATTAAATTTATGTGGATTACGAGTAGTTATGAGGTAAAAAAATGTTGAAAAACTCAAATAATTCGTTTAAACAGCAGCTTTTAATGCATCTTACTTAACTTTTGTACAAAATTAGCACCATAGAAAGTTCATATCGAAGTTTTAATTGGACAATCTTATAATAGTCCTAATTAGGAGTAATTATATTAATTTGCATGAAATTTCATGTAGTTATACGGCCAAAATGGTTGAAAAACTCAAACAACACGTTTTAAGTGCCGTTTTTAATGCATGCTGCCTATTTTTTGTGCAAAATTAATATCGTAGAATGTCCATATTGATGTGTTAATTGGCTAATCATTTAATAGGCATAATTAGGAGTAATCATATTAATTTTTACGTAATTATGTGTAGTTACGAGGCAAAAAATATTGAAAATCTCAAACAACTAGTTTAAACAGCAGTTGCTAATGTAAGATTACTTATGTTTTATGAAAAATTAGTATCGTGAGATATTCATATCAAAGTGTTAATTGGACAATCTTATAATAGGTATAATTAGGAGTAATTGTATTAATTTTTACATAATTATGTGTAGTTATGCGGACAATAATTTTAAAAAACTCAAACAACTTGTTTAAACAGCTGTTTTAAAAGCATAATACTTATGTTTTGTGCAAAATTAGTATCGTAGAATATTCATATCGAAGTATTAATTGGATAATATTGTAATAGACATAATTAGGAGTAATTATATCAATTTTCACGAAATTATATGTAGTTATGAGGCCGAAAATGTTGAAAATCTTAAACAATTAGTTTAAACAGCAGTTTTTAGGTATCTTACTTATGTTTTATGAAAAATTAGTGTCATAGGATATTCGTATCAAAGTATTAATTGGATAATCTTATAATAGTTTTAATCAGGAGTAATTATATTAGTTTTCACGAAAATATGTGTAGTTATGCGCCCAATATTTTTGAAAAACTCAAACAACCTGTTTAAACGGTTGTTTTTAAAGCATCGTACTTATGTTTTGTGCAAAATTAGTGTAGTAGAATATTCATATGGAACATATAAATGGACAATCTTATAATAGACATATTTAGGAGTAAATATATTAATTTGCAAGAAATTATGTGTAGTTATGCGGCCAAAAATTTGAAAAACTCAAACAGCTAGTTTAAACATCTGTTTTTAATGCATCCTACTTATGTTTTGTGCAAAATTAGTGTCCTAGAATATTCATATCGAGATGTTAATTAGATAATCTTTTAATAGACATAATTCGAAGTGGCTATTTCAATTTTGACGAAATTATGTATAGTTATGAAACCAAAAATGTTGAAAAACTCGAACAATTTGTTTAAACATCAGTTTCTAATGAATCTTGCATATGTTTTGTGCAATATTAGCGTCGCAGAATGTTCATATCGATGTTTTAAATGGATAATCTTATAATAGACATAGTTAGGAGTAATAATATTAATTTGCACAAAATTATATGTAGTTACGTGGCCAAAATATTTGCAAAACTCGAAAAACTTGTTGGAACGGCTGTTTTTAATACGTGCTACTCATTTTTTGTGCAAAATTAATGTCGTAGAATGTTCATATGGAAGTGTTAATTGGATAATCTTTTAATTGGCATAATTTGGAGTAATTATATTACTTTTTACGAAATTATGTGCAGTTATGAGACCAAAAATGTTGAAAAAAATCTTAAACAACTAGCTTAAATAGCAGTTTCTAATATATCATACTTATGTTCTATAAATAATAGCGTCGTTGGATATTCATATCAGAGTGTTCATTGGACAATATTATAATAGGTATAATTAGGAGTAATGATATTAATTTTCATGAAATAATGTGCAGTTACGCGGACAACAATTTTGAAGAACTCAAACAACTCATTTAAACAGCCGTTTTCAAAGCATCTTATTTATGTTTTGTGCAAAATTAATGTCGTAGAATATTCATATAGAAGTTTAAATCATACAAATCTTATAATAGGCATATTTAGGAGTAATTATTTTAATTTGTAAGATATTATGTGTAGTTATGCGTCCAAAATTTTCGGAAAACCCAAACAACTTGTTTAAACAGCTGTTTTTATTGAATCCTACTTATGTTTTTTGCAAAATTAGTGTCGTAAAATATTCATATCGAAGTTTTAATCTGATAATCTTATAATAGGCATATTTAGGAATAATTATTTTAATTTTTAAGAAATTATTCGTAATTATGCGGCCAAATTTTTTGAAAAACTCAAACAACTAGTTTAAACAGCTATTTTTAATGCAACCTACTTATGTTTTGTGCCAAATTAGTACCGTAGAGTGTTCATATCAAAGTGGTAGCTGGATATTCCTTTAATAGGCACAACTAGGAGTAACTATATTAAATTTATGTGGATTACGAGTAGTTATGAGGTAAAAAAATGTTGAAAAACTCAAATAATTCGTTTAAACAGCAGCTTTTAATGCATCTTACTTAACTTTTGTACAAAATTAGCACCATAGAAAGTTCATATCGAAGTTTTAATTGGACAATCTTATAATAGTCCTAATTAGGAGTAATTATATTAATTTGCATGAAATTTCATGTAGTTATACGGCCAAAATGGTTGAAAAACTCAAACAACACGTTTAAAGTGCCGTTTTTAATGCATGCTGCCTATTTTTTGTGCAAAATTAATATCGTAGAATGTCCATATTGATGTGTTAATTGGCTAATCATTTAATAGGCATAATTAGGAGTAATCATATTAATTTTTACGTAATTATGTGTAGTTACGAGGCAAAAATATTGAAAATCTCAAACAACTAGTTTAAACAGCAGTTGCTAATGTAAGATTACTTATGTTTTATGAAAAATTAGTATCGTGAGATATTCATATCAAAGTGTTAATTGGACAATCTTATAATAGGTATAATTAGGAGTAATTGTATTAATTTTTACATAATTATGTGTAGTTATGCGGACAATAATTTTAAAAAACTCAAACAACTTGTTTAAACAGCTGTTTTAAAAGCATAATACTTATGTTTTGTGCAAAATTAGTATCGTAGAATATTCATATCGAAGTATTAATTGGATAATATTGTAATAGACATAATTAGGAGTAATTATATCAATTTTCACGAAATTATATGTAGTTATGAGGCCGAAAATGTTGAAAATCTTAAACAATTAGTTTAAACAGCAGTTTTTAGGTATCTTACTTATGTTTTATGAAAAATTAGTGTCATAGGATATTCGTATCAAAGTATTAATTGGATAATCTTATAATAGTTTTAATCAGGAGTAATTATATTAGTTTTCACGAAAATATGTGTAGTTATGCGCCCAATATTTTTGAAAAACTCAAACAACCTGTTTAAACGGTTGTTTTTAAAGCATCGTACTTATGTTTTGTGCAAAATTAGTGTAGTAGAATATTCATATGGAACATATAAATGGACAATCTTATAATAGACATATTTAGGAGTAAATATATTAATTTGCAAGAAATTATGTGTAGTTATGCGGCCAAAAATTTGAAAAACTCAAACAGCTAGTTTAAACATCTGTTTTTAATGCATCCTACTTATGTTTTGTGCAAAATTAGTGTCCTAGAATATTCATATCGAGATGTTAATTGGATAATCTTTTAATAGACATAATTCAAGTGGCTATTTCAATTTTGACGAAATTATGTATAGTTATGAAACCAAAAATGTTGAAAAACTCGAACAATTTGTTTAAACATCAGTTTCTAATGAATCTTGCATATGTTTTGTGCAATATTAGCGTCGCAGAATGTTCATATCGATGTTTTAAATGGATAATCTTATAATAGACATAGTTAGGAGTAATAATATTAATTTGCACAAAATTATATGTAGTTACGTGGCCAAAATATTTGTAAAACTCGAAAAACTTGTTGGAACGGCTGTTTTTAATACGTGCTACTCATTTTTTGTGCAAAATTAATGTCGTAGAATGTTCATATGGAAGTGTTAATTGGATAATCTTTTAATTGGCATAATTTGGAGTAATTATATTACTTTTTACGAAATTATGTGCAGTTATGAGACCAAAAATGTTGAAAAAATCTTAAACAACTAGCTTAAATAGCAGTTTCTAATATATCATACTTATGTTCTATAAATAATAGCGTCGTTGGATATTCATATCAGAGTGTTCATTGGACAATATTATAATAGGTATAATTAGGAGTAATGATATTAATTTTCATGAAATAATGTGCAGTTACGCGGACAACAATTTTGAAGAACTCAAACAACTCATTTAAACAGCCGTTTTCAAAGCATCTTATTTATGTTTTGTGCAAAATTAATGTCGTAGAATATTCATATAGAAGTTTAAATCATACAAATCTTATAATAGGCATATTTAGGAGTAATTATTTTAATTTGTAAGATATTATGTGTAGTTATGCGTCCAAAATTTTCGGAAAACCCAAACAACTTGTTTAAACAGCTGTTTTTATTGAATCCTACTTATGTTTTTTGCAAAATTAGTGTCGTAAAATATTCATATCGAAGTTTTAATCTGATAATCTTATAATAGGCATATTTAGGAATAATTATTTTAATTTTTAAGAAATTATTCGTAATTATGCGGCCAAATTTTTTGAAAAACTCAAACAACAAGTTTAAACAGCTATTTTTAATGCAACCTACTTATGTTTTGTGCCAAATTAGTACCGTAGAGTGTTCATATCAAAGTGGTAGCTGGATATTCCTTTAATAGGCACAACTAGGAGTAACTATATTAAATTTATGTGGATTACGAGTAGTTATGAGGTAAAAAAATGTTGAAAAACTCAAATAATTCGTTTAAACAGCAGCTTTTAATGCATCTTACTTAACTTTTGTACAAAATTAGCACCATAGAAAGTTCATATCGAAGTTTTAATTGGACAATCTTATAATAGTCCTAATTAGGAGTAATTATATTAATTTGCATGAAATTTCATGTAGTTATACGGCCAAAATGGTTGAAAAACTCAAACAACACGTTTTAAGTGCCGTTTTTAATGCATGCTGCCTATTTTTTGTGCAAAATTAATATCGTAGAATGTCCATATTGATGTGTTAATTGGCTAATCATTTAATAGGCATAATTAGGAGTAATCATATTAATTTTTACGTAATTATGTGTAGTTACGAGGCAAAAAATATTGAAAATCTCAAACAACTAGTTTAAACAGCAGTTGCTAATGTAAGATTACTTATGTTTTATGAAAAATTAGTATCGTGAGATATTCATATCAAAGTGTTAATTGGACAATCTTATAATAGGTATAATTAGGAGTAATTGTATTAATTTTTACATAATTATGTGTAGTTATGCGGACAATAATTTTAAAAAACTCAAACAACTTGTTTAAACAGCTGTTTTAAAAGCATAATACTTATGTTTTGTGCAAAATTAGTATCGTAGAATATTCATATCGAAGTATTAATTGGATAATATTGTAATAGACATAATTAGGAGTAATTATATCAATTTTCACGAAATTATATGTAGTTATGAGGCCTAAAATGTTGAAAATCTTAAACAATTAGTTTAAACAGCAGTTTTTAGGTATCTTACTTATGTTTTATGAAAAATTAGTGTCATAGGATATTCGTATCAAAGTATTAATTGGATAATCTTATAATAGTTTTAATCAGGAGTAATTATATTAGTTTTCACGAAAATATGTGTAGTTATGCGCCCAATATTTTTGAAAAACTCAAACAACCTGTTTAAACAGTTGTTTTTAAAGCATCGTACTTATGTTTTGTGCAAAATTAGTGTAGTAGAATATTCATATGGAACATATAAATGGACAATCTTATAATAGACATATTTAGGAGTAAATATATTAATTTGCAAGAAATTATGTGTAGTTATGCGGCCAAAAATTTGAAAAACTCAAACAGCTAGTTTAAACATCTGTTTTTAATGCATCCTACTTATGTTTTGTGCAAAATTAGTGTCCTAGAATATTCATATCGAGATGTTAATTGGATAATCTTTTAATAGACATAATTCAAGTGGCTATTTCAATTTTGACGAAATTATGTATAGTTATGAAACCAAAAATGTTGAAAAACTCGAACAATTTGTTTAAACATCAGTTTCTAATGAATCTTGCATATGTTTTGTGCAATATTAGCGTCGCATGAGAATGTTCATATCGATGTTTTAAATGGATAATCTTATAATAGACATAGTTAGGAGTAATAATATTAATTTGCACAAAATTATATGTAGTTACGTGGCCAAAATATTTGTAAAACTCGAAAAACTTGTTGGAACGGCTGTTTTTAATACGTGCTACTCATTTTTTGTGCAAAATTAATGTCGTAGAATGTTCATATGGAAGTGTTAATTGGATAATCTTTTAATTGGCATAATTTGGAGTAATTATATTACTTTTTACGAAATTATGTGCAGTTATGAGACCAAAAATGTTGAAAAAAATCTTAAACAACTAGCTTAAATAGCAGTTTCTAATATATCATACTTATGTTCTATAAATAATAGCGTCGTTGGATATTCATATCAGAGTGTTCATTGGACAATATTATAATAGGTATAATTAGGAGTAATGATATTAATTTTCATGAAATAATGTGCAGTTACGCGGACAACAATTTTGAAGAACTCAAACAACTCATTTAAACAGCCGTTTTCAAAGCATCTTATTTATGTTTTGTGCAAAATTAATGTCGTAGAATATTCATATAGAAGTTTAAATCATACAAATCTTATAATAGGCATATTTAGGAGTAATTATTTTAATTTGTAAGATATTATGTGTAGTTATGCGTCCAAAATTTTCGGAAAACCCAAACAACTTGTTTAAACAGCTGTTTTTATTGAATCCTACTTATGTTTTTTGCAAAATTAGTGTCGTAAAATATTCATATCGAAGTTTTAATCTGATAATCTTATAATAGGCATATTTAGGAATAATTATTTTAATTTTTAAGAAATTATTCGTAATTATGCGGCCAAATTTTTTGAAAAACTCAAACAACAAGTTTAAACAGCTATTTTTAATGCAACCTACTTATGTTTTGTGCCAAATTAGTACCGTAGAGTGTTCATATCAAAGTGGTAGCTGGATATTCCTTTAATAGGCACAACTAGGAGTAACTATATTAAATTTATGTGGATTACGAGTAGTTATGAGGTAAAAAAATGTTGAAAAACTCAAATAATTCGTTTAAACAGCAGCTTTTAATGCATCTTACTTAACTTTTGTACAAAATTAGCACCATAGAAAGTTCATATCGAAGTTTTAATTGGACAATCTTATAATAGTCCTAATTAGGAGTAATTATATTAATTTGCATGAAATTTCATGTAGTTATACGGCCAAAATGGTTGAAAAACTCAAACAACACGTTTTAAGTGCCGTTTTTAATGCATGCTGCCTATTTTTTGTGCAAAATTAATATCGTAGAATGTCCATATTGATGTGTTAATTGGCTAATCATTTAATAGGCATAATTAGGAGTAATCATATTAATTTTTACGTAATTATGTGTAGTTACGAGGCAAAAAATATTGAAAATCTCAAACAACTAGTTTAAACAGCAGTTTCTAATGTAAGATTACTTATGTTTTATGAAAAATTAGTATCGTGAGATATTCATATCAAAGTGTTAATTGGACAATCTTATAATAGGTATAATTAGGAGTAATTGTATTAATTTTTACATAATTATGTGTAGTTATGCGGACAATAATTTTAAAAACTCAAACAACTTGTTTAAACAGCTGTTTTAAAAGCATAATACTTATGTTTTGTGCAAAATTAGTATCGTAGAATATTCATATCGAAGTATTAATTGGATAATATTGTAATAGACATAATTAGGAGTAATTATATCAATTTTCACGAAATTATATGTAGTTATGAGGCCGAAAATGTTGAAAATCTTAAACAATTAGTTTAAACAGCAGTTTTTAGGTATCTTACTTATGTTTTATGAAAAATTAGTGTCATAGGATATTCGTATCAAAGTATTAATTGGATAATCTTATAATAGTTTTAATCAGGAGTAATTATATTAGTTTTCACGAAAATATGTGTAGTTATGCGCCCAATATTTTTGAAAAACTCAAACAACCTGTTTAAACAGTTGTTTTTAAAGCATCGTACTTATGTTTTGTGCAAAATTAGTGTAGTAGAATATTCATATGGAACATATAAATGGACAATCTTATAATAGACATATTTAGGAGTAAATATATTAATTTGCAAGAAATTATGTGTAGTTATGCGGCCAAAAATTTGAAAAACTCAAACAGCTAGTTTAAACATCTGTTTTTAATGCATCCTACTTATGTTTTGTGCAAAATTAGTGTCCTAGAATATTCATATCGAGATGTTAATTGGATAATCTTTTAATAGACATAATTCGAAGTGGCTATTTCAATTTTGACGAAATTATGTATAGTTATGAAACCAAAAATGTTGAAAAACTCGAACAATTTGTTTAAACATCAGTTTCTAATGAATCTTGCATATGTTTTGTGCAATATTAGCGTCGCAGAATGTTCATATCGATGTTTTAAATGGATAATCTTATAATAGACATAGTTAGGAGTAATAATATTAATTTGCACAAAATTATATGTAGTTACGTGGCCAAAATATTTGTAAAACTCGAAAAACTTGTTGGAACGGCTGTTTTTAATACGTGCTACTCATTTTTTGTGCAAAATTAATGTCGTAGAATGTTCATATGGAAGTGTTAATTGGATAATCTTTTAATTGGCATAATTTGGAGTAATTATATTACTTTTTACGAAATTATGTGCAGTTATGAGACCAAAAATGTTGAAAAAAATCTTAAACAACTAGCTTAAATAGCAGTTTCTAATATATCATACTTATGTTCTATAAATAATAGCGTCGTTGGATATTCATATCAGAGTGTTCATTGGACAATATTATAATAGGTATAATTAGGAGTAATGATATTAATTTTCATGAAATAATGTGCAGTTACGCGGACAACAATTTTGAAGAACTCAAACAACTCATTTAAACAGCCGTTTTCAAAGCATCTTATTTATGTTTTGTGCAAAATTAATGTCGTAGAATATTCATATAGAAGTTTAAATCATACAAATCTTATAATAGGCATATTTAGGAGTAATTATTTTAATTTGTAAGATATTATGTGTAGTTATGCGTCCAAAATTTTCGGAAAACCCAAACAACTTGTTTAAACAGCTGTTTTTATTGAATCCTACTTATGTTTTTTGCAAAATTAGTGTCGTAAAATATTCATATCGAAGTTTTAATCTGATAATCTTATAATAGGCATATTTAGGAATAATTATTTTAATTTTTAAGAAATTATTCGTAATTATGCGGCCAAATTTTTTGAAAAACTCAAACAACAAGTTTAAACAGCTATTTTTAATGCAACCTACTTATGTTTTGTGCCAAATTAGTACCGTAGAGTGTTCATATCAAAGTGGTAGCTGGATATTCCTTTAATAGGCACAACTAGGAGTAACTATATTAAATTTATGTGGATTACGAGTAGTTATGAGGTAAAAAAATGTTGAAAAACTCAAATAATTCGTTTAAACAGCAGCTTTTAATGCATCTTACTTAACTTTTGTACAAAATTAGCACCATAGAAAGTTCATATCGAAGTTTTAATTGGACAATCTTATAATAGTCCTAATTAGGAGTAATTATATTAATTTGCATGAAATTTCATGTAGTTATACGGCCAAAATGGTTGAAAAACTCAAACAACACGTTTTAAGTGCCGTTTTTAATGCATGCTGCCTATTTTTTGTGCAAAATTAATATCGTAGAATGTCCATATTGATGTGTTAATTGGCTAATCATTTAATAGGCATAATTAGGAGTAATCATATTAATTTTTACGTAATTATGTGTAGTTACGAGGCAAAAAATATTGAAAATCTCAAACAACTAGTTTAAACAGCAGTTTCTAATGTAAGATTACTTATGTTTTATGAAAAATTAGTATCGTGAGATATTCATATCAAAGTGTTAATTGGACAATCTTATAATAGGTATAATTAGGAGTAATTGTATTAATTTTTACATAATTATGTGTAGTTATGCGGACAATAATTTTAAAAAACTCAAACAACTTGTTTAAACAGCTGTTTTAAAAGCATAATACTTATGTTTTGTGCAAAATTAGTATCGTAGAATATTCATATCGAAGTATTAATTGGATAATATTGTAATAGACATAATTAGGAGTAATTATATCAATTTTCACGAAATTATATGTAGTTATGAGGCCGAAAATGTTGAAAATCTTAAACAATTAGTTTAAACAGCAGTTTTTAGGTATCTTACTTATGTTTTATGAAAAATTAGTGTCATAGGATATTCGTATCAAAGTATTAATTGGATAATCTTATAATAGTTTTAATCAGGAGTAATTATATTAGTTTTCACGAAAATATGTGTAGTTATGCGCCCAATATTTTTGAAAAACTCAAACAACCTGTTTAAACGGTTGTTTTTAAAGCATCGTACTTATGTTTTGTGCAAAATTAGTGTAGTAGAATATTCATATGGAACATATAAATGGACAATCTTATAATAGACATATTTAGGAGTAAATATATTAATTTGCAAGAAATTATGTGTAGTTATGCGGCCAAAAATTTGTAAAACTCAAACAGCTAGTTTAAACATCTGTTTTTAATGCATCCTACTTATGTTTTGTGCAAAATTAGTGTCCTAGAATATTCATATCGAGATGTTAATTGGATAATCTTTTAATAGACATAATTCGAAGTGGCTATTTCAATTTTGACGAAATTATGTATAGTTATGAAACCAAAAATGTTGAAAAACTCGAACAATTTGTTTAAACATCAGTTTCTAATGAATCTTGCATATGTTTTGTGCAATATTAGCGTCGCAGAATGTTCATATCGATGTTTTAAATGGATAATCTTATAATAGACATAGTTAGGAGTAATAATATTAATTTGCACAAAATTATATGTAGTTACGTGGCCAAAATATTTGTAAAACTCGAAAAACTTGTTGGAACGGCTGTTTTTAATACGTGCTACTCATTTTTTGTGCAAAATTAATGTCGTAGAATGTTCATATGGAAGTGTTAATTGGATAATCTTTTAATTGGCATAATTTGGAGTAATTATATTACTTTTTACGAAATTATGTGCAGTTATGAGACCAAAAATGTTGAAAAAAATCTTAAACAACTAGCTTAAATAGCAGTTTCTAATATATCATACTTATGTTCTATAAATAATAGCGTCGTTGGATATTCATATCAGAGTGTTCATTGGACAATATTATAATAGGTATAATTAGGAGTAATGATATTAATTTTCATGAAATAATGTGCAGTTACGCGGACAACAATTTTGAAGAACTCAAACAACTCATTTAAACAGCCGTTTTCAAAGCATCTTATTTATGTTTTGTGCAAAATTAATGTCGTAGAATATTCATATAGAAGTTTAAATCATACAAATCTTATAATAGGCATATTTAGGGTTAATTATTTTAATTTGTAAGATATTATGTGTAGTTATGCGTCCAAAATTTTCGGAAAACCCAAACAACTTGTTTAAACAGCTGTTTTTATTGAATCCTACTTATGTTTTTTGCAAAATTAGTGTCTTAAATTATTCATATCGAAGTTTTTATCTGATAATCTTATAATAGGCATATTTAGGAATAATTATTTTAATTTTTAAGAAATTATTCGTAATTATGCGGCCAAATTTTTTGAAAAACTCAAACAACTAGTTTAAACAGCTATTTTTAATGCAACCTACTTATGTTTTGTGCCAAATTAGTACCGTAGAGTGTTCATATCAAAGTGGTAGCTGGATATTCCTTTAATAGGCACAACTAGGAGTAACTATATTAAATTTATGTGGATTACGAGTAGTTATGAGGTAAAAAAATGTTGAAAAACTCAAATAATTCGTTTAAACAGCAGCTTTTAATGCATCTTACTTAACTTTTGTACAAAATTAGCACCATAGAAAGTTCATATCGAAGTTTTAATTGGACAATCTTATAATAGTCCTAATTAGGAGTAATTATATTAATTTGCATGAAATTTCATGTAGTTATACGGCCAAAATGGTTGAAAAACTCAAACAACACGTTTAAAGTGCCGTTTTTAATGCATGCTGCCTATTTTTTGTGCAAAATTAATATCGTAGAATGTCCATATTGATGTGTTAATTGGCTAATCATTTAATAGGCATAATTAGGAATAATCATATTAATTTTTACGTAATTATGTGTAGTTACGAGGCAAAAAATATTGAAAATCTCAAACAACTAGTTTAAACAGCAGTTTCTAATGTAAGATTACTTATGTTTTATGAAAAATTAGTATCGTGAGATATTCATATCAAAGTGTTAATTGGACAATCTTATAATAGGTATAATTAGGAGTAATTGTATTAATTTTTACATAATTATGTGTAGTTATGCGGACAATAATTTTAAAAAACTCAAACAACTTGTTTAAACAGCTGTTTTAAAAGCATAATACTTATGTTTTGTGCAAAATTAGTATCGTAGAATATTCATATCGAAGTATTAATTGGATAATATTGTAATAGACATAATTAGGAGTAATTATATCAATTTTCACGAAATTATATGTAGTTATGAGGCCGAAAATGTTGAAAATCTTAAACAATTAGTTTAAACAGCAGTTTTTAGGTATCTTACTTATGTTTTATGAAAAATTAGTGTCATAGGATATTCGTATCAAAGTATTAATTGGATAATCTTATAATAGTTTTAATCAGGAGTAATTATATTAGTTTTCACGAAAATATGTGTAGTTATGCGCCCAATATTTTTGAAAAACTCAAACAACCTGTTTAAACGGTTGTTTTTAAAGCATCGTACTTATGTTTTGTGCAAAATTAGTGTAGTAGAATATTCATATGGAACATATAAATGGACAATCTTATAATAGACATATTTAGGAGTAAATATATTAATTTGCAAGAAATTATGTGTAGTTATGCGGCCAAAAATTTGAAAAACTCAAACAGCTAGTTTAAACATCTGTTTTTAATGCATCCTACTTATGTTTTGTGCAAAATTAGTGTCCTAGAATATTCATATCGAGATGTTAATTGGATAATCTTTTAATAGACATAATTCGAAGTGGCTATTTCAATTTTGACGAAATTATGTATAGTTATGAAACCAAAAATGTTGAAAAACTCGAACAATTTGTTTAAACATCAGTTTCTAATGAATCTTGCATATGTTTTGTGCAATATTAGCGTCGCAGAATGTTCATATCGATGTTTTAAATGGATAATCTTATAATAGACATAGTTAGGAGTAATAATATTAATTTGCACAAAATTATATGTAGTTACGTGGCCAAAATATTTGTAAAACTCGAAAAACTTGTTGGAACGGCTGTTTTTAATACGTGCTACTCATTTTTTGTGCAAAATTAATGTCGTAGAATGTTCATATGGAAGTGTTAATTGGATAATCTTTTAATTGGCATAATTTGGAGTAATTATATTACTTTTTACGAAATTATGTGCAGTTATGAGACCAAAAATGTTGAAAAAAATCTTAAACAACTAGCTTAAATAGCAGTTTCTAATATATCATACTTATGTTCTATAAATAATAGCGTCGTTGGATATTCATATCAGAGTGTTCATTGGACAATATTATAATAGGTATAATTAGGAGTAATGATATTAATTTTCATGAAATAATGTGCAGTTACGCGGACAACAATTTTGAAGAACTCAAACAACTCATTTAAACAGCCGTTTTCAAAGCATCTTATTTATGTTTTGTGCAAAATTAATGTCGTAGAATATTCATATAGAAGTTTAAATCATACAAATCTTATAATAGGCATATTTAGGGTTAATTATTTTAATTTGTAAGATATTATGTGTAGTTATGCGTCCAAAATTTTCGGAAAACCCAAACAACTTGTTTAAACAGCTGTTTTTATTGAATCCTACTTATGTTTTTTGCAAAATTAGTGTCGTAAATTATTCATATCGAAGTTTTAATCTGATAATCTTATAATAGGCATATTTAGGAATAATTATTTTAATTTTTAAGAAATTATTCGTAATTATGCGGCCAAATTTTTTGAAAAACTCAAACAACTAGTTTAAACAGCTATTTTTAATGCAACCTACTTATGTTTTGTGCCAAATTAGTACCGTAGAGTGTTCATATCAAAGTGGTAGCTGGATATTCCTTTAATAGGCACAACTAGGAGTAACTATATTAAATTTATGTGGATTACGAGTAGTTATGAGGTAAAAATGTTGAAAAACTCAAATAATTCGTTTAAACAGCAGCTTTTAATGCATCTTACTTAACTTTTGTACAAAATTAGCACCATAGAAAGTTCATATCGAAGTTTTAATTGGACAATCTTATAATAGTCCTAATTAGGAGTAATTATATTAATTTGCATGAAATTTCATGTAGTTATACGGCCAAAATGGTTGAAAAACTCAAACAACACGTTTTAAGTGCCGTTTTTAATGCATGCTGCCTATTTTTTGTGCAAAATTAATATCGTAGAATGTCCATATTGATGTGTTAATTGGCTAATCATTTAATAGGCATAATTAGGAGTAATCATATTAATTTTTACGTAATTATGTGTAGTTACGAGGCAAAAAATATTGAAAATCTCAAACAACTAGTTTAAACAGCAGTTTCTAATGTAAGATTACTTATGTTTTATGAAAAATTAGTATCGTGAGATATTCATATCAAAGTGTTAATTGGACAATCTTATAATAGGTATAATTAGGAGTAATTGTATTAATTTTTACATAATTATGTGTAGTTATGCGGACAATAATTTTAAAAAACTCAAACAACTTGTTTAAACAGCTGTTTTAAAAGCATAATACTTATGTTTTGTGCAAAATTAGTATCGTAGAATATTCATATCGAAGTATTAATTGGATAATATTGTAATAGACATAATTAGGAGTAATTATATCAATTTTCACGAAATTATATGTAGTTATGAGGCCGAAAATGTTGAAAATCTTAAACAATTAGTTTAAACAGCAGTTTTTAGGTATCTTACTTATGTTTTATGAAAAATTAGTGTCATAGGATATTCGTATCAAAGTATTAATTGGATAATCTTATAATAGTTTTAATCAGGAGTAATTATATTAGTTTTCACGAAAATATGTGTAGTTATGCGCCCAATATTTTTGAAAAACTCAAACAACCTGTTTAAACGGTTGTTTTTAAAGCATCGTACTTATGTTTTGTGCAAAATTAGTGTAGTAGAATATTCATATGGAACATATAAATGGACAATCTTATAATAGACATATTTAGGAGTAAATATATTAATTTGCAAGAAATTATGTGTAGTTATGCGGCCAAAAATTTGTAAAACTCAAACAGCTAGTTTAAACATCTGTTTTTAATGCATCCTACTTATGTTTTGTGCAAAATTAGTGTCCTAGAATATTCATATCGAGATGTTAATTGGATAATCTTTTAATAGACATAATTCGAAGTGGCTATTTCAATTTTGACGAAATTATGTATAGTTATGAAACCAAAAATGTTGAAAAACTCGAACAATTTGTTTAAACATCAGTTTCTAATGAATCTTGCATATGTTTTGTGCAATATTAGCGTCGCAGAATGTTCATATCGATGTTTTAAATGGATAATCTTATAATAGACATAGTTAGGAGTAATAATATTAATTTGCACAAAATTATATGTAGTTACGTGGCCAAAATATTTGTAAAACTCGAAAAACTTGTTGGAACGGCTGTTTTTAATACGTGCTACTCATTTTTTGTGCAAAATTAATGTCGTAGAATGTTCATATGGAAGTGTTAATTGGATAATCTTTTAATTGGCATAATTTGGAGTAATTATATTACTTTTTACGAAATTATGTGCAGTTATGAGACCAAAAATGTTGAAAAAAATCTTAAACAACTAGCTTAAATAGCAGTTTCTAATATATCATACTTATGTTCTATAAATAATAGCGTCGTTGGATATTCATATCGAGTGTTCATTGGACAATATTATAATAGGTATAATTAGGAGTAATGATATTAATTTTCATGAAATAATGTGCAGTTACGCGGACAACAATTTTGAAGAACTCAAACAACTCATTTAAACAGCCGTTTTCAAAGCATCTTATTTATGTTTTGTGCAAAATTAATGTCGTAGAATATTCATATAGAAGTTTAAATCATACAAATCTTATAATAGGCATATTTAGGGTTAATTATTTTAATTTGTAAGATATTATGTGTAGTTATGCGTCCAAAATTTTCGGAAAACCCAAACAACTTGTTTAAACAGCTGTTTTTATTGAATCCTACTTATGTTTTTTGCAAAATTAGTGTCGTAAATTATTCATATCGAAGTTTTAATCTGATAATCTTATAATAGGCATATTTAGGAATAATTATTTTAATTTTTAAGAAATTATTCGTAATTATGCGGCCAAATTTTTTGAAAAACTCAAACAACTAGTTTAAACAGCTATTTTTAATGCAACCTACTTATGTTTTGTGCCAAATTAGTACCGTAGAGTGTTCATATCAAAGTGGTAGCTGGATATTCCTTTAATAGGCACAACTAGGAGTAACTATATTAAATTTATGTGGATTACGAGTAGTTATGAGGTAAAAAAATGTTGAAAAACTCAAATAATTCGTTTAAACAGCAGCTTTTAATGCATCTTACTTAACTTTTGTACAAAATTAGCACCATAGAAAGTTCATATCGAAGTTTTAATTGGACAATCTTATAATAGTCCTAATTAGGAGTAATTATATTAATTTGCATGAAATTTCATGTAGTTATACGGCCAAAATGGTTGAAAAACTCAAACAACACGTTTAAAGTGCCGTTTTTAATGCATGCTACCTATTTTTTGTGCAAAATTAATATCGTAGAATGTCCATATTGATGTGTTAATTGGCTAATCATTTAATAGGCATAATTAGGAATAATCATATTAATTTTTACGTAATTATGTGTAGTTACGAGGCAAAAAATATTGAAAATCTCAAACAACTAGTTTAAACAGCAGTTTCTAATGTAAGATTACTTATGTTTTATGAAAAATTAGTATCGTGAGATATTCATATCAAAGTGTTAATTGGACAATCTTATAATAGGTATAATTAGGAGTAATTGTATTAATTTTTACATAATTATGTGTAGTTATGCGGACAATAATTTTAAAAAACTCAAACAACTTGTTTAAACAGCTGTTTTAAAAGCATAATACTTATGTTTTGTGCAAAATTAGTATCGTAGAATATTCATATCGAAGTATTAATTGGATAATATTGTAATAGACATAATTAGGAGTAATTATATCAATTTTCACGAAATTATATGTAGTTATGAGGCCGAAAATGTTGAAAATCTTAAACAATTAGTTTAAACAGCAGTTTTTAGGTATCTTACTTATGTTTTATGAAAAATTAGTGTCATAGGATATTCGTATCAAAGTATTAATTGGATAATCTTATAATAGTTTTAATCAGGAGTAATTATATTAGTTTTCACGAAAATATGTGTAGTTATGCGCCCAATATTTTTGAAAAACTCAAACAACCTGTTTAAACAGTTGTTTTTAAAGCATCGTACTTATGTTTTGTGCAAAATTAGTGTAGTAGAATATTCATATGGAACATATAAATGGACAATCTTATAATAGACATATTTAGGAGTAAATATATTAATTTGCAAGAAATTATGTGTAGTTATGCGGCCAAAAATTTGAAAAACTCAAACAGCTAGTTTAAACATCTGTTTTTAATGCATCCTACTTATGTTTTGTGCAAAATTAGTGTCCTAGAATATTCATATCGAGATGTTAATTGGATAATCTTTTAATAGACATAATTCGAAGTGGCTATTTCAATTTTGACGAAATTATGTATAGTTATGAAACCAAAAATGTTGAAAAACTCGAACAATTTGTTTAAACATCAGTTTCTAATGAATCTTGCATATGTTTTGTGCAATATTAGCGCGTCGCAGAATGTTCATATCGATGTTTTAAATGGATAATCTTATAATAGACATAGTTAGGAGTAATAATATTAATTTGCACAAAATTATATGTAGTTACGTGGCCAAAATATTTGTAAAACTCGAAAAACTTGTTGGAACGGCTGTTTTTAATACGTGCTACTCATTTTTTGTGCAAAATTAATGTCGTAGAATGTTCATATGGAAGTGTTAATTGGATAATCTTTTAATTGGCATAATTTGGAGTAATTATATTACTTTTTACGAAATTATGTGCAGTTATGAGACCAAAAATGTTGAAAAAAATCTTAAACAACTAGCTTAAATAGCAGTTTCTAATATATCATACTTATGTTCTATAAATAATAGCGTCGTTGGATATTCATATCGAGTGTTCATTGGACAATATTATAATAGGTATAATTAGGAGTAATGATATTAATTTTCATGAAATAATGTGCAGTTATGCGGACAACAATTTTGAAGAACTCAAACAACTTATTTAAACAGCCGTTTTCAAAGCATCTTACTTATGTTTTGTGCAAAATTAATGTCGTAGAATATTCATATAGAAGTTTAAATCATAAAAATCTTATAATAGGCATATTTAGGAGTAATTATTTTAATTTGTAAGATATTATGTGTAGTTATGCGTCCAAAATTTTCGGAAAACCCTAACAACTTGTTTAAACAGCTGTTTTTATTGAATCCTACTTATGTTTTTTTGCAAAATTAGTGTCGTAAAATATTCATATCGAAGTTTTAATCTGATAATCTTATAATAGGCATATTTAGGAATAATTATTTTAATTTTTAAGAAATTATTCGTAATTATGCGGCCAAATTTTTTGAAAAACTCAAACAACAAGTTTAAACAGCTATTTTTAATGCAACCTACTTATGTTTTGTGCCAAATTAGTACCGTAGAGTGTTCATATCAAAGTGGTAGCTGGATATTCCTTTAATAGGCACAACTAGGAGTAACTATATTAAATTTATCTGGATTACGAGTAGTTATGAGGTAAAAAAATGTTGAAAAACTCAAATAATTCGTTTAAACAGCAGCTTTTAATGCATCTTACTTAACTTTTCTACAAAATTAGCACCATAGAAAGTTCATATCGAAGTTTTAATTGGACAATCTTATAATAGTCCTAATTAGGAGTAATTATATTAATTTGCATGAAATTTCATGTAGTTATACGGCCAAAATGGTTGAAAAACTCAAACAACACGTTTAAAGTGCTGTTTTTAATGCATGCTACCTATTTTTTGTGCAAAATTAATATCGTAGAATGTCCATATTGATGTGTTAATTGGTTAATCATTTAATAGGCATAATTAGGAGTAATCATATTAATTTTTACGTAATTATGTGTAGTTACGAGGCAAAAAATATTGAAAATCTCAAACAACTAGTTTAAACAGCAGTTTCTAATGTAAGATTACTTATGTTTTATGAAAAATTAGTATCGTGAGATATTCATATCAAAGTGTTAATTGGACAATCTTATAATAGGTATAATTAGGAGTAATTATATTAATTTTTACATAATTATGTGTAGTTATGCGGACAATAATTTTAAAAAACTCAAACAACTTGTTTAAACAGCTGTTTTAAAAGCATAATACTTATGTTTTGTGCAAAATTAGTATCGTAGAATATTCATATCGAAGTATTAATTGGATAATATTGTAATAGACATAATTAGGAGTAATTATATCAATTTTCACGAAATTATATGTAGTTATGAGGCCGAAAATGTTGAAAATCTTAAACAATTAGTTTAAACAGCAGTTTTAGGTATCTTACTTATGTTTTATGAAAAATTAGTGTCATAGGATATTCGTATCAAAGTATTAATTGGATAATCTTATAATAGTTTTAATCAGGAGTAATTATATTAGTTTTCACGAAAATATGTGTAGTTATGCGCCCAATATTTTTGAAAAACTCAAACAACCTGTTTAAACAGTTGTTTTTAAAGCATCGTACTTATGTTTTGTGCAAAATTAGTGTAGTAGAATATTCATATGGAACATATAAATGGACAATCTTATAATAGACATATTTAGGAGTAAATATATTAATTTGCAAGAAATTATGTGTAGTTATGCGGCCAAAAATTTGAAAAACTCAAACAGCTAGTTTAAACATCTGTTTTTAATGCATCCTACTTATGTTTTGTGCAAAATTAGTGTCCTAGAATATTCATATCGAGATGTAATTGGATAATCTTTTAATAGACATAATTCGAAGTGGCTATTTCAATTTTGACGAAATTATGTATAGTTATGAAACCAAAAATGTTGAAAAACTCGAACAATTTGTTTAAACATCAGTTTCTAATGAATCTTGCATATGTTTTGTGCAATATTAGCGTCGCAGAATGTTCATATCGATGTTTTAAATGGATAATCTTATAATAGACATAGTTAGGAGTAATAATATTAATTTGCACAAAATTATATGTAGTCACGTGGCCAAAATATTTGCAAAACTCGAAAAACTTGTTGGAACGGCTGTTTTTAATACGTGCTACTCATTTTTTGTGCAAAATTAATGTCGTAGAATGTTCATATGGAAGTGTTAATTAGATAATCTTTTAATTGGCATAATTTGGAGTAATTATATTACTTTTTACGAAATTATGTGCAGTTATGAGACCAAAAATGTTGAAAAAAATCTTAAACAACTAGCTTAAATAGCAGTTTCTAATATATCATACTTATGTTCTATAAATAATAGCGTCGTTGGATATTCATATCAGAGTGTTCATTGGACAATATTATAATAGGTATAATTAGGAGTAATGATATTAATTTTCATGAAATAATGTGCAGTTATGCGGACAACAATTTTGAAAAACTCAAACAACTTATTTAAACAGCCGTTTTCAAAGCATCTTACTTATGTTTTGTGCAAAATTAATGTCGTAGAATATTCATATAGAAGTTTAAATCATACAAATCTTATAATAGGCATATTTAGGAGTAATTATTTTAATTTGTAAGATATTATGTGTAGTTATGCGTCCAAAATTTTCGGAAAACCCAAACAACTTGTTTAAACAATTGTTTTTATTGAATCCTACTTATGTTTTTTGCAAAATTAGTGTCGTAAAATATTCATATCGAAGTTTTAATCTGATAATCTTATAATAGGCATATTTAGGAATAATTATTTTAATTTTTAAGAAATTATTCGTAATTATGCGGCCAAATTTTTTGAAAAACTCAAACAACTAGTTTAAACAGCTATTTTTAATGCAACCTACTTATGTTTTGTGTCAAATTAGTACCGTAGAGTGTTCATATCAAAGTGGTAGCTGGATATTCCTTTAATAGGCACAACTAGGAGTAACTATATTAAATTTATCTAGATTACGAGTAGTTATGAGGTAAAAAAGTGTTGAAAAACTCAAATAATTCGTTTAAAACAGCAGCTTTTAATGCATCTTACTTAACTTTTCTACAAAATTAGCACCATAGAAAGTTCATATCGAAGTTTTAATTGGACAATCTTATAATAGTCCTAATTAGGAGTAATTATATTAATTTGCATGAAATTTCATGTAGTTATACGGCCAAAATGGTTGAAAAACTCAAACAACACGTTTAAAGTGCTGTTTTTAATGCATGCTACCTATTTTTTTTGTGCAAAATTAATATCGTAGAATGTCCATATTGATGTGTTAATCGGTTAATCATTTAATAGGCATAATTAGGAGTAATCATATTAATTTTTACGTAATTATGTGTAGTTACGAGGCAAAAAATATTGAAAATCTCAAACAACTAGTTTAAACAGCAGTTTCTAATGTAAGATTACTTATGTTTTATGAAAAATTAGTATCGTGAGATATTCATATCAAAGTGTTAATTGGACAATCTTATAATAGGTATAATTAGGAGTAATTATATTAATTTTTACATAATTATGTGTAGTTATGCGGACAATAATTTTAAAAAACTCAAACAACTTGTTTAAACAGCTGTTTTAAAAGCATAATACTTATGTTTTGTGCAAAATTAGTATCGTAGAATATTCATATCGAAGTATTAATTGGATAATATTGTAATAGACATAATTAGGAGTAATTATATCAATTTTCACGAAATTATATGTAGTTATGAGGCCGAAAATGTTAAAAATCTTAAACAATTAGTTTAAACAGCAGTCTTTAGGTATCTTACTTATGTTTTATGAAAAATTAGTGTCATAGGATATTCGTATCAAAGTATTAATTGGATAATCTTATAATAGTTTTAATCGGGAGTAATTATATTAGTTTTCACGAAAATATGTGTAGTTATGCGCCCAATATTTTTGAAAAACTCAAACAACCTGTTTAAACAGTTGTTTTTAAAGCATCGTACTTATGTTTTGTGCAAAATTAGTGTAGTAGAATATTCATATGGAACATATAAATGGACAATCTTATAATAGACATATTTAGGAGTAACTATATTAATTTGCAAGAAATTATGTGTAGTTATGCGGCCAAAAATTTGAAAAACTCAAACGACTAGTTTAAACATCTGTTTTTAATGCATCCTACTTATGTTTTGTGCAAAATTAGTGTCCTAGAATATTCATATCGAGATGTCAATTAGATAATCTTTTAATAGACATAATTCGAAGTGGCTATTTCAATTTTGACGAAATTATGTATAGTTATGAAACCAAAAATGTTGAAAAACTCGAACAATTTGTTTAAACATCAGTTTCTAATGAATCTTGCATATGTTTTGTGCAATATTAGCGTCGCAGAATGTTCATATCGATGTTTTAAATGGATAATCTTATAATAGACATAGTTAGGAGTAATAATATTAATTTGCACAAAATTATATGTAGTCACGTGGCCAAAATATTTGCAAAACTCGAAAAACTTGTTGGAACGGCTGTTTTTAATACGTGCTACTCATTTTTTGTGCAAAATTAATGTCGTAGAATGTTCATATGGAAGTGTTAATTGGATAATCTTTTAATTGGCATAATTTGGAGTAATTATAATACTTTTTACGAAATTATGAGCAGTTATGAGACCAAAAATGTTGAAAAAAATCTTAAACAACTAGCTTAAATAGCAGTTTCTAATATATCATACTTATGTTCTATAAATAATAGCGTCGTTGGATATTCATATCAGAGTGTTCATTGGACAATATTATAATAGGTATAATTAGGAGTAATGATATTAATTTTCATGAAATAATGTGCAGTTATGCGGACAACAATTTTGAAAACTCAAACAACTTATTTAAACAGTAGTTTTCAAAGCATCTTACTTATGTTTTGTGCAAAATTAATGTCGTAGAATATTCATATAGAAGTTTAAATCATAAAAATCTTATAATAGGCATATTTAGGAGTAATTATTTTAATTTGTAAGATATTATGTGTAGTTATGCGTCCAAAATTTTCGGAAAACCCAAACAACTTGTTTAAACAATTGTTTTTATTGAATCCTACTTATGTTTTTTGCAAAATTAGTGTCGTAAAATATTCATATCGAAGTTTTAATCGATAATCTTATAATAGGCATATTTAGGAATAATTATTTTAATTTTTAAGAAATTATTCGTAATTATGCGGCCAAATTTTTTGAAAAACTCAAACAACTAGTTTAAACAGCTATTTTTAATGCAACCTACTTATGTTTTGTGCCAAATTAGTACCGTAGAGTGTTCATATCAAAGTGGTAGCTGGATATTCCTTTAATAGGCACAACTAGGAGTAACTATATTAAATTTATCTGGATTACGAGTAGTTATGAGGTAAAAAAGTGTTGAAAAACTCAAATAATTCGTTTAAAACAGCAGCTTTTAATGCATCTTACTTAACTTTTCTACAAAATTAGCACCATAGAAAGTTCATATCGAAGTTTTAATTGGACAATCTTATAATAGTCCTAATTAGGAGTAATTATATTAATTTGCATGAAATTTCATGTAGTTATACGGCCAAAATGGTTGAAAAACTCAAACAACACGTTTAAAGTGCTGTTTTTAATGCATGCTACCTATTTTTTTTGTGCAAAATTAATATCGTAGAATGTCCATATTGATGTGTTAATCGGTTAATCATTTAATAGGCATAATTAGGAGTAATCATATTAATTTTTACGTAATTATGTGTAGTTACGAGGCAAAAAATATTGAAAATCTCAAACAACTAGTTTAAACAGCAGTTTCTAATGTAAGATTACTTATGTTTTATGAAAGTGTTAATTGGACAATCTTATCAAAGTGTTAATTGGACAATCTTATAATAGGTATAATTAGGAGTAATTATATTAATTTTTACATAATTATGTGTAGTTATGCGGACAATAATTTTAAAAAACTCAAACAACTTGTTTAAACAGCTGTTTTAAAAGCATAATACATATGTTTTGTGCAAAATTAGTATCGTAGAATATTCATATCGAAGTATTAATTGGATAATATTGTAATAGACATAATTAGGAGTAATTATATCAATTTTCACGAAATTATATGTAGTTATGAGACCGAAAATGTTGAAAATCTTAAACGATTAGTTTAAACAGCAGTTTTTAGGTATCTTACTTATGTTTTATGAAAAATTAGTGTCATAGGATATTCGTATCAAAGTATTAATTGGATAATCTTATAATAGTTTTAATCAGGAGTAATTATATTAGTTTTCACGAAAATATGTGTAGTTATGCGCCCAATATTTTTGAAAAACTCAAACAACCTGTTTAAACAGTTATTTTTAAAGCATCGTACTTATGTTTTGTGCAAAATTAGTGTAGTAGAATATTCATATGGAACATATAAATGGACAATCTTATAATAGACATATTTAGGAGTAAATATATTAATTTGCAAGAAATTATGTGTAGTTATGTGGCCAAAAATTTGAAAAACTCAAACAGCTAGTTTAAACATCTGTTTTTAATGCATCCTACTTATGTTTTGTGCAAAATTAGTGTCCTAGAATATTCATATCGAGATGTTAATTGGATAATCTTTTAATAGATATAATTCGAAGTGGCTATTTCAATTTTGACGAAATTATGTATAGTTATGAAACCAAAAATGTTGAAAAACTCGAAGAATTTGTTTAAACATCAGTTTCTAATGAATCTTGATGTGTATTTTGCTAAGCTAATAAATACCCTAATTTATACTTAATTTCAGCTGCAAGCGCATGGCCTAGTCATGTAGTAGTTGGGGTGTCGAACCACAAGGACAAGGATGAATTACCGGTTCTAACAAGTTTCACTAATCTAGACAATCAAAAGTGAGTTTTGGTTTTAAACTAAATGTAAACAAATCTAACAACAACGACTGGAGAGTTTATCAGATTGAGGATTCTAGGGGTTTTCGGCTTCACTCTCACTCGTTTTGGCAATTCACTCAATTTGATCTTTTAATATGTTCTAGTGTTTGTCGGGGATTCAATCTCAGATTTTAGTACCAAATTTACACTTTCGTGGCTTGATACCGTACCTAAACAATTCGGGTTTCACGATTAAGTACTTCACCTTACAAGTCTAAGCCCATTAAGATCAGTGAGTCACTTTGGCATAACCTAGATTTTGTACTTCGCCTTTCGGTACCTCACACAATTTCTAGGGTTTCCTCGGTTTTCTCTTAGGTAATAAGTTTCACGGTTAAGTACTTGGCCTACAACCTAGATCACTATTTTGGGTCAGAAGATTCAGTTCCACCTTTCGGTTTCCGCTTTCACTTCTAGGATAACATGTAGTTGATTAAACTAGGCATTCAATTTAGACAAAACAACAATCACAAACAACAAGAACTAAAAGATCAACAAATGAGTAAATTAAACCATTCGAGTTATCGAGTTTACACCTAGACCCCTAGAAGGGTGTCTAGCCACAAATCATGTCAAAGATTGTATCAAGATTCATGTTTAAACAACAGTACAACATGAGAAAAGAGTAAAGAAAAGAATAAACCAAGAAGATCTACGATTTCTCGCCCGGTTCTTGAGTTCTCCTTCAAATCTCTCTCCAATGGTGTTCTTTCTCTTCTTTCTTGCTTTAGATCTCCTCTCCAGACAGTTGAGAGATGTCTGGGACGAAGGGGTATCAAAATCTATTAATTCCCATGAGAAAACCGCTTTAAAACTGCCAATTCGCGCTGCCAGCCCAAAAATTACGGTCCGACATTTTAAAATTGCGGTCCGTAATTTTTGTCATTTTTTCCAGAATGAACCAGAGAGCATTTGTGGTCCGCAATTTTGGTATGGGAATGCTTTTAACTTGATTTCTTCGTGTAAATCCGACCCATCTCGTTCCAAGCATTATTTCTCATGTTAACATCTTTGTTTACACTCAATGACCTGCAAAATAATAAGAAATGCAGCAGTATCTCGAACTCGACATAAAAACTAAATAAATTCTTAACAATTAACATAAAATGCATAGTTTTTGAGATAAAACCCTAATCAAATATAATATATAAATGAGGCTTATCAAATTCCCCCAAACTTAAACCTTGTTTGTCCCTAAGCAAGATTCAGTCGGAGACCTAGGGTGCATCTCTAAACTAGTCAAGTTCTAAGGGAAACTAACCTACATGCAAAAGGTCGTGGGTTATTTGAAAATGAAGTGACTAACCCTAAGACAAATCCTTTCAAATTTATTCGGTCATTAATTGGAGTTTTTGGGAAAAGATTTGGGAATTGTTCGTTATTTCCGACTTCACACGTGGTGTTTTACTCGAGGAGTTTTACCTCAGACTCCTACTTTCAATATAATGCCCTAAAATCTTTCCAAAAATGATGAATACTTAAGTTTTTCCTTCCCCTCAACTATGAAATGAAACCAAGAAAATCCATAAAAGAAAAAAAAATGACAATGTTAATCCTGAACCTCGCGCGGGTTATTTTTGTGTAACTCAAAGTTTTATTAAGAAGCCCTAAATGCGCACATGAGGCTGCCTCGTGCCGTGTTGGGGGTTAGGGAGTTCCATAATACCGCCCTAGCACATTTGAGGCTTAATTTGATCTTATTTGAATCATAATTTTTTTTTTATTTGTTTGCGAATGTCACGGTATGTGTACTCTTAACCATGGTGCCTCGGTAATTTGGACCTTCTAAAGATTTGCATATTGATTTTCAGGTCCTTTTGATTGATTTTTTTTTTAGAAACACCGGTCGACACTTGCCATAAGCACTCTTTCTTAATTAAATTTTTCATTTAAATTAAACAAACAAATTGAATTTTCAAGGTTTGATAAAAAATTTTGGGAGGACGTCAATCCTTGAACAATCATCATTCTAGAAACTTCCTAGGGTATATTTTTTTCTGATTTTTCGGACCTAAGAACCTTTTTCATTCACCACCTGTTATTTTAGAAAAGTTTGTATATTCCCGAATCAATTTCCCAAAATTTCCAACAAGACTACTCCTTTGCCAAAATTTTCCTTAGGGTTTTTCAAAACTTTTTGCAAAATTACCCACTAAAATTTGAATTTATAAAAAAAACTTTGCAACAATAATAACAACTACATGCTATGCAGATACAAGTAAGTTCTAAATACTCCCCCAAACTTAAATCAAGCATTGTCCTCAATGCGTGAAAGAAAAGAAAGGTATAAAGAACTTACAATGGAAGAAGACAATGGAGGCGGACGGGGTTGAGGCGGGTGCCTCAATCGCTAGGCGGGGGCTGAGATTTGTAGAGAGAGAGAGAAAGGCTCAATCCCTCATCACTCGGTATTTTTCGTCCATAATAAACCCACTTCTTCTTCACTTGGAGAGCACTCAGTCAGTCAATTTCACATATCATTTGTATTTTTTTATGCGCTGCCTGAAAGCCCTTATCTTTTGCCCTACCAGTGCTCACTGAGTCATCGTGCTTTATCACTGTTTTTCTCGATTCTTCCTTCATAATCTCATTATGTTTCTCCTCTGTCAGGGGATTAAAGACTTCAACCCTACAACAAGAATCATTAGAAAGAGTATTATCATTTCCAAAATTTAGAGAAATTTTTCCACATTTAACATCAATTTTTGCACCAGCTGTGATTAGGAAGGGACGACCTAAAATAATTGGTATATAAGGATCTTCCTTCATATCACAAATAACAAAATCAATTGGGATGAAAAACTTTCCGACTTGGATGAGAATGCCCTCTAAAATTCCAATGGGGAGTCTAACAGATCCATCTGCCATTTGCAATGAGATATTAGTCGATTTCAAGTCTCCAATTCCCAACCTTTCAAAACCTGATATTGGCATAAGACTAACACTTGCTCCTAGGTCACACAATGCATTTTTAAATTTGATATTTCCTAAGGAACAAGGTATGGTAAAACTCCCAGGATCCTTAAGTTTTGGAGGCAAGTCGTTCAAAATTATCGTTTCAACCTCTTAAAGTCCCTTATTTTTGGACAGAATTTCCTTTAAGCAATTGGCATAAGCGGGCATTTGAGTGATTGCATTGACAAATGGTATAGTTAAGTTTAGTTTTCTCATCCACTCCCCAACTTTACCAAATTGCTGAACCAAATCGGATTTTACCAATCTTTGAGGAAAAGGAACAAACCTGAGTGGAGGAACGTACATGGGCACGTCCTCCTTTACCTGTTTTTGAGAATCTGAGATTTCTTGTGTCATTGCGTGCTTGGTTTCATTCTCTTGTGGTTTAGTCTTTCCTTCCTCCCATTCATTTCTCGAGAAGACGGCATTCACATGCTCCCTTTGCATGTCTTGTTGCCGTGCAAGAGGTGTTGCCAGTTGCGTCACTTGAGTTTCAAGCATTTTTCCTTGAGTAGTAAGAAGATCAATTTTCATACTCAACTCATTGATTTGGTCAGCTACCTGTTGATTGATCCTCCTCTGATCTTGCATAAACTCCTCTTGTCCACGCATCACCCTCTCCATCATTTGCTCCACATTAGACTTCTGTGGAGCACCTAGGTCAAATTGTCTCTGTCCGTATCCCTGGATTGGTCGATTTTGATTGGGATGTTGGTTCGGGTTTTGAGATTGATTGTCCTGGTAAAAATTTGGGTGATTTCTCCATCCAGGATTGTAGGTGTTTGAGTAAGGGTTGTTCGGCGGTCTGAAATTATTGTTGAATACATTGACTTGCTCCGCATCCCCTTCAGCAGATCTTCCCCAATTGTAGTTTATGGCCAAGTGATCGCCTCCACCACAAATAGCACAAGTAGGTGATTGATGTACCGCTGAAATATTTTTGTTGGTCAAGCGGTCTATGCTCTTTTGCATTGCCTCCATTTGTGCTGCCAATTTGGTTGAAATGTCCATCTCAATCACACCTGGTGCACCTCGAGCGGGTCCTCTCATCGAGCTCCATTGTTGTTGCCCTAATGCCATCTCATCAATCAATTTGTAGGCATCCCGGGCGCTCATATTCATCAAATTGCCTCCAGCTGCTGCATCAATGGTTAGTTTAGAGGACTGCTCAAGTCCTTCATAGAAAATCTGAAGTATGAACCACTTCTCGAGTCCGTGGTGTGGGCAAAGACGCAGCAGTTCTTGGTATCTATCCCATGCCTCGCTGAGAGATTCTCCTCCTCTTTGCCTGAAATTTGTAATTTGAGCACGAAGGGCAGAAGTTTTAGATGGAGGAAAATACTTAGAAAGAAAAGCATCAGACATTTGGGCCCATGTTCTCATTGTACCGGTATCTAATGACCTTAACCAATTCCTAGCCTTATCTCCTAAAGAAAAAGAAAATGCTCTAAATTTAATGGCTTCGGGTTCAACATCATTAATTTTAACCGTGTTACACAATTCTTCGAACATGGCCAAGTGTTGGTTCGGGTCTTCATGAGCTAGACCATTGAACATGTGTTGACAGAGCATGTTCAAGAGAGCGGGTTTCAGCTCAAAATTATTTGCTGAAATATTAGGCACAGTGTAGCCTAATTGAATTCCAATTGCTTTTGGGGCAGCAAAGTCCTTCAAGGGACGATTCTCATCATTCTCTGCCATTTGGGTCGCTTCTTCGGTGGCGGGATGAATAAGCGGCTGTTCAAGCAGAGAAGTTGTCTCCTTGGTTCTACGTCTGTACACCAAGAGACCTGATTGCCCGGCCAGATCGAGTCCTGAAAGAGCAATCAAACAAGTAGATCACAGAAAATAAAAGAAAATAAGAGAAATAAAAATTAAAAAGAAATATCTAGTCTCAGTTACTAAAGGTTGAACCAATATTCACACCGTTGTCCCCGGCAACGGCGCCAAAAAGCTTGATGTGTATTTTGCTAAGCTAATAAATACCCTAATTTATACTTAATTTCAGTCGCAAGCGCACGGCCTAGTCAAGTAGTAGTTGGGGTGTCGAACCACAAGGACAAGGATGAATTACCGGTTCTAACAAGTTTCACTAAACTAGACAATCAAAAGTGAGTTTTGATTTTAAACTAAAAGTAAACAAATCTAACAACAACGAATGGAGAGTTTATCAGATTGAGGATTCTAAGGGTTTTCGGCTTCACTCTCACTCGTTTGGTCAATTAACTCAATTTGATCTTTTAATATGTTCTAGTGTTTGTCGGGGATTCAATCTCAGATTTTAGTATCAAATTTACACTTTCGTGGCTTGATACCGTACCTAAACAATTCGGGTTTCACGATTAAGTACTTCACCTTACAAGTCTAAGCCCATTAAGATCAGTGAGTCACTTTGGCATAACCTAGATTTTGTACTTCGCCTTTCGGTACCTCACACAATTTCTAGGGTTTCCTCGGTTTTCCCTTAGGTAATAAGTTTCACGGTTAAGTACTTGGCCTACAACCTAGATCACTATTTTGGGTCAGAAGATTCAGTTCCACCTTTCGGTTTCCGCTTTCACTTCTAGGATAACATGCAGTTGATTAAACTAGACATTCAATTTAGACAAAACAGCAATCACAAACAACAAGAACTAAAAGATTGTATCAAGTTTACACCTAGACCCCTAGAAGGGTGTCTAGCCACAAATCATGTCAAAGATTGTATCAAGATTCATGTTTAAACAACAGTACAACATGAGAAAAGAGTAAAGAAAAGAATAAACCAAGAAGATCTACGATTTCTCGCCCGGTTCTTGAGTTCTCCTTCAAATCTCACTCCAATGGTGTTCTTCCTCTTCTTTCTTGCTTTAGATCTCCTCTCCAGACAGTTGAGAGATGTCTGTGACGAAGAGGTATCAAAATCTATTAATTTCCATGAGAAAACCGCTTTAAAGCGCAATTCGCACGTTTGCCGGCCAAAAATTGCGGTCGCGATTTTGTCATTTTTTCCAGAATGAACCAGAGAGCATTTACGGTCTGCAATTTTTATTTGCGGTCCGTAATTTTTAATTGCGGTCCGCAATTTTGGTATGGGAATGTTTTTAACTTGATTTCTTTGTGTAAATCCGACCCATCTCGTTCCAAGCATTATTTCTCATGTTAACATCTTTGTTTACACTCAATGACCTACAAAATAAGAAATGCAGCAGTATCTCGAACTCGACATAAAAACTAAATAAATTCTTAACAATTAACATAAAATGCATAGTTTTTGAGATAAAACCCTAATCAAATATAATATATAAATGAGGCTTATCAAATCTTGTATATGTTTTGTGCAATATTAGCGTCGCAGAATGTTCATATCGATGTTTTAAATGGATAATCTTATAATAGACATAGTTAGGAGTAATAATATTAATTTGCACAAAATTATATGTAGTCACGTGGCCAAAATATTTGCAAAACTTGAAAAACTTGTTGGAACTACTGTTTTTAATACGTGCTACTCATTTTTTGTGCAAAATTAATGTCGTAGAATGTTCATATGGAAGTGTTAATTGGATAATCTTTTAATTGGCATAATTTGGAGTAATTATATTACTTTTTACGAAATTATGTGCAGTTATGAGACCAAAAATGTTGAAAAAAATCTTAAACAACTAGCTTAAATAGCAGTTTCTAATATATCATACTTATGTTCTATAAATAATAGCGTCGTTGGATATTCATATCGAGTGTTCATTGGACAATATTATAATAGGTATAATTAGGAGTAATGATATTAATTTTCATGCAATAATGTGCGAGTTATGCGGACAACAATTTTGAAAAACTCAA
This sequence comes from Schoenoplectus tabernaemontani, assembly GCA_037127355.1. Taxonomy (NCBI): domain Eukaryota; kingdom Viridiplantae; phylum Streptophyta; class Magnoliopsida; order Poales; family Cyperaceae; genus Schoenoplectus; species Schoenoplectus tabernaemontani. The sequence goes on from CM073751.1 coordinate 21,776,697, forward strand.
ACAACTTATTTAAGCAGTAGTTTTCAAAGCATCTTACTTATGTTTTGTGCAAAATTAATGTCGTAGAATATTCATATAGAAGTTTAAATCATAAAAATCTTATAATAGGCATATTTAGGAGTAATTATTTTAATTTGTAAGATATTATGTGTAGTTATGCGTCCAAAATTTTCGGAAAACCCAAACAACTTGTTTAAGCAAATTTGTTTTAATTGAATCCTACTTATGTTTTTTGCAAAATTAGTGTCGTAAATTATTCATATCGAAGTTTTAATCGATAATCTTATAATAGGCATATTTAGGAATAATTATTTTAATTTTTAAGAAATTATTCGTAATTATGCGGCCAAATTTTTTGAAAAACTCAAACAACTAGTTTAAACAGCTATTTTTAATGCAACCTACTTATGTTTTGTGCCAAATTAGTACCGTAGAGTGTTCATATCAAAGTGGTAGTTGGATATTCCTTTAATAGGCACAACTAGGAGTAACTATATTAAATTTATTTGAATTACGAGTAGTTATGAGGTAAAAAAATGTTGAAAAACTCAAATAATTCGTTTAAACATCAGCTTTTAATGCATCTTACTTAACTTTTCTATAAAATTAGCACCATAGAAAGTTCATATCGAAGTTTTAATTGGACAATCTTATAATAGTCCTAATTAAGAGTAATTATATTAATTTGCATGAAATTTCATGTAGTTATACGGCCAAAATGGTTGAAAAACTCAAACAACACGTTTAAAGTGTTGTTTTTAATGCATGCTACCTATTTTTTGTGCAAAATTAATATCGTAGAATGTCCATATTGATGTGTTAATCAGTTAATCATTTAATAGGCATAATTAGGAGTAATCATATTAATTTTTACGTAATTATGTGTAGTTACGAGGCAAAAATATTGAAAATCTCAAACAACTAGTTTAAACAGCAGTTTCTAATGTATCTTACTTATGTTTTATGAAAAATTAGTGTCGTGAGATATTCATATCAAAGTGTTAATTGGACAATCTTATAATATATATAATTAGGAGTAATTATATTAATTTTTACATAATTATGTGTAGTTATGCGGACAATAATTTTAAAAAACTCAAACAACTTATTTAAGCAAATTGTTTTAAAAGCATAATACTTATGTTTTGTGCAAAATTAGTATCGTAGAATATTCATATCGAAGTATTAATTAGATAATATTGTAATAGACATAATTAGGAGTAATTATATCAATTTTCACGAAATTATATGTAGTTATGAGGCCGAAAATGTTGAAAATCTTAAACGATTAGTTTAAACAGCAGTTTTTAGGTATCTTACTTATGTTTTATGAAAAATTAGTGTCATAGGATATTCGTATCAAAGTATTAATTGGATAATCTTATAATCAGGAGTAATTATATTAGTTTTCACGAAAATATGTATAGTTATGCGCCCAATATTTTTGAAAAACTCAAACAACCTGTTTAAACAGTTATTTTTAAAGCATCGTACTTATGTTTTGTGCAAAATTAGTGTAGTAGAATATTCATATGGAACATATAAATGGACAATCTTATAATAGACATATTTAGGAGTAACTATATTAATTTGCAAGAAATTATGTGTAGTTATGCGGCCAAAAATTTGAAAAACTCAAACAAATTAGTTTAAACATCCTGTTTTTAATGCATCCTACTTATGTTTTGTGCAAAATTAGTGTCCTAGAATATTCATATCGAGATGTTAATTGGTTAATCTTTTAATAGACATAATTCAAAGTGGCTATTTCAATTTTGATGAAATTATGTATAGTTATGAAACCAAAAATATTGAAAAACTCAAACAATTTGTTTAAACATCAGTTTCTAATGAATCTTGCATATGTTTTGTGCAATATTAGCATCATAGAATGTTCATATCGATGTTTTAAATGGATAATCTTATAATAGACATAGTTAGGAGTAATAATATTCATTTGCACAAAATTATATGTATTAACGTGGCCAAAATATTTGTAAAACTCGAAAAACTTGTTGGAACGGCCGTTTTTAATACGTGCTACTCATTTTTTGTGCATAATTAATGTCGTAGAATGTTCTTATGGAAGTGTTAATTAGATAATCTTTTAATTGACATAATTTGGAGTAATTATATTACTTTTTATGAAATTACGTGCAGTTATGAGACCAAAAATGTTGAAAATCTTAAACAAGTAGTTTAAATAGCAGTTTCTAATATATCATGCTTATGTTCTATAAATAATAGCGTCGTTGGATATTCATATCAGAGTGTTCATTGGACAATATTATAATAGGTATAATTAGGAGTAATTATTTTAATGTTCATGAAATAATGTGCAGTTATGCGGACAACAATTTTAAAAAACTCAAACAACTTATTTAAACAGCCGTTTTCAAAGCATCTTACTTATATTTTGTGCAAAATTAATGTCGTAGAATATTCATATAGAAGTTTAAATCATAAAAGTCTTATAATAGACATATTTAGGAGTAATTATTTTAATTTGTAAGATATTATGTGTAGTTATGCGTCCAAAATTTTCGGAAAACCCAAACAACTTGTTTAAACTGCTGTTTTTATTGAATCCTACTTATGTTTTCTGCAAAATTAGTGTCGTAAAATATTCATATCAAAGTTTTAATCTGAAAATCTTATAATAGGCATATTTAGGAATAATTATTTTAATTTTGAAGAAATTATTCGTAATTATGCGGCCAAAAATTTTGAAAAACTTAAACAACTAGTTTAAACAGCTATTTTTAATGCATCCAGCATATGTTTTGTGCCAAATTAGTATCGTAGAATGTTCATATCAAAGTGATAACTGGATATTCCTTTAATAGGCACAACTAGGAGTAACTATATTAAATTTATCTGAATTATGAATAGTTATGGGGTCAAAAAATATTAAAAAACTCAAACAATTTGTTTAAACAGCAGTTTTTAATGCATCTTACTTATATTTTGTACAAAATTAGCACCATAGAATGTTCATATCGAAGTTTTAATTGGAAAATCTTATAATAGTCCTAATTAGGAGTAATTATATTAATTTGCATGAAATTTTATATAGTTATGAGGCCAAAATGTTTGAAAAACTCAAAAAACATATTTAAGTGTGCTGTTTTTAATACATCCTACCTATTTTTTATGCAAAATTAATATCGTAGAATATTCATATTAATGTGTTAATTAGTTAATCTTTTAATATGAATAATTAAGAGTAATCATATTAAATTTTACATAATTATGTGTAGTTACGAGGCCAGAAATATTAAAAATCTTAAACAACTAGTTTAAACAGTTGTTTTTAAAGCATCTTACTTATGTTTTGTACTAAATTAGTATCGTAGAATGTTCATTTGAAGAAGGAGAACTCGAGATCCAGGCGAGAAATCATAGATCTTCTTGGTGTATTCTTTTCTTTACTCTTTTCTCATGTTGTGATGTTGTTTAAACATTAATCTTTGTGCAATCTTTGACATGATTTATGGCTAGACACCCTTCTATGGGTCTAGGTGTAAACTCGATAACTCGGATGGTTTAATTATACTTGTGTGTTGATCTTTTAGTTCTTGTTGTTTGTGATTGTTATTTTATTTAAATTTAATGCTTAGTTTTAATCAACTGCATGTTACCCTAGAAGTGAAAGCGAAAACCGAAAGGTGGAACTGAATCTTAGCTGGACCCTTATGAAAGTTTTAGTAAATTTAAAAGTGATAATTTACTGACCCAAAATAGTGATTTAGGTTGTAGGCCAAGTACTTAATCGTGAAACTTATTACCTATGAGAAAACCGAGGAAAACCCTAGAAATTATGTAAGATATCGAAAGGCGAAGTATAAAATCTAGGTTATGCGAAAGTGATTCACTGATCTTAATGAGCTTAGACTTGTAAGGTGAGATACTTAATCGTAAAACCCAAATTGTTTAGCTACGGTATCAAGCCACGAAAGTGTAAATTTAGTACTAATATCTAAAATTGAATCCCCGACAAACACTAGAACATATTTAAAGATCAAATAGAGTGAATTGACCAAACGAGTGAGAGTGAAACCGAAAACCCTAGAGTCCTTTATTTGATAAACTTTTCAGTCGTTGTTGTTAGATTTGTGCACTTTTAGTTTAATACAAAACTCTTGTTCGATTGTCTAGATTAGTGAAACTTGCGAGAACCGATAATTCACCCTTGTCCTTGTGGTTCGACACCCCGACTACTAATTGACTAGGTCATGCGCTTGCGGCCAAAATTGAGTATAAATTAGGGTATTTATTAGTTTAGTAGAATACACATCAGTAGGTGTGTGTCATCCTTGCAAACTTAATCTTTTTTTTTATCCTGAGTAAATTATTAAATATAATTATACCACTAGTAGATAATCTTACTCTATCAAGGGGCCCAGTGATGCTATAACTTGTATAGAGATACGATGGACAATAGTACTGTGCGACCCTTTTTCGCGCGCTCCTCACCGCTACGGGGGCGATGGGATGCAAAAGAAGGACACTGAGATCCCGAATGAACAGGAGGTAGTAGAGATTTTATATCTCTGACCCTTGTCTAGAATTTTTTTGTGGGATTAATGCTTAATCTTTGTTCCGACTTGATTAGATTTAGTGGATAGGCTAGATTCAGGCTGTTGAAGCTATTTTTGTGGGACTGTCATGCGAGTCCCACTTGTCAGAGAAAAATGATCACATGGATGACACCTCAAGAGATCTCCTTCTCTCTCCTTCTCTTTTGAGTGTCATCCACCTCAAATGGACAGTAGATGATGGGGTATTTATACCTTTGCCCTTTTACTCTAAAATTTTCTTATGGGACAAATAGACTTGTTCCGGAGTTCTGTAGCGAGTTTTTTGGCTGGTGGCCCCTCTCCCTTGCCTCTCTTTCCCCTTTCTTATGATTTATCACTGATAATTGATATTTATCCTTAATTGTCCAGCTACTTTATCCCTTAAAATTTTCAAGGGTAAACAAGTACTTTTGGCAAACCATCTCTTCCTCCGTATAAGTTATGTATACCGAAGAGCTACATTTATAACCATTTTTTACGAACAACGTTTGGTAGAAATCACACACATACATATCTTATGTAGGAAAGATGAATACCTCATACTTTAGAAGTTAATACTGAATGAAAGCATTAATGACACGAACACAATTTCATTTAATATTTCATTCGGGGTCTGTCAAATATGATGTTCCTTGAACATCTATCTACGTGATTAAAATGACAACTTTTTATCTATGGTCTGTGAAATTTGACCATCATTTAATCCACATACTAATCTGATAGCGGTTAATTAGTGTTCTTGCTAATTATCTCGGTTAGTGACTTTTAAGAGTATATTCTATATTATGAAGTTTCACAATTCCAGTCATGAACTCAGAATGATTCATAAATTCAATAATACTCAAGAAAACAAAATATCATTTAACTATCAAATTCATGAACAAAGTTTTATATAATAAATTTATCATATTATTGACTTAAAGATTATTACAAACTAACAGAAATATGAATAAAAATAATACAAAAGACGAGTAAGATGAAATATTGGTTTAATGCATTTGCATTAATTTTTTAATATTATTCGTGTCCTAATGGCTCGATGACGCTAATATTAATAGGCTCGATGACGCAAATATTAATACAAATCTCAAATATACATTATTTAAAATAATTTTATGTATTTTGATTATTTTATATGTTGAAATGAGACTACAAATGCCACAAAATTCGAGTAAACTATAATTATATTTTAATGTATTTGTTAATATCATTCAATGTTATTCATGTCATAAAAGTTCGAGAACAACATGATTATAATGTAAACAAATAAAAGACATCATTCAAATATTTTGATGATTTTTTTTGTGTTAAAATGAGGCTACAAATGGTAGAAAACTTTAATAAATAACTAGAACTAATATAGTTTTTCATGCATTTGAGTTGATATTTGTCTGTAATTCATGTCCTAACGGCTTGAGCACGCAAAGATTATAATATAAATTCTAGGAATACATCATTAAAAATAAGTTTGTATGTTTTGGTGATTTTATATATCGAAATGAGAATACAAAAAAATATAAAACTCGAGTAAATTAAATACAGTTTTAGTGCATTTGCTTAAAATTTTCAAAACTATTCGTATCCTAACGGCTCGATGACGCAAATATTATAATATAAATCTCAAGAATATAATATTTAAAAGAACTTTGTATTTTTATGTAATTTTATATGCTAAAATGAGACTACAAATGTCATAAAACTCGAGTTAACTGTTATTTTAGCATTATTCGTGTCATAAAAATTTGAGAACATGATGTTTATAATGTAAACGAATAGAATACATCATTCAAAAGAACTTGATGTATTTTGATTAAAAAAATGCATGATTTAGAGAAGGAAGCAAGATAACAAGGGTAACAAAGATTGAGAAGGGAATTTTTTAACGAAAGATAATACATCTTAGTATGTTGGTACACATATGTTTATTTTATTATTCTGATAGGAAAGAACAATTATGATCTAAATTGGCCGGATGCGATTGTAGTCGTGAAAATCCTTCGCAGCAGGTAGGCATCATCTTTAAGGGTCTAATAAGGTTTCTCAAAGTTCGGATCTAATGGGTTTATGAGAGAGGCAGACAAGGGCCAAATTTGATAAGGATTTTTAGAAGGTTGGATTTAAATGACTTGATTTTTAACGGATAAGGTCAGTCCTTGAGAAGCCTGGCTCTTATCAAGCCATCCGGACTCTAAGAGTCGGATAAGAGTCGACGAGTAAGGACTTGATATATATTTTTTTTGACGATTATGTTTTTTTAATGTTAATTTATATTTGTATAAAATATTAAATTATATTTTTTCTATTTTGGTATTTAATTTTAATTTAATTTTAATTTTTAAGTGTAATTAATATATAATATTAAATATTAAAGAAAGAGTTTGGAAAGGGCCGGGTAAGAGCCGAAAAGAGCTGGGTTTGATAAGAGTCAGATTAGAATGGTCTGCTTTTTAAAGATTGAGCTCGACCTTGAGAAGCTCGGCCCTTACTATTAGAAAGGGCTGGACCGGACTTGTGAGAGCCGAATAAATACTGAGTATTTTGAAGGACCGACCGAATCGGGCTCAAAAACCGAACCTTTATAGGCTATGCCTACCAACAATGACATCCTTATGAACCGAGCCCTTATGGGCTTTACCTTACTACAAGAAATGACATTGAGTCTAGTTGCTGAATGCCTGAATGCTTTTAATTTGTGCTTTAAATGGACTACTAGATAGCTGATAAGTTAACACGTACACCTAATTCTAATTGTTGACCAACAATTAAATATCCTTTTTCTTACCAACTAAAGAAAAAAATCTTCAGGTGCATAATAAAAAAAAATTGAAAAAAATTAGGAAGTTTAATTTGGAAAAGAATTGGTATTATTCAAGAAAGAACATGTATCTATTTATAGAAATACGTATGGTGAGCTAGATGTTTTATTTAATACTGTGAGCACAATGTTTGTACACTGGAATATCTTTATTAATTATTACTAGTTTTCATGAAGGAAAATAACGTTCTGGTGATAAGCCATTTTTTTGGAGAGAGATTGTTTATTTCATTCTATCATTAAATTGTCGTCTTCTAGAAATACGATCAGAAACAAGAAACGGCTTGTATTATAGCTTTTTTTTGGTGTGAAATGTTGTATAATTGATACAACGATTATTATATAATGACATAGATGTAAAAACGTTATGTATCTAATCATGCCAAATAATGAGTTCGTTATATATACTATTTTTTCATAAAAGTATAGATAAAACATAGTTAATGAAAGGAACATTTTGAGTTCTTTATATATTTACAAACTGGCGTTTTATGACATCTATATGATATATGGATCAACATTTGTACTCTGTCAAGATTTATTAAAAAATATATCATAGCACAATAAATTATTTTTCAAACTGAATTCATATTTTTTGTTTACTTGTGGGAAATGCAAAAAAAAAAAAAAAAAAAAAAAAAACGGAACTCCACCTCTCTTTAAAAAACAACCCACAGTAAATGAGTAATATCTATAACATACTAACACGTCAATGAAAAAATTATACAGGTTAATTACAACATTCTTGACCATACCTAATGTAGAAAAAGTATGAGGAAAAAACTGTGTTCGTTTTGTAAACACGACATTTGAGAAGTTTTTAATCTTCAGCAACACAGAAGTAACAGAGTAAATCCACAAAGAAACTTCCATAACATACCCAAAAGTAGCGAGCATCAACTGCGGGGCTGCGGCTGCTCAATTCGCTCAGCTTGCCATGTTTTACATTGGCAGGATCTTCTGTGGATAGCAGGCACAAAAATTGTAGACGAGGTAGCTGACTTGTTGTATTGGCTTGTTCAAAGTTCAAATTTCAAAGAGACTTGTACGAATCACGCTGCATGGCATATTGTATACAAGTAATTAAGTATATAGCAGAACGAAAAACAATAATAAGCTTCTCTCCTTTTATAATTATGAAAAAAAATATTTTTTTGCGCTGCCTTGGTATCTTACAATTTTTTTCAGCGCTATTTTTTTAATGCATTATAATTCGAATTTACGCGAAATACTCAATAATTTTAATATTTTTTTGCACATTACCCTTCTTTTAGTCTCTGGAAGTAATTTTAAAAGCAATTGCAATTTGAAAAAAAAATGTTGCCAGCTTTGATAATTTCATAAGAGTTAGGCTATGGTGCTACGCGTAGTTAATGATTAAATTTATTACGGACTAAAAAACATAACTAAATCATCTTTAAATCTTAATTTGTGGGTCTAAATAATTTTTTTATATCAAAATATGATGGGATATAAAAATTTTCTATTTTTTGAATTTTATAAGTATTAATTTTGGATTTTTAGAAATGAACTAGAAAATATGTATTATTTTATTACTATTATTGCATCATCTTAAAAAAATTAAAATTAATATTTAAAAATTTCAAAAAATAGAATTTTTTATATCCCATCATATTTTAATATAAAAATTTATTGAGATCAATAAATCAAGATTTAGATATGATTTACTTATATTTTTTATTCCATAGCAAATTTAATTCATTAATTATGCGTAGCACCATAGACTAACTCATTTCATAATTAGAATCAAAGGGATACCATGTACTAGGAAACCCGGCCTCTTTCTAAATGAAGATTTAGAGATGATTTATCTATATTTTTTATTCCATAACAAATTTAATTCATTAACTAATGCGTAGTAGACTAATTCATTTCATAATTAGAATCAAAGGATACCGTGTACTAGGAAACCCACCCTCTTTCTAAATGAAAATTTAAAAATAACAAGTAGAACATTCTTAGCCATCTAATCAGGATATAACAAGCACAACAATAATGAAGTCTTTAGTTTCAAATAAATTGACCATCCAATCAGGATAAGAAAACAAAAAGATATAAAAAAATATGTGATTTTTCCTTGACAAACACAAGACATGAATCGTCTGGGACGGTAGTCTCGGACAATATGCCTCGCAGAAGTGGTGAATGAAATCCGTAGGTTCAAAATCCGTATATGTTTAATCTCTCCTCTAACGACTTGGGTCCTTATAATGTCACAAAAAATATATATATATTGAGATTCAGGCACTCAAAATTTATAATTTACTTTTTTTTTTTCAATTAACATTTTAAAAACAACTAAAACTTGGAAAAATGATGTGTTGCTTTTGATTGCAAATTATGCCATTGCTTCGGTAATTTCATAATGTATTAAAAAAAATGCAATTGGCTACATTAATATTTGCATCTCTTTGCAAATTCTATGATGAGATTGTAAGGGCATTGTCTTGTCCTCTAGTTGTGTTTAATCGCACAGATGAAAATGCATCAGTTTTCCAAGTCACAAAACCACTACACAAGCCAATTCTTTAAAGGATCATGCACCAGAAGGATTAATAGTGAAATTAGTTGTTTCTAAATTCACCCAAATAAAACTCTTGCATAAATATACTGCAAACAGGATTAGAATTTCGTAAGAATGGAGAAGAGCAGGTCAATTATACTATTAAATTATTCTCTCAACCTCCTCCCTCCGATCCGCCAAAAAAAAAATGTAAAATATAATTTTGAGAAAATCTTTTATTCCCGCACCCTTCATTTTTCAGATAATCCCCGCGTTATCAACGCTCCTTTTTTTAATTAAGCACATGCTAATTGAGCCCGACATTCCATATATATAGTTTCTTCAATATTTTTCTCAATTAGATTTGGCGTCTAGCGCTTTCTTTTTTAATTCTCTTTTTTCCTTAGAACTTATAATGTTTGAAATGTGTTTCATGTATTATAACTTTGATATTGAACATAAATTAGAATGTTGTGATATTAAATATATTATTAGACTGATAAAATTGTATAAAAATATATTTAAAGTGTATTTGCTGCTTTATGAAAAAATATTATTTTGGGAAGTTTAATTTTTTTCGTGTTATTTAGTAAATAGTTGAAAGAAATCACATATTTCAGATAATCACATATAAATGATATTTAAATACCCAGAATACATATTTAAATACCCATAATAAATATCTAAATATCCAGAATATATCCCAAAATATCTAAATAAGAAATCTAAATACCTAGATATTATACTTAAATACCCATAATGCAATCTAAATACCTAAATAAGAAATCTAAATATCTAGATATTATACCTAAATACCCAGAACACATCTCTAAATACCTAAATAAGAAATATAAATACCTAGATATTATACTTAAATACCCATAACACATATCTAAATACCTAGAATGCATATCTAAATACCTAAATAAAAAATCTAAATACCTAGATATTATACATAAATACTCAGAACACATATCTAAATACCCAGAACAAATATCTAAATACTCAGAACACATCTCTAAATACCTAAATAAGAAATCTAAATACCTAAATATTATATTTAAATACCCAGAACACATATCTAAATACCTAAAACTAGGGGTGTCAATTATTGACTCGACCTGACCCAAACCCGACCCGACCCGACCCGAACCTGTCCCGACCCGAACCCGACCCAACCCGACCCGACATGACCCGAAGATAAATGGGTCCGGTATGGGTTTGATTTTTTTAACCCAAATCGGGTCGGGTCAGGTTCGGGTTAACCCGACCCGATTAATTATATTTTTTGAAGTAATTTTATGATTTAGTACTAATTAAAGCTTAAATATACACTAATTATGCACTAATTAAGATTAATTATAAATTAATTAATATTTAATTACTTAAAATTATATAAAAATAATTAATTAATATTTAATTATTTTTCACGGGTCGGATTGGGTCGACCCATGACCCGGTCGGGTATGGGTCAAGATTTTTTAACCCGAATTTAATCGGGTCGGGTTCGGATCGGGTCAAAAATAATAATAATATAATATGACCCGACCCGAACCCGACTCAACCCGACCCAATGACACCCCTACCCAAAACACATATCTAAATACCTAAGTAAGAGATCTAAATACCTAGATATTGTATCTAAATACTTATAATAAATAATTAAATATGCATGAAACATATCTCAATAACTAACATAAGTAAATCACATTATATAAAAATAAAAATCTAAATACTTATAAAAAAATTTAAATACTACTCATAATTATATAAATACCTAAACAATATGATTACATACAACACGGGTTTTGCGTTTCGAAAATTATCACGTGGATTTTGTGCATATGGTCTTTATTCGGCGGAGAAATAATTACGTGCGTGCGAGAAAGAAAAATTTGTTAAGCGCAATTCAACAAAACTTTCTGAAAATAAAAAATCATTTACAGAAGATTTTTTAGAGGATTAACCCTGAAGTACTATTATTCGCGTCCTCTAATTTAATTCAAACTTCAAAGAGAAAGTCATATATATATTCAGCATTTCCATTTATTTAACTCGGAACTCCATTCTCCAATTAACTCTAGAACCGTGCCTCTTTGTGTTCAGTGATGCCATTTTGGGTTTGGAAAAGCAACGATGTACTTTTAGGCTTTATTTTAGAAAAAAAAAATTATATCAGAATTATAGTTTTTGCGGAATTTTGTCCTGATGTTGTCAAGTTTGAGCAGTTTCTTTGCAGGATTTAAATCCACGTCTCTCTAGACAAAGTATATCATCATCTGTACAAAATGACTTATGATGAATGATGATGCAACCGTACAGAAGCCACTTAAAATGCCTACATTTAAATTGTTTTTCCTATTTACTTTCGTGTTTGGTAATTTCTTAATTTATACGCCTTTCTTAATTTATAAGCCATTAATAAAATTTGAGGATTTGACCGTCATCTTTTTCTAAAAGAAAAAAACTTGTTTTCATAATTAATCTTTTGTCAAAAAGTTCCAAAATTTTCAGATAGAATGACGCAATATACTTGTTTGCATTCTTCAAAAAATATTGAAATTAGCCTCATAATAAATTAGGTTATCTAATTCCAGCTTGACAATAGTGACCGGACAAGAAGGGACAATGTGTCATAATAGTAAAGTGTACAGTTATAAAATAAACATATCAACTAAATTGAGGCAAGTTATATTATTTCCTAGTTGCAAGCTACATCTTGGGGCCACAAGTAATAAGTAAGAATAAGTATACATGCACTACGTTCAGTGGAAACTTTGTTTCTAAAATGTGACATTGACATCAGAAGATTTAGGTTACTTGGCTTGAAGTAGGTTAATCAATTATTATACTTTTTCAAACGGAAGTTATTTTAATGAATTATTTTCACATTCCATGTATTTGTTGTTTGCTAGCATCACTATTATTCAATGTCAGCAATAATTCCAGCGCTTCAGTTCGCCGAGATCTTATTTGTAGATTGTAAGTAGGGCTAAAAGAAAAGTTTATAATTTATAATTCGTTCAGTGTTCGATTTGATTTTAGTGAGAGTTCGGTTTGTTTGATTAGATTTGTTTTGTCAATTCGATTCAAGTTCGGTTCGATAATTTTTTAATGAACTAATTTGAGTTCAATTCGTAATAGTTCAATATATAGTTATTTGCAAATATTTTTAACTATTTAGTCAATAATATATGTAATAATATAATTATTTTATTATAAAATTAATAAGATATCATTAATTTATTATTAAATTAATAAATATTAATTATTTTTAATGTTAATATAAAATTAATAAAATATTAATTATTTTAGCTCTAATTATTTATGATAATATAAAAATAAATGTAATAATTAAAATATTTGATTTATCTCGAGTTTGATTTAGTTTGAAATGATTTAAATCAAACTCAAATACAAGCTAGTTAGATCAATTAATTGTAAGTGTGAATTTTCATATTAAAATATGTAATTTAAAATTATTTGCATGACGTAGATGTAAAAAGTCCAGGAAAAGACAGTTGCACCCGCGCGGTCGGCCTGTCGCACAGCTTAATGGGGCAATGCACTAGCGAACGATCAACAAACGCCCAGCGTGCATTGCTGAATCAGCATCGATCCTTCTCTCCAATCATGCACCTAATTCTTCTCCATTTTCAAACAGATCCAGGCGCACGTGCATCCCCATCCCCAATCCTCCTCTTCTCGCCAGGCACCTGATTTTGCCCTGGTCGGGTTGAGCTTGACAAGTTCACCACGGTCGGTTGTGAGTTAGGTGCACTTGCATTGGTAAAACTAAAAGAGTGCATAAATGTATATGCTATATGTGAAATGTGGGATGTTTGACGAGGCCTACAAGGTTTTTGATGAAATGGGCCGGACACTGGGGCTGTAAACGGATCGGATACGGATAGATAATGGTTTTATTGTATCTGTATCCGTTATAATATTTTAGATATAAATTCGGACACGGATAATCCGGATATGGATCAGGATCGATATTTGATGGATATCCGGATATAAATCGGATAACAAACGGATATAAATATGAATATGGATATATTTGGGATATTAAATTAAAATATTATATATATTATTGAAAAATAATTGTATACTATTTTTGATAGAATAATTAATTATAAAAATAAATATTAATTATAAAAATTAAATACTAATTATTATATTAATAGTTCAAATGTATCAATGAATTATAAAAAAATAATATATTAACACAAATTAGAAATAAAATAAATTAGATTTATAATGTACGCTAAAAATCTAATTAAAAATATATAATAGAAATGTTTCAGATATTTATTCGGATAATATCGGATCGGATACCTTCGGATAGTGTCGAATATTGATGAATAATAGATAAATGATCGGATACGGATAGGTAATAGCCAAATCGTATTCTTATTCATAAAAAAAAAATCAGATACGGATACAGATATCTCCGAATGGATCGGATAATTTTTACTATTTTTCAGATCAGATCACGGATAAAATCAAATATTATCCGATCCGTTAACACACCTAGGGCCGGTACAGAAATGCCGTTTCACGGAATTCTTCAATTGTTGGTTAATTTACCTTTAAATGGCTATCACAAACAAGCTTTGTTTACCCAAATGGAGAAGGAGAACTTTGTACTGACTGATTCAATGGATAGTGCTCCCTTTAACGCTGTTTTTCTTTTGTTTCTCTATTTGTTTTCTTTTCCTAGAAACAAATTGTAATGACAAATAATTGTACGCTATTATGCTTCAAGCAATTTGAAAAGATTAGATGTGTCCAGAAATGTATAATTGATGGGATCATACAAAAAAAAAATTAAAACAGATTGACGTGGTGCTACGCAGCATGCAAAAACGGTTTTTAAATATTCATTCAATCATTCTCAACCAAGGTAACTTTTGTTTGGTGTTATGAACCCATGTGCTCGTCGTGTAACATTGTGTGGATAAACCCAACATCCTACGTCACATGATTTGATGGCAACAGTCCAAATTACATATTTACTCTGGTTTGATTGGGCACCTAAATACCTAAATAATATTTGGAAATAAAAACAAACAAAAAAAAAACTCTTTATAAGTGACAATTGAGTTATTACCTTGTTTCGATGTGACTTAGTATGAATATAAGTGCAAACAAAAATCTTTATAAACTTTTCCAGTAATTAATTTATTTGTAAAATTCACGAAACTCGTGAACAGAATAAATTAAATTATTTGTTTTTTTTCTAATTAAAAAGGTAAGAGGATGTACTAACCCAATTACAATCCTTGCCTTCGTATCAGGGCATCATATCTTTCAAATAGAGACGTGTTCCATGTGTCATTGTCTTTGTACAAAGTTGTAGTTTAAATGGGGCCCACGGACAGTGAAATAGCATCTCCCCACAAATAAATTCATGTGAAACAACAAATTCTTCACAAGTGACATTTGAAGATTGGATTCATATGTGGCCCATAAAAAAAGTTGGGCCTGGTAGCCTGAAGAAAATGATAGAAGATTGTGGGCCTAAGTGCTTAAAATTGATGTGCCACCTAATAAATAAAAAAATATCTAATCTAATCATCCTAAGTTCAATAAACACTGCTTTCTATTTAGTTATTATATCACGACAGTAAATCATGAAGAGGTAGGTCGCCTAATTAATTCGATCAGATCATCTTTCCCTTTTGCTGATAACCTACCTACTATTTGTTTATTTTAGATTCTTTCAATCTACAAGTGTCGTTGTCTCTCATAATTTAAATTATAAATAATACAAAAATACACGTGTGACTTGGATGAGTGCAAACATGAACAGAGGATATGCAGAATTCCCAATTGCTCAAAAGGGTGATTTTGACCCTTAAAATGTTATATCCTCATTTACTAATTTCTTTCAGATAGACTAAGATAAACTAAAATACCAAAACAATAGTCATCTCTACTCTTTTTTTCCTTTTTAAAATGCATCAGCACTCAGCAGCGGATCTATATAGAGGCAAATATGTACCAGTGTCTGGGTTTGATTTCCGAAAGTATGTATAAAGCATAATTTTTTTTCTTCTGCAATTAAAAATATAGATAAAAAATATATGAGTGTTTATGATTAATTGCAAAATTAAACTCATCCTATTTAAATACTTGAAAATCTAAAACATATATGCTAATTGTGTTCAGACTTATGAAACAGATTGAATCTGCCAAGCACTCATGGAGTACGCTCTGTAGTCAGATCTATGACCTCATTGTTACAACTTAGAAGAATTGATACCAGACACATGATTCTGATAGCACTAAGTTTCCAACAAGCAGACAGAAAACAAAACATTTCAACCTCCGAAAAAAGTATTAAAAAAATGATGAAGAAGGAGACAAATGACATCAATTAGGGTGACACCATACTCATCTTGAGCGAATTAATTCCCTTGTAACAACAAAGGTAATCTCTCCATGTTGCATGGAAATATTAAATGCAATCCACACACACAAAAAAAGTGCATAACTCTTCATTGCCACCAAATGGAGGCTAATTAATGAGACGAGATATATGCACCTGAAGTTCTAAATATTTTACAGTTAATTAAACCCAAACCACCACCACCCCCCCCCCCCCCCCAAAAAAAAAAAAAAAAAAGAGAGAAAAAAAGGTGCCGATCTTCAATTTCGGAGCATGTAAAAGCTAAATAATTAAAGCTAGATCTGCATACAAAAGCAACAAAAACCAATAAATGATCAATAGTCTCATATTATTAACAAACAACACAATAACATACATGGGCCTTCTCAGATTTTTCTCTAAATCTAATTATCATTATTTACGATAAATTTCAGAATGGGAGTTTCTATTTTTTTTATGTATACAAGCTACTTATGAAATGGGAGTTTCTCTTTTTATTTGAATTTAGGTCATGAATATTGAGAATAGATGTGGAGCTTTGGAATGAAGATTAATATATTAAAGATACAAAAAAGAAAGTTAGCATAACATCATGCATGGTATATTGAGGGAAATAACCCAGATAATAATATGTGAAGTAGAAAGTTGTTGAAAACAAAACGTAGTAGTAGTTTTATGACCTCACAAATGGAAATTTTAGCTCAAAAGAAGAACACTTTCTGTGGGCAGAAACAATTCCCCTTCTGAGACTTGGGTGAATAAATGACCTAACATATCCACCAAGGTTTGATTTTTAGTTTTTCAGGGGGTATGAAAAGACACCATGATCACTAAGTTCCATCCAAAAGAGGCCCCAGGTTAATTTGTGGAATGGAATATTACTAAAACATGATTAAATTTTATATTCTTGGCAAAGCAGACAAAACAATCACTTGCATCTCAGAGATATGTTTGCTCTGTTTGATGTTTTCTCATTAACTACAAAATAGAAATCACTTTATCCTTTGCTAAAACGGTCCTTCTAAAAATTTCCGTTTTGGTCGTCTAGAAGGGTCTAACAAAGAGAGAAAAAATTGAATAGGACAAGTTTAACAATAGGAAAAATTAGGTCAAGTGTTAATTTCTCATATCTGGATAACAAATTTAAGACAAAAGGAATAGTTAGCAGTAATTTGATTAAAAGCGCCACCAAAAAAATGACAAGAATATATATAATCCAAAACATTCTATGCTCCATTCATTTCATAAAAGTTGGAAGAAGTTTCAAGAACCAGTAATAGTTCTAGATAAAAAAAATAATGCCCTTCATATGACATATGAAGGGCCCAACTTTCAAATTCGAAATGAAATTTATGGAGGACTTTTTTTAGAAACTTAAAGTTAATTTAACTCTCATCTTCATCTAAAAAAATTATCTGAAAAATTTCCTAATTGAACTAAAGATTACAAAAAAATATTAACTATGAATTTATTGTTGTTTAGTGGCACACATGTATATTATTAACTAATTTTGTTCCAAAATACATTAACTAAAAGGGGGGACTGTGAACAGTCTATCAGTGGTTAACACTAGGGGTGATAAAACTTGATATGATCCGAACCTATTTCATCCCATCTCGAAATGACTCAAGATTTTTGATCCATCACGGGTCAAATTTTTGACTCATCACGGGTTGGATCGGATATGGATTTACTCGTTCCAATTTGTTTAAGTGTGTTTTTGTATTTAATTTATGATTTAACGCTAATCATATATTATATATATTAATTGATATTAAGCATATATTAATTATTAGTGAATTGCTTAAATATTAAAAATGATTACAAATATTTAATTATTTTTTTGAGCAGATTGATCCGTTCGGATCGGGTTTGATCGAAACAGATTGGATCAAGTCGGATCAAGAAAAAATAATAAAATAATAATGATCTGATCCAACATGACTCATTGACACTTCTTAATATTATGATAATTTGATGATTACATTATTCTTAAACGAAAAGGCTGTTGGTGGTTAATACATACTAGTATATTGACGATTAAAAATAAATTTAGTGAAATAGGCAAGCACAAAACTAAATTGTGAACATTTTAGGTTCATCAAATATAGCGAAACCTTCAATTGAGCTAAATACTGCAAAAAATTAATTATGAATATATAGTCGTCTAGTGAATAAATGAACTTCTGTACGAGCAATTAATCAGTTGAATAAAATAGCAAAAATTAATCGACACACTTAAAGGCTTTTTAAAGTGCAATCAATCACCGTGCGTGTAATGTAAGGTTGAAAATCACAAAGGTATATTCGATCGGACTATAAAAATAGTATATATACTTTATCTGTTCAATACTTTTTTTCAAAAAAAGTACATACTTTATCTTTCCACATTGACAGGATTCCTTATATACATAGTATATGCTATATATTATTTTTACAATATATCATAGTAAAGAGTACCAGGCTGCCATTCACTTGCATCTAACGCCAATCATGTAGATTCTTTATTCATTGGAAAATGTAGGTCCTTGTTAACGATAAGAACGTTGATAGAGAAACACACACAAATGAAGAAACCAATGAAATCTTGATTGGTTAGTAGAGATTTTGTGGAATCCGAAAAGTTATAAATATATGCAGGTAAAGTATAGGGATGAAAAAAAAATGAGATAAACAGTGCTAGGTATCATGCTGGATTACTGGTTAATTTAATTATGAGATATGTGTTCCGACAGTTCAATTTTAGTACAATGATGTCAATTGCATATATTTCATTTAGTACAAGATTAATTATTCGTTTTTTTGTTCAAATTAAAGAACAAATCATGTACATTTGAAAGTGAAAATAAAAATAAAAATCTATAAATTCATTGGGAAAAAGGTAATTAAAGCAGATTAGCAACCCATATCTGTGTGACAGTGTGGTGTGTGGATGTTAGTGTCACCACATACATGTCTTCTTCACAAGACCACATCGAACTGAGCCTTAAGATAGAGAGTAGCACCAGCATCATGCATTTTAAATCTGTAGAAAATTTTGAGATATATATGAGATATGTAGGGTTGTAATTCTGGTGTGTGAGCTGTAACACTTTATGTTTGGGTGATCATTCACTAACAGAATATAGGTTATTGCATATCCTTTCTTAGCAACGGTTTTTATAAAAAAACCATTAAGAAAAATAGATGGTGACAATTTTATAATTTAACCAGAAAGATTCAGCAACGGTTGCTACAGAAAAGCCTTTGGCAAAACTATTTAAAAAACAGAAAAAAAAAAGAGTAAAATCTTCTGCAACAGTTGTTTGTAAATAACTGTTGCTGAATATATAAGAATCAACAACGGTTATTTGCTCAATACCGTTGCTGAAGGGTTATTATTATTTTTTTCAGGGACAATCAACAACGGTTTTTTTTTTCTAAATAACTGTTGCTGATTATGAGAATCAACAATAGTTATGGTATGTAATTGAAAGTTTCACTTCGATAGTTAAAACTTGTATAAGTATTTTAAATTTAAAACAACTCAATAAATGAAAAATAAATATTTTTAAACAATACAATTATTAAAAATATTTGTGTAACCTTATGCAATAACAGATTTATCAATAAAGTTATTAAAAATATGAAATGCCTTGCAAATTGTGTTGATAAATAAATTCTTAAGAATATAATTAATGCTTCTAGCTCTAATAATATACGTGTTAAATAAAAATTAGCATGAGATTCAATGACAAAAAAAATTAGCATGAGATTCATCTTTCATACTCTTACAATGTATGGTTCGTCTTGCTGAAATGGTGAAATAGAGATTTCGGGAGGAGAATTAATTATCATCATTTAAATAGACAATCAAAACAGGTGGTGGCAATGGTACCATATTAAAAAAAGAATCAATAACAATTATTCTACAAAAACTGTTGTTGATTCCCATAATTGCAAACGGTTTTTGTAGAATAATCGTTGTTGATTCTCACATTTGCCAACAGTTTTCTTAGAAAAATCGTTGTTGATTCCTTATTTTGCCAATGATTTTCTCAGAAAAATCGTTGTTGTTGTCGATATTTGCCAACGGTTCTTAGGAGAAAATCATTGTTGATTCGCTTAATTTTGCCAACGGTTATTTAAAGAATTGTTACGGGAATCAGTGACCCTAGCGTCAATAACGATTGCAGAACAGTTAGCAAATGGTATATTTAACCGTTGTTGTTTCTTTTTTGTGATAGTGATTTCAGGATGAGGATTCAATTCTGGTACACCGAAATTCAGCTGATAGATCCTGTGATCGGGACAAAATTTAGATTTGTTTGTTACAATAATGCGAAAATACGATTTTTTTAGGATAATTGAATAAATATTTTTTTCTGGTGATGGAAAATCAGGCTTTATTTGATGCACCGCACAATTATAGATCAACAAAACATCCGCCTAGTTTTCGGTAATAATTAGATTGAAATGATACTTTGTTGGAATATAGTCAATTAATTAATACAATATATAAGTTCTGAGTTTTTGTGAGAGAGAGGCATGCACATACCTCCAATTTCAGTTTAATAATCTGATTCAGATCGCATTGCAATACGACAACAACGATCTAATTCCTAGACTGAGTGTATAATATGTTATACCGATATATTATAAATGAATTTTTAAATCAAGAAAATTTTGAATGGAAATAAATTTATTTTTCAAAATGCCACAAAGATATATATATATATATATATATATATATATTGACAAACGGTACAATTATCCACATAATAATTAATGTAGAAAAATATTTAAAAAAAGTATTATTTTCAGAGTTAAATTATACAATCGACACATCGTACTTCTCTCTTTAAATAAGGAGAGAGAGGCATGATACTTGAACCATGAATTAAGATAGAAGGGGAGAAGAAAAAAAATATGGTGGTCGGAAGATTAGATAATGTTATGTCTAAAAATATTTGAAAAATTAACCTCTTTGATGTATTATAAATATTAGACACGGATCAAATTATTAATTATTTCAACTTTGAATGCTATCAATGATATGTCGACATATCCGTACATTACACTGCACACAAGGACATCTGAATGTGTATCAGTTGTGTGCATATTTTACTAACCATTTGTAAATTACTTAATTGTTTTCACTTGACAAATGGGTTATTTTGTCCATTTTGGACAATGGAACTTTAAATAAATTAAAATAATTAAAATAAATAAATTTAATAGATATATTATCTATAATTGATATTTTTTCTGTAATTTTATTTCCATTTGGTAGTTCATCAAAATCATCAAATTTTATACAATTTACAATGATTTCAATTTAAAATTAAAAACGAATAGAAAAATTAACAATGATATCAATTTGTATGCACATATATATATGTTACTAAGCATTATTTAATTACTAGATTGTTTTAAAACACAAAAACAAATAGATATAATTTTAAGTTAAGAGGAGTGGAAGACAAACATACTCGTGTGTGGGTCGATCTAGCAAAAAGCAAAGCAAATATACTTGTGAATGTGCGCAAGTGCAACAGGCCGGTTGCTTTGCTGGCGAACCTAATAAGCCCCACAATTGACTTGTCATGTAGCAAAGCAGGGCTGTGAAGCAACAGTGGCGGATAGGACACCCCAAATAGTACACCTAGTGGAGCGGGGACACCACCCCCAGCCCAGTGCCTCCCTCCACACCACACGTTGGTTGAATGGTGAATGGTGAATGGTGATTGGTATTTGGTGATACCTAAAAGAGGAGAATTAATTGTGAGAGAGAAAGGAATGTCTCTATTGCCATCCCTCTGGATTTGCTTCCTGGACCACACTATCGGATCTAGGGTTCCCTCAGGACGGACTATCCACTGTTTTGTGGGCCCCTTTTGGGTTTCCTCTGTCTGTTTGCATTAGACTTTAGAGGCTTCATTTGGAGGTTCCCAATGGGGCCCCTCTTTGAATCAAGGGGGTGTAGGCTTTGGTGCTCATGGGCCCAAATCTAAACAACAAGTTTGTTTTGTAAGGTTGCGCTGAGCAGATATTATCCAATTGGTATTAGACATGTTTTATTTTATTTTATTATTTTTTCTTTCTTCTAGATTTTTTTTCCTTTCTTCCTTTGTCATAAAAAAATTAAGTTGATTCTGTTTTGGTGGACTAGAAGTATGGTGCGTAATAAAGTTTAAAGTATGATAAGTTGCTATCATTTTGTTCATGACAACGGTGCAATTGGATGGATGTGTTGAAGATACTAAGTTGATTTAAATATTGTTATAATAAACAATAAAGTATATATTAGAGGAGGAGGAGGAGGTGAATTACAGTAGTATAAATGTTAATGTTAATGTTTTGTTTCAAAAGTTTTTGGGAAAATTTTGACAGTGCCTCATAATAAATGAAAAACTTCTGCTGTCATTGTTATCCTTTTTTTCTTTTCTTCAGTTATATAATAAAAATATTATTCGACTAATCAATCAGATTAGTATGTTATAAAAATATTACTGTTGGGTACTCTTTTATATCTACAACCTATTTATTTCTCAAAAAAAAAGTCAATATGTCTGGTACAAATTTTTTTTTTTAAAAAAAAACGAAAGCATGAAAACAATGTTTTAAAAAAAATTATAATTTTCTTTAATATAAAACAAATAGAAAAACGTGTGTTTGAGCCACGTGGATAATATTTGTAGCGTAGCCTAGCCCTGCCAATCTGGCATGAGTCCATGAAAGGAGAAAGTATTAAAGAAAGAAAAGAAGCTGTGCGATCGTCGGCACTGGGGACGTGGCCCCATGAAATTGGGACGATTTGGGTGCGCCTAGCGGAGGTGACAAGATGGGGGGACAAGTTGGAGCGGGGAAGCGGACAAAGGATGGGGATGGAATCGAGTATGATCCTGACCGGATCCATTGGAGGGTAGTTCCATCTAACTAAGTTTGTCTGATGGAAATCGAATCAATATCACCTTTTTCAGGTCCCATTGCTCCTCTCCTCAGCCTCTGCCCTCTGGTATTATAATTATAATAATAATTTTATAAACGCATCCCTGGATTTATCCACATGGCCTTGGACTTCTTCTATGGTAGGAGGAGAGGATGCTGACATTGCAATTTAATCACTTACTATGTTCAAAGCGTATCAATTATTGATCAGATCCGATTTGAATCCGATTTATCTGACAAGATATGAAAATAAATGAGTCGGATATAAATTTAATATTTTTAATTTAAATCGGATTAGGTCGGGTTCGGATCAATCTGACCCGATTAATTATATTTTTTAAGTAATTTTGTGATTTTGTACTAATTAAAGCTTAAATATACACTAATTATATAATAATTAAGATTAATTATAAATTAATTAATATTTTATTGCTTAAAAATATATAAAAATAATTAATATATATTTAATTATTTTACATGGGTCGGTCGGGTCGACCCGTGACCCATCGCGTCATGCATGGGTCAAATTTTTTTTCCGAATTTAATCGGATAGGATTCAGATCGGATCAAAAAAATAATAAAATAATATGATCCGACTCGACCCATTGACACCCTAGTATGTCCAAATGCGGGAATGGTTTGTTTTGATTAAAAAATAAGAAATAAATAAAAAGATGGCGGATACTGGATAAGGGTTGTTTTATTTTTTTCATTTGTATTCCTTCCATGTTTATATTCATCCACCAAACTTAATCTGGGACCATTTGAGGATGCATATTAAAAAATAAAAAATAAGGGTCTGTTTGGCAAATCAAGGAATAACTTTGGAAGAGTGGTAATTTTGGAAGAGTAATAGAATAGTATTTTTTGGAAGAGTGGTAGAAGAGTGGTATTGACTATTCGGAAGAGCGAAAATATCGTTTGGCGGTTGGATAGTTAAAATATGAATAATTATGATACTAATAATGATGATGATGATGATAATAATAATAATAGTAAAATAATAATCATAATAGTAAGATAATAATAATAAAGTAATAAAAAAATAATCATAATAAATAATAATATTATAATAGTAATATAATAAAAAATATAAACATAATCATAATATAATAATATAATAATAAAAATTATAATTATAATCATAATTATAATAATATAATAATAATAAGTAATCATAATTTTAATAATATAATCATAATATAATAATCATAATCATAATCATGATAATAATAATTATAGTCATAATCATAATAATATAACCATAATCATAATCATAATAATATAATAATAAAAATATAATCATAATCATAAAAATAATAATAAATAATTATAATTATAATAATATAATAATAAATTAATCATAAATATAATCAACATATAATAATATAATACAACATAATAAAATAATAATAAAGTAATAAAAAATAATCATAATAAATAATAATATTATAAGAGTAATATAATAAAAATATAAACATAATCATAATATAGTAATATAATAATAAAAAATTATAATTACAATCATAATTATAATAATATAATAATAATAAGTAATCATAATCATAATCATAATCATGATCATAATAATTATAGTCATAATCATAATAATATAACCATAATCATAATCATAATAATATAATGATAAAAATATAATCATAATCATAAAAATAATTAAAAATAATTATCATTATAATAATATAATAATAAATTAATCATAAATATAATCAACATATAATAATATAATATAACATAATAAAATAATAATAAAGTAATAAAAAATAATCATAATAAATAATAATATTAAAATAGTAATATAATAATAATATAAACATAATCATAATAAAGTAATATAATAATAAAAAATTATAATTACAATCATAATTATAATAATATAATAATAATAAGTAATCATAATTTTAATAATATAATCATAATATAATAATCATAATCATGATAATAATAATTATGGTCATAATCATAATAATATAACTATAATCATAATAATATAATAATAAAAATATAATCATAATCATAAAAATAATTATAAATAATTATAATTATAATAATATAATAATAAATTAATCATCACTATAATCAACATATAATAATATAATACAACATAATAAAATAATAATAAGTAATCATAATCATAATCATCATAATATAATAATATAATAATAAATAATCTTGATCATAATAATATAATAATAAAATAATTATATTTATATTCATAATATAATACTATAATATTAAAATTATATTTATAATAATAATAAATAATATAATAATACTAATGGTAACGATAATATAATAACAATAATGATAATAATAATTTAATAATAATAATATAATGATAATAATAATCATAATATTAATTTAATAATAAATTATAATCATAAATATAATATAATAATATAATAATACTAAATCATAATCATAATCCTAATATAATAATATAATATAATCAAACAATAATCGCTATTCTCGATTCCGAGAGCTAATCCGGTATTCCACCTATAAGTTGGTATACCGGATTAGCACTATTCCACCTATAAGTTGGTATACCGGATTAGCACTATTTTGCACTCTTCTACTTAGTCTAAAATTCGTTTGGCAAATTAATTCGTCGGAATAGCTATTCTATTCCAACTTTTTGCTATTCCATTGAGTGCCAAACACTCCCTAAGAGTATAAGTCGTATCCAGTGTTTTAAAAATTGTTTCCATATGTGTGTGATAATCATTATTCATTACATAACACATAAATTTATATGCAAATATAATTCATTAGAAAATTTTAGTTAAAAACAAAAAAAAAAGTAAAATATTGGTATAATTTGAAAAGTTGTTAAATAATAAATGTCCAATTATTATTTAACAATTTAAATCATATATATTGTCGCAAATTCCAACAACTTCTCGTTTTTTGTATTCATAGATAAGTTACATTATTTGCACTGTTGTCAAATAGGTTTGTCATCGATAAAATTTAGTCATACTGAAAAAATATTAGTCTATGTTTGAAAAATGTAATGTTCATCAAATGCTTCAATTACTTCTTTTAATTTTAAAAAAAATTATGCCACGTATATAACACCAATTTTAAGTCCTTTATTGAAGACGTTTAACACATTTTTTCAACCTTGACAGCGGCTGTGGAGAAAATGTTTAGCGCATCAAATCATAAAATTTGGAAATATCATCCATGTAGTATATTCATATTAAGATACTGATTTTAGATATTACTTTAGGTATTTAGCAATGCCATGATTTATGCAATTCTGGCATTCCTTCCCGCGTTATAACAATAACGCCTCACAAATGATTTTTTTTTTCTTTACCCCATAAATTAGTTAACAATATTACAAATATAATTAAAACGTTTTTTTCTGAAATCACACGAACACTCGTCCAAGATGAATTATTAATGCTACATGGTTACGTAACATTGTTGCAGATGAGACTAGGCTACCGCTGTCAATTATCTTTTCTGGATTAAATGTTGAGTGGTAATAATTTATAAAATAATTCATAGGAATCAAACAATGTTGAAGGTCGTTTTAACGATGTTCAAGTTATTCTAAACAATAGTAATGAGTAACAAATTGCATAAAACTTTTAAAAATTATTTCTTACCTTTTTATATATGAACTTTTATTAACTCCGGCATCTATTAATTCAATTATGACATTACTAAATTAATAATAATCCAAATTAAGACATATACATAATACCATAAATTGATTTGAAACTACGTAGGGCATTACATTTCAAACGGCAACATGTACGTTCCACTTTGCAACGAATGGTGTTGAAATTAATAAAAGACCTCATTTCTAAAAGCCAAAAAAAAAATTAAGTGCCTAAATAACTTTGAACAATACAAACTGCCTTAAAAAAATATAAAGTTTTCATCTATTATAGTTGAAATCACTACTGTAGCATCGGTACTATGACCATCATTATAATGAATGTTAGGAACATTTTAGAATTAATTTAAAAAAAACATAAAATGTATGAAAACGGGTCAAAAAAATTGCACCTGTGTCCGACACAATTTATTCTAGCCATAGCGGAACAATTTGGATCAGATAAGAAACTGATAGAGGGGAGCAACTGGCACCCATGGTCAAAATTATTTTAAAAATATGCTTAGAATTTTCAAAGAATTTGCGATAATATGCTCAATTTTGAAAAATATTTTAAAAAATGTGTTTGCAAAATTATACTTCTACTATAAAAGAATACATAAATATACTTAACTTTCAAAATAATCATAATATTATGTCCAGAGTAAAGACGACATGAGCCTCCGTGAGATTAACTAAAAAAATACATCAAATCATCTCTAAATTTTAATTTATAGTATTCATTAAATTTTCATATAAAAATTTTGTCGGATATAAAAACTTGTATTATTTGAATTTTCTAAGCCAATGTTTTTAATTTTAAAAAATAACTCTAAAATAATAACAAAATATTCAATATTTATACATCATTTTTAAAAATTCAAAACAGTAATTTTAAAAACTCAAAACACTATAAATTTTTATGAAATATGGTTCCATAAAAATTTCATATGAAAAATTTAATGAATATGATAAATTAGAATTAAAAATAATTTAATAAATTTTTTAGGTAAGCTCACAAAAAATTTAAACTCACGCTACCAATCTTTACTCGTTATGTCTATGATAAAATGTTTTTTACCACCTCCTATGACAGAGAAACTGGCTCCACTCTGAAACTGACATCGCTATATAAGATAGATACAAACGTGACAGCAATTTAATCAGCATCCCTAAAAAAAGATAAAAAATGATAATTATATGGATTCACAGACTAATTATTTTTCATACTTCGGTAAGCAAGCAAAATTGTACTACAATAATGATGGTCAATAATGAAGCTGTGGTGAACTTGGGAGTCACTATTTGCCCATAAATGTTTTCAATTCTTTTGAAATCGGAACAAAATCTTTTATTACTGCTGTTTTTTTAAGGTAATACTGCTGTTTTTCCAAAATAAATACTCATGTGCAACTGGCTTAAAAAGTACTCAAATTTTTGTTTGTATCTCCATAATATAATGCATTGGTGAACGGTGAAACCCGATTGTTTTTATTTTTATTTTATTTTAGAAGGGTAAAATATTTTTCATGAATTCTAGCATAATGAATTTTGATTTATCACTGCCCCTTTAGACAAATTCAAAGGGTCATAAGTTTTATCACTGCCTTTTCTTTTTCATGATTTTTTACTGTAGTTATACATTTATTAAACATAACACATATTTCCTAACAAAAATTTAGTATATACATTTGTTAAATTTAACTTATATTTGTTACACTTGTCACCCCGGCCCACTATTTCAATGTGGCTCCATCACTTGGAGAAAATAAAATATGCTTGGTAAATTAGCGTGGTTGAGATAATAATTCGGACCCTTTGGCTAATACACCGGGTCTGAATTGTTATCTTTGATCTTTTCATTTTTTGCATTTTGTAACTATTTTAATGTTATAATATTTCATTTTTATAATCAAATTTATTATAAAAATGAATTTTATTGTAATTATTTTTCTTTGATTTGTTTTTAATTGATTTCTTCAAAAATATGAAATTCGACGGAATTGGATCTGAAAATTGAGTGGAAATAAGGGAGAAAAGTTGAGAAAAAATAAGGACGCCTGCAGGATAAACTGACTCAATAATAAATCCTTCACTGAATCTAATTTGGGTTGTTTAAATCTATCTAATAATTGAAAAATGTTATCATACTTTCTCTGTTATGGAAAATATGGCCGTGGATACGGATCCGAAGAACGGAGGCGGGGTTTTTAGTGGAGTGACTAAGGGCGGAGATAAAATCTCAGACATTTTAAAAATTTAAATTTACATGATGCAACTAATAATTGATCTCTTTGAATTTATCTAAAAGATTTTAGATTAAAATTTTTATCTCCGATCATACTAAATACCATAAGCTAGAATCCCGAAAAATATTTTATCTTTTATAAAATAGAAGATTGTTTGAAGCACATACAAAAGTTTTATGAATTCTTTGAAAAGAAAATATATTCCCTCTAACTTTTATTTTCAAAATTGACTAATTATTCTGAGAGATCGCTTAATTTTATATGAAATTCATATTTGATCACAGAATTTAAATTTTTTTCATTTTTAATTATTAAATTTTAACATGTTTCAAGTTTGTCATTTTTATTATATTTTTCATTCAACATTCTAACAATAATGTCATCTCATCATGTGCGGACTCTATATCTTATAGTTAGACTATAACAACAACAAAAATTATTCAAATCGAGTACATAATATTGCACTCTCAATTATAATAAATAAATATTTATTTCCCTTTTCTTATATAATCTAGTCATTTATCTGTGTTTTTAATTTAATTGATAACATAATATAACTCATGTAGATTTACGCGTTATTAAAATTTTAATCAAAAAATTAACAAAATGATTAAAATTAGATGCACATTAAATTCAATAATTAAAAATAAATAATAATAAAATATAAATTTCATATAAAATTAGTAACCTGTCCAAAATTAACCCATCAAAACGGGATTGAAATTTTGGTTTCCATCTCTTTCCAAAGTGGAAGAAGAACACGGAAGCGTCGAGACAATTTCTGACAAGGTTAAAAATAGATGGAATTTGACAAGTTACATTTGACTTGACATGATGACGTGGATGGGATCAACGGGTCAGATTCATTAATGCAAGCTGCTTTGTACAGCAAGCAACAACCAACTACCCAGACCCATTCTTAGCCTGAATTTATACCATGGGCTGTAAATATAAAACTGCCACTAATTTTATACTGTTTCCATGTCTTCAGCGGTCATTTCTAAGCTTAGAACATGTAGCGGGTCACATGGATCTCAATTTCCCATAAACACATTGCATGCAAATGCAATTCTCTTTTTATGATGGCCTCATCTGTCAGTCTAATGCTATGTGTTGTTAATTTGTTATTGTTATGTATTTCTATAAATTCGAATTTGCATCGTTTGTATTTGAACCTGATTATTGTCCATTTAGACTGGAAATTAGCGGCATTAATGGTCGGTTTCATAAATGGTTAAATCCGCTATTATTTGTTGATCTGTACAAGTTTTAGATTGGAATCATCAAGTAACTCGACCTATAGGATGTTTCATCATTGTTTCCCTTACAAGCATGCTATAACTGAAACCTTAAATAAATCAACCGAGGGGATTCATTTGCTTATCTCCGAGGGAGAATGTGACCAACTTGAGATGTTAAAATCCTTCCTCGGTGTCTTTTTCACGGTAACTGTCAAACTATCATGCTCGTATACACCATCTACACATGAATTCATCATTTTTATCGCATATCCAAGGTGAATTATCTCTTTTTTAATTTGATTCATTTTAAACTTCATCTCTTTTTTTTTTATAATTTTTCATCTTTTTTTCTATCTCATTTTTTTCTATATTCTTTTCTTATATTTTTTTTCTCAAAAGGTTTATCGTGAGATGAAAAATGTAGAAAGTCTCAACTCCTCTCTTTCTCCAATCGTAGAAGCAATGAAAGAAAAAATTTTCAAATATTGGGAGGAAGTACCTGCCGTGACAATTATCGTAAATTGTATTCATTCATCATTCAAAAAAAATACACCGTAAGTTAGTAAAACAGGGTATGGAACGAGCAACAATTTTGATAAACGGTGCCGGTCTCGAAAGAGCCGCAGCATTAAGAATCGTTCTTCAGAGTGGTGTAAAATTAAATTTTATACGTGATGTAACACCTCTGCCACATAATGGATGCCGACCCCCCTAAAAGAAGACGTGTTTAAAAAAAATCTTTTAATTAATTTAAAAAAGAAGCTCCCGTGTATAGAGATGACCTTATCATTTGAGAGACAACTATAGAAACTGGAATCCACTATTTTTTTTTATAGAATTCTTTATTGTGGAGACAAACTTTAGAATCGAAAGGTTTTAGACTTAGTAGGACAAAAACTGAATATATGAGGTGTCAGTTCAGCGGGGAAAACTTAGATAACGGAGATGTTAGTTTGGATGGACGAGTAGTACCCATGAATGACACATTTCGGTATTTGGGATCAATGTTGCAGAGTGAAGATGTTAGTCATAGAATAAGAGCTGGATGGGTAAAATGGAGATAAGCATATGGTGTTCTTTGTGACAAGAAGGTCCCAAACAAATTAAAATGCAAGTTCTACAGGACGGTTACAAAAGGACAACACATCCAGAAGATGAGTGTAGCTGAAATGCGGATGTTGCGTTGGATATGTGGCCACACAAGAAAAGATCGAATCAGAAATAATGATATTAGAGACAAACTTGGGGTAGCACCAATTCAAGAGAAGCTAGTCCAACATCGTTTGCGATGGTTTGATCATATCCAACGAAGGCCTCCTGAAGCATCAGTACGCAGTGGTATTTTAAGTCGTCCTAAAAATACAAGAAGAGAAAGAGGTCGACCGAGATTGATATGGGAGGAAGCAATAAAAAGAGATTTGAAGGAATGTAATATACCCAAAGAGCTTGGTTTGGATAGGAGTGCGTGGAAGATAGCGATTCATGTACCTGAACCATGATTTAGGAGTTAGAGTCTAATAGTAGAGTTATAAACTTCGTATTCTTAGATTTTTTAGGATTTTAGGATTTAGAATTTGGAAATAGATTTCAGAAATAGAGGTTTAGATAGGATTTTAGGATTTAGAAATAGATTTTATAATAGAGGTATATTGTACTATTATTATTATTGTTATTATTGCTACTATTATTAGCATATTATCATTATCATTATCATCTTTATTTATATATTATTATTATTATTTTATTTTTTTCTTCCATCATATTCATTTTTATCATTGATATTTGAGATCTTTGATCTTATGTTTTTCGATTGGGTTTCATTTCTAGCCTACCCCAATTTATTTGGGATTAAAGGCTTTGTTGTTGTTGTAAGGTTTCTTCAAAGGTACAAACAAAATCTACATCTACACACTAATGAGGAAGATAACATCGTAAATAACTTATTGGAGGAGATGTTCAACATTTATAACTCCCGACGAAATACTACTAATCCTTCTACTACCGGTCGCAATATTAGGTATGAATTTTAATCATCATTCTTTCTATTACATAATTTATTCACTTATATTATGTTCATTTTTAATCGCATAGAAGTAATAGTTCATCTGGATTGCTAAATGAGTTGCGAGATGATGATTGTTTTGAAGATCAACAAATAAACAATAACGAATTACTGAGTTATTGTTTGGGAAGCATGGAAGATGATCAAATTGATATCCTGGAGTACCGGAAGAGGAATGCAACTGCCTATCCAACATTGGCGATGATGACACGTGACGTATTTGCAGTTCCTGTGTCAACTGTACCTTCCAAATCATGTTTTAGTTCGGCAAATAAGATTTTAACAGATAAACGTTCAAAATTGGGTTCAAAACTTT
The DNA here is from genome assembly GCA_037127355.1 of Schoenoplectus tabernaemontani. Classification (NCBI taxonomy): domain Eukaryota; kingdom Viridiplantae; phylum Streptophyta; class Magnoliopsida; order Poales; family Cyperaceae; genus Schoenoplectus; species Schoenoplectus tabernaemontani. Next base: position 21,809,442 of record CM073751.1, read on the forward strand.
TCAAACAACTTGTATGCAATAAAGATTGGATTGATACTGAAAGTCGCATGCAATATGATACCACATTTGAGGCAGCAACATCCGCCATAAAAACTCAAGAAAGCGGTATCAATATCCCCGATATTCCTCTAGAAGATGATTCTGACGATCCATACGACATTCAAGACAACGACTTGTGGTATATGCACAACAACTTCTAGGAGTTTGACATTTCTTACCATATCAATCTTTTTATCTATTTTTAAATATTTGAATTATTTTTTTAAATTTCTTTTTTTAATGAACATTACTAACAAAAAAAGTTATAACTTCGCCTATGTTCTTTTTGCATAGCCGGTTCCAAGTCCGAGTAAAGGAGGAGGGTAACTTAAAATATTATCCAAATTTTATTTTATATTTTTTATATTTTTTGATATTTATATAATTTTTGATATTATATAATTTTTAAATTATTAAAAAAATACATAATTAATTCGATGAAAATTATTATTTAAAAATTAATAAATTTATTTTTTAACTTTATTATTTTTTATAATTTTCTAAATTTTTTTTTGTAATTTTTTTCAATTTTTTAGTACTATTAGATTTTTAAATAATTAAAAATAATAATTCGAATTAGTTAAAAATTATTATTAAAAAAATGTGATAAATTATTATTTTTTCCAATTCATAAAAATAATTTCATTGAAATGCTACTTGCATAAATCAATTAAATGGTTACAATATACATCATTAATCTTCATACCTAAGTATTAGGCCTGTATAAATTTATATGAGATTAACACTTGACTGAAGTTTTGCATTATTGGGTCACTTAAAGGCATTTTTCTAAAAAAAACAATCCTGATCTGAAATTAAGATTTCCACCTCAGCATAAGGAGATTATTTTAGTACGGAGTAGATCGAGGTTGTATAGATTATTCGATATTCTAATAAAAAAAATAATAATAATTAATTCATGAGTTATATAAGTTAAATGAGATATTTTGTTTTCATTATTGGGTCACTAGTTTCAACTTGGATGCAGGTAATTAATGCAATACAATAATATGAGCAAACGTGGCAAATTGGCACCTCCTGTCTCATCATTAATTGTCTGAGGAGGTAGTTTATGATCATTAAATATAGTCAAACCATGTTCTTTGACTGTCAATTATGTCACTAATATCATGGTAGATGGTGTCTCCACTAAGCATGAACAAATCGTGTGAAGGTTCCAATTTCTATTCACACAACCGCCTTCCTTGTTTTTAACATTATTTAAATTAATTGGCAGAAAGGACTTGTAGAAAGACACAATTTAATTTGTAGACAATTTATGAACGTTAATATATATGGCTAAATTTTCTATTTAAAAAATCAATTAGTATAAATTTTTAGATACATACAGAGTAAGTGATGTAAATCATATTTGCAATTTTAGTCCGTTTTTTGGATTTTATTATTAGAAATCCAAAGGAAAATAAGATAGAGGCGTAGAAAAATCAAGCAATGTTTGAAGACTTTCTTCTAAATTTTTCATATCTTCGGTTTCAACATTTTCAAGATCGGATGTCATGTACTCAAAAAAAAAATTCACTAATAGAAAGTAGAAGTATAAGACACGCATGGTACATTAAAAGTGCAAGTTAAATTAAATCAATATATTATTCCCTCAAAATATTCCCATCTCCAGATTTTGTATATTTCAGGATGAGATGTCAAATCCAAATTTTCTTACTAGCGCAAAATCATTCGAATAATTAATAAGTGGACAACATGCATGATATATAAAAATGCAAGTTAAATTAAATTAAAATAATATTCCCTCATAAAAGTTCACGTCTACAGTTTTATATTTTCCAGGATCATGAGATGTCGAATCCAAAACCTCTCACTACCACATAATCAATTAATCATAATCATCTGAATAAAAGTAGATAACATGCATGATATGATATATAAAGTGCAAGTTAAAATTAAATTAGCATAGTATTCCCTCTTTGGTGTTTGACTAGATTCTCGTCCCCTATTATTAGTGCGATAGAGGTATAATACTTGTGTAGTTAACACTTTTATTATACAATATATGCAAGCACGAGAGCATGCATGAAGGCTGATGATTCCCACAATCTGAAAACATGATTGGAATATATATATATATATATATATATATATATGTAATAACGACGGCCGGTGGGTCTTATTTCTTGGCATCTTTTTCCAAAATCCAAAATGACCCTTGAAAAGGACCAAATCACTCAAATAAAAACCAAATAATATAATGTATATATCAGAAAGAATATTAAGAAATTAATTGAGTGGAACTCTTTTAAAAATAAAAACAAACAAATGTATTACTAGTACACTACATTTATATTGTTCCAAATTCTAGAAGAAATTGCTCGGAAATCAGCATGGGCTATAAGGAGGCTTTGATTTTTTTTCTTTTGTTTCCTCCCATTCAAATATGGGCTCCTAGATCTAGACCCCTCAGTCGGCGGGGTTTTTTTTTTTAAAATTCAACAATTCAATAAAATTCAAATAAATTCTCAAAAATTCCAAAAAAATCAAAAATAATTATTAAGAATATTAAAAATATATAACTATTTATATTTTTTTTACCAAAAATTAAAAATATCTCAAAAAATATAAGCATAAATTAGCATAAAAAATCAAATTAACAAGTTTGACGGGTTGGATCACAAGTCGGATCGCGGCCATAGTTCAACGGATCGGATGTTACCCGTCCGGGTTTTTTTACAACCCTAATTCCTAGTACACTACATTTATATTGTTGCAAAATTCTTGAAGAAAATTGTTAGGAAATCAGCATGGGCTATTAAGAAGGCTTTGATTTTTTTTTTCCTCCCATCCAAATCTACGCTAGTGGGTCAGTGACAAGGAACGTGCTTCTAGATGAATTCTATATATATTCATTGTAGAGAAAACAGCACCAACGGTTTCTGAGTACGTACAATCTTCAATTAAATTTAAGATAGTTATGTCATATATTCATATTGGTTAAGTGCTTAATCCTGTCGTTAACATTTAATAATGACAAGGGACACATGGGTCGATCATGCCAACCAGTGCCGGGTAATTGATGGAACAAGGTTCATGATCTTATGTGGCAGGATCTTGTGAATATATGTCACATACTGAGGGAACGTATAAATTTAATAAAAATGTCCCTCCAAGGCTCCGAGCATGCAAAAAAAAAAAATGTTGTTAAATTAAATAAGTCTAAACATAAAACTATCTAGGAGGGTTCAAGTGTTTCTGATTTCTCCTATTTTAATCGTGACTCAACTTTTTTTTTAATTTTAGAAAACAAAAATTACCATGAAGTTGATTAATAAAATTGTTATGCAAATATATTTTATTTAAATGATCCCTAAACAAAGAAAAATATTAATTGTACAATCTCTACATTATTTTGATGAGCATCAAGCACACTCAAAATAAACTTTTCGAAGTTATCACATTATTTTGTAAGTCTCAAAAACAATATATAGTTGATATTTAAGTTAAAAGATGAGAATAATTTAAGATAAGTTCAAGCATAGTACACTTCAAAAAACTTTGTGCTTGGTAGATTCCTTCTCTATTCAATCAGAAGGTGAAAAAGTACGATATGTTCATGTACTCGTTCTGACCGTGCTGCCAATATAAATATTTTTTTGAGAATGCAATAGTTTAAATGCCAATAATTAGAAAAGATAAGGAATCATTTGTGCAGACTCACTGTGGATTGTTTTGCTTGGGGCCAAAATATTTAAGAGTACTTGGAGAAATTTATTACCTTGTTCACTTTTTCTGGATTGTTTTCTTTGTTATAATCATCATCATCATAATCATGGTGGTTTGTCCTGAGTCATCTTTTGACCAATATTATAAACCTATACAAAGATTCTAAAGTTGCATGTATTTCATATTTCCTTAACTTTTTGTATAAACTCTTTTAACATAAAAGTTTGAAAAAACAATAAGAGAAAAGGTAGATTCCATGTCTCTTTTCTTAACTATAGTTAGTTCAAGCACATTCATAGACCATATATAGCGTATGGCTAATTTTATTTTTAAATGAAAAAAGGAACGGGAAACTTTTTTTTCGTGAGGTTCACTCAATTAGATGACAATGTCAAAACATGATCTCATCAGTATCCATTCCATAAAATTTATGGCTGATTTTATTTTTGGTCTAGAAAATCGTTTATGGATGTATATCTCGGATAATTAACATGTGCAAAAACTTGTGACACATGATGAGTTGGTTCAGTGTGGATGAACTGATGATGATTCGATTTTTGACGAGTTGTTTTTTCCCCATGAAATGTCAAAATATGATGCAACCCAACTTAAATAAATTCTGTTAGTCATCCAACGGATCCCTTCTAATTAAACACAATAAGTACAAACAAATACTTTTTTGATTACATGAATTTAAGTCAAGTGTGATCCAATTTTATCACTTTCGTAAAAAAAATATAATATCATTTCTTTCTTAATCATTAACAATGTACTCTGAAAGAGGTAGAGGTGGGGAGAAAAGAGGAGAGTGTGACCGGATAAAACTTTGCTTGTTCAGTAAAATTTATTTGTTCCACAACCTACAATTTGAAGAGGAGAGAGGAGAGAAATTCCACTGTACAAACTTCATAAAAAAATTGCATCTCAAATTTGGATGTAAGATTTTACCCTCTCTTAACCATTCATTTTTTCCCCTTCCCCTTTTTTTATCCTCATCTTTTATGGAGCATAATTTATAATTACTAAATATCTAACGAGAATATTGGCATTCTTTTGAATTCCTTGAAGGGTGGGGATCTGAATAATTATTTATTTTGATAATTTTGGCAACTTATTTTATATAAATTTATAGAAAATATTAGAAATGAAAAAAATACAAATATATTATTAAATTATGAATTAATTGTATTTCCATTTTGATGTAGTTTGAATACTATTTGTTTAATATCTCATCAAAAAACATTGAAATATCAAATGAAATCCAAATTAAAGTTTTCCTTCATGAATTTATGTAAAGTTTGTTCCAAAGATTGTCAAAGTTATTGGGATCCCCTATATTATACCTTCAACTTCTCTGTTCTATCTGTCTAGAAAGGTGGAGCGCACCTAGAATTGCAAAAATTTAGTAAATAATAAATTATTTAAAATTTCCTTCATTTACTGTTTTATTGGATAAGAAGATGGAATGATCCGGTACATTATATGGATAAGATGAAAGTTCAGTTTCTCCTAAAAAGAAATCTAAGTCAATATGACTTCAAATAAATTTCACATGTTTGTAAGTATATATGACTTAAAAAGTTCAAAACAATTCAAATTTTTGCATTCCATAAAATTTTCATATAAAAAATTTAATGAGCATGATAAATTAAAATTTAGAGACGATTTAATATACTTTTTGAGTTAAGCTCATGAAAGACCTATGTGAGTTTAAGTTCACGTTATCTTTACTCATATATATATATATATATATATATATATATTTCATTCAATAATCGATGTTATAACATATTGCCCCGGTCCTAGTGGAAGAAATTAAATTACCTATTGCATTTTGATGAAATTATGTCTCGCAAATTAATTTATTGGTTGACTGCATGTATCAGTATTGCAGTAGAATAAATGAATAATTAATGAAGTGGGGACGCGTGTGTTCATATAATCATATCCGTCTCTGATCTAAGATTTTCTATGATTTTAAAGAGAGTAAACTACAAAAATGTTCATTAAGTACTATTTTTTTTCTCGTTTGCAGATTCATGTGTGAGTTTTTATGATTGGTTGAAATTGACCTATTCTTTTCTCTATTTCGTTAGAGAATATTATGAAGAGAAATAATTTTGTTTTTTCAGTTCACTTGTTGAATGATGGATTTTAAAAATTTTCAAAATTTTAAACATATATACTTGGCAGCATTTTTCAAATATTAATATATTTATTATTAACTCAATATATAGAGAAATTTTCATACTTTATATAAATCGATTGATTTTTTCATATGTTAGATGTTTGAAGAAATAGTTTATCGATAGTAGTTGTTTATTATTTTTCAGTTAACCCCATACTGTACTTGTTTCAGAACTGATAAGAATAATGAAATTATCAGAGAAAGAATCGGAATTTTTGGAAGATTGTCAATCAGGGGTTTCTTATAGATTGTCAATCTGGGATTATTATAGTCGAATCATATTAATTATAAATACATTCAAATCAAATTTCATCAATATATTTGGACACTTTTCAGAAATGAGGGAGAAAACAAAATAATTGTTGGATGATTAGATACTGTCATCATAATTAAGCACCTGGTCTAGTCAGTCAATGATATATTTTTATTCATTTATCTGATTTGAAAAGTATTTGATAAGATGAGTACGAGTAAATATTATTTTTTATTAACTTAATTGATATGAGTATGAGTAAAATTTTGTTCGTTAAGTAAATATGTATGAATATGGATAAAAGTTATTTTATATATGTTACTCTATAATAAATTATTAAAAAAATAATTTATATTATTTTAAATATAATTATCTTGTCTAATAATTATTTTTTTCAATACAAAATTAATTTCTATTCTTTTTTCAATATAAAAAGTTAAAACTACTTAATTATAATTTATATTTTGATTTTATATTAGTAAAATAAAAATGCATTTATATAAAATGAATGAATTTGAATGTTTTTTCACGAAGGATGATGAAATTGGTAAATATATTAGTATTATTCATTAGCATCTATTGTCGTTTCATTGCTCATTATTTTAAGGATGAAAATTTAATATAAATAATCTAATTTAAATATGTGAGGATAAAGTATGAGCCGGAATAATTAAAAGAGTCACTCTCTGTATTCATTCGGATTTATTGCGGCCAGACTTGCATGTCAGATCATATGTTAATTGTCATGCATATTGTAAAATATAGATAAATAAAAACGGTTGGGCAATGCAAAAATAGTTCATAAAGGCCTCCCACTTTCAATTTTGACAACCCACCACACATAATGACAACGTGCATTCGTCACAAAAGACCCACAATTCATGGTCCCAAACCGCATCCATTATCTTTATTTCCTCTGCGCACACCACCACCACCAGCAACCAGCATCATCCTTTTTATTACGGAGTGCACAAAATTTAAAATCAGATTTCAGAAAAAGAGAGTGATAAAGTTTGATGTTTAATAAGAAGAGAAGACTGATACAATTGATTTCTAGAGTCAGAGTGGTCCTTGCTGCCGTTGCTTCCCTCCATTTCCAATACCTCCATTGACTTGTTAAAATATTACAACATGTATTAGAATTTTATCCTATCTCATCTGTTGTCTACGTGATCTTAAAAAAAGTTTAACAAAGTCGGTAAATATTTAGTCTCATTAACTTCTGATTTAATTGGATATTACAGTTTAACATTAATTATAGTTTTACTATTAGTGACTTATATTAGCATGTCAATTACAATTTAAAAATTAGTGACTTAATATTTATTTTGACATCATCAAAAATTCAAATTTAAATGAAATAGAATGAGGCGCTTGTGACTTGCCCTATCTTTATCCTTAATAAAAAAATATTTTTTGTACTTTGCACAATGTTTATGAAGGAGAAAGTAAATTTATGAAACTAACTTAAAAGTAAGTAGACAAACTTAAATTTCTCTCTCTCTCTCTAATATATTTCTGAGTTGGTCTGCACGGTTTTGGTGTTATTTTCTTAAGCATCAATTATATTGTAATGGACATGTCCTGTCAGAATCAACGGAGAAGATGATAATATCTGAACAGCGCCGCACCCCCGAAAGCGACGTCTCCTTGGCGCAAAATCTCTTTATTCTCTGGGAACCTCCGGCATTTCTCTTAATTCGCATTTAAACTCTCTCCTTTAAGTAAATAAACAAACTCCCCACACCACAGCCCTCTACGAATATACTACTGTCACGCACATATTCACATTACATTGCATTACTATACTAGACCAGGGAGAGAGAGAAAAGAGAGAAGACTCAGAAGAGAAGAGACGAGAGAGAGAGAGAGAGGCGCGAGCGAAAGTACTGTAATTATTACTCCTTTGAAGTAAAGAGAAGAAGCTGGTAGAGACTAGAGACCAGAGAGAGAAAGAGAGAACGATTTTGGGTGAAGCCGTGAAGGCGGCTGGAGGAGTTAATTATCACCATTGAGACACGACACGAGATCTCTCCTCTTCCCAACACTCTCTCTCTCTCTGTTTAGGCGATCATATCTGCGCAAAGCAAAGTTCTCGGCTTTTAATACAACTTCAAAGCTGTGCAATCTGTTCTCTTCTTGCATCACGCCTCAACCTCAGCTCAAGCTTATTCTCTACCATAATCACACCTCTTCATCCCTTGCTCATCTCCCAAGCAAGCAAGCACAGGCGGTGGCTTTTGATGCAGTGCTTTGTTCTAGGTTCAGCCGAGGCTTCAGTCTCCGTTTCTTCCTTTGATTCTGTCTCTGAGCTCTGATTTCTGTAGCTGAAATTGGGATTTTTGGTGGTGTAATTGCTGGTTTGATTAGATGAAGTTTATGAAGTTGGGATCCAAACCGGATTCCTTTCAGTCAAATGGAAGCGATATCAGGTAAGAACTGAAACTCAAACTAATTAAAAACTTGTTTTTGTTGTTTTAGTTAGTTTTGTTACTCTTTTACTGATTTTAATTTCCCCCCTATGTTTGGTTGAAATTTGGTAATAAATCTATCAGGGACTGTGTTTGAAGTCTTTCAAAGTAAGTTGTTGAGTATAGCAAAACTTTGTTCTTTTGGTTTATTTATTTATTTTCTGCATTCTAGTACGAAAATAAAGCTGAGATTGTGACCATTTTGGGCCTTTATTTATCTCTGTTTTTGTCTCGCTTCAGGTAAAATTTGTAGTTCGTTTTAGATCTGCTTGAATCACTTGCTAGTTGCTATGTATGATTCTCTTTTCTATTACGCAAGCTTTTGTTTGCATACCCTTGCAAAATGTGGCATTTCGTAGATACCTTCCAGTTTGTTCCCCTTCCTCTCCTCATCTTTCATGTATTAGCAGTTGAGGAGCACTGTGTCAGATTTGGGAGGTTTTTAGTCCATCAAAAGGATAAAAAAGTTACTTTTTTGACAACGGTGTCTGAGCCTCTGAGCAATATGTGATAAAATAATTATCTTTTGTGTGCTTTTAACTACCTCTTACATTACTTTACTTTGCCCTTGCATTCCCCAAAAAAATATAGTATCGGTTTAACTGCAACCATAGAGATTCAATCTAAACTTTTGTAAGGTTTTTGGGAGGATATGCTAGGGAAAAAAACGAAGAAAAAAACGAATCTAAATAAATGGCATACGATTAGTTATAAACAGGGAAACACAAGTTGACGTGGACTAAAACTTTTACAAGAGATTTATATTAAAAATAAACATCATTTATTGTGGGTTGGTACAATAGCACATGCATTCTGACCATGTATTATATATTCTTAATCTATTTAGTTATTAAACGCACTGATAGATAACTGGCTTCTGATCAGTTTGATATTGAATTCAATGATATGTATATGGGAGTGGGACCCTCATATTTAATGTAGGGAACATTTATTATGAATTAGTTAAATTTGGTTCCTCTTAAATAGTATTATATGTCTTCAATATATAAATATACTGTTTATTTATTTTACTCTTATACTATGGCGGTTTGATTATTTGTCAAAAATATGTTTTTTTTTTCAAGTAAAATTGGACTGCTCTTAAATCTACTTTTTTCAGTACATTGCTGGATTTCTCTTTGAAAATTTTGTTCAGAGTATTAAAAAAGAACTGCATTGTTCTTTTCCTTTGTGGTTTAGTAAGTTCAGTTGAATTTTAAGCAGACAAGATCTCTTTCCAAAGTGGGACCTAAAGAAAATACATGTGTTTTATCTCTTGCTGCTAGTTAGCTTTCAAAGATAAAGACAGCTTGTGCTTTTTGTTGGTTTATACAAATCCAGGTTTGTGGCATCAGACTTGGCAACAGATGTGGTGGTACGTGTTGGGGAAGTCAAATTTTATTTACACAAGGTTTGTTTTATCCTTTAAATATTTCTCATGCACCAAGATACCAGCCCATGTGACTAATTTGACTGATTAGCAATGGCAATGATTCTCCAAGTCTGACACATAATCAAGAGCCTCACTTATGGCTTCAATCTATCAAATACAACGGCTGTTGCTAAATGTTAATCAACTCAAGCCAACCCCTTGTAGAAAGTAGATGCATGCCAACTGATAGATGAACCAGTATGTCTGGTACCGGGCTAAGTAGTTCCAGAACAACATATAGTAGTATAATTTTTCACCAGACACTAACTTCTGGCGAACGTCTAGTGTTGGTTCAATATTTTATCCAGTACAGGAATTGACAGGTGTGGTGTTACTATCCCATGCATTAACTCACCTTCGTACCAACAATACATCTAGCAACTCCATGGTCCCATTTGTTTTACCTGTAATTTCCAAACAATGTTTCCCTACCAGTAAAAATCTGGTTGGTGAGCACCAGTATAGGACACTGCTCTGTACCTCATAAATGAGAACCTAGAGGTTAACTCCCAACGAGTTGAACATTGTCTTTTTCTTTGTCAGTTTCCACTCTTATCTAAGAGCAGCAAGCTCCAAAAGCTGGTACTGAAGGCCACCTCGGAAGGTACGGATGAGATATATCTGCCTGATTTTCCAGGTGGGCCCAAGGCCTTTGACATATGTGCCAAATTCTGCTACGGCATGGTTGTCACTCTGAATCCCTACAACGTAGTACCTGCTCGATGTGCTGCAGAATATCTGGAAATGACTGAGACTGTAGAAAAAGGCAACCTCATTTTCAAAATTGAAGTGTTTCTGAACTCGAGCATTTTTCGAAGCTGGAAAGACACAATAATAGTTTTACAAAGTGCAAAAAACTTGTTTCCTTGGTCAGAGGAGCTGAAGATTGTGGGGCGATGCATCGATTCAATTGCAGCTAAGACCTCGGTCGACCCGTCTAATGTAACCTGGTCATACACTTATAGTAAGAAAATGAATTTGACAGATGAGATTGTCGAAACCGTAGAACAGAGAACACCACCTAAAGATTGGTGGGTTGAGGATCTGTGTGAGTTGGATGTTGATTTCTACAAACGTGTCATGGTTGCGATCAAATCAAAGGGGAGAATGTCGGCTGATTTGATTGGGGAGGCGCTGAGAGCTTATGCAGTCAGATGGTTGCCTGATAGGTATGATGCCTTGGTAGGGGAAGACTATGCAAAGAGAAATAGGGTTTTGGTTGAAACAATAATTTGGCTTTTGCCATCTAATAAGGGGCTGGCTGGCTGTTCTTGTAGGTTTCTATTAAAGTTGCTCAAGGTTGCAATTTTGGTGGGTGCTGGAGAGGGCCTAAAGGAGGAATTGTTAAATAGAATTAGTATTCAGTTGCACAAAGCTTCGGCTAAGGATTTGTTGTTACCAGTCAGGTCAGATGAGGATGAAGGAGAAAATACAATGTATGATGTAGCGCTTGTTATTGAGCTTGTGAGGAGATATATGGCAAGAAATGGAGATGTACGAGGTGGGTATGGAAAGGAGATGATTGAGCTTAGTTTTGAGAGGGAAAATTTGTTGGCTTTGGGGGAGTTGGTTGATGGATTCTTGTGTGAGGTGGCATCAGATCCAAATCTTGGGATTGATAGTTTCGTTGAGCTGGCGACTACTATTCCTGAGATAGGTCGACCCATTCATGACGGTTTGTACACTGCCATTGATATATACCTCAAGGTACATACTCGCTAATATGAAAAACATAATAAACATAATTGAATTCTGTCTGGTATCTAGAAGAGAAAAAACATGGATAAAACCTCTGAGTATACAGCCTTAAATGTACAAATTATAAGATTTCTTTAAAGCTTCTCAATTATTTGTTTTCCTCATTTTTTACAGGAGCATCCTGATCTGACAAAATCTGACAAGAAACAAATTTGTGGGCTGATGGACGTGAGAAAACTCTCTACTGAGGGCTCGATACATGCAGCCCAAAATGATCGCCTCCCTCTTCGTGTGGTAGTGCAAGTGCTTTTCTTCGAACAGCAGCGCACTGCCACTTCCACCCCACTTCCTGGAAAACTAAATTCCATTCTAGAGGAATCTGAGAATGACCCTGTTCCCCAACCAGTTGACTCACAGCCAATATCCTTGAAGCTGTCTAAGGAGGAGAAGGAGAGAAGCAAAGCTAGGAATAGTATGACTAGCCTTATGATGGGTCGAGTTGCGAATAGGGCTGACCGTTTATTGCTTCCTTCAAGATCAAGGAGAATATTTGACAAGTTGTGGGTTGGAAAAGGGGACAGAGAGAATGGAAAGGGGGAGTCTGAAACTTCCGGAAGCTCACAGAGCCCTCCAGCCTCGACAAAGACTGGAGAGGTCAAGTCATTGGGTTCTTCTAGGAATAGGAGATACTCCGTTTCTTAGAGAGGTGATTAACTTGGTCTTGTATAGCTAAAAAGGAGATGGATCGGCTCAGGAGGGAGTTGGTTCTTGGTGATAAGCTAACTATGTTCATTTGTTTTCTTGTTTCCTTTTTTGTGTTATAAGCAAATGGGTTAGATAGGGGATTGAGCGAGAGAGGGTTTGTATGAATATTGTCTAACCTAGTATAATGTAATTTGAAAAAAAAAAATTGTGGTAGGTTATTTTGGAAGTGCATCTCTCTGGCAAATTAATCTCTCAGGTGTTGCCCAACTTGAAGGGCACTCTAGTTTATAATTTTGTTGAAACAATTGTGATTGTTTGAGTATTCATTTCGGCTTGAAAGTAGAAACGAATTCACATGGCAGTGAAGTGCCAGCTTGAATCATAAGGAAATTCAACTGTTCATTTGCTTCTTAACATAAGATTGTGAAGAGAATAAGAATTCGTGCGCAGAGGATAAGGATTCGTGAGGTGTCATAATTTCATGTGTCGTGGGATCCACAAAAATCAACATCGCCTACAACAAGACAGTCCAAAATTGGGCGGTCTAATTGAGATCAAAGGGTCTGATAACTACGCATTTTACTACCATAAGGAAGCATGACAGCTGACACGGATGCAGTAGACTAGAAACATAGGCAGAGCCTTGTAAAAGTTCCTAGTCAAAAGTTCGGAGATCCTAAAGAATGATTTTATACAATTAAATGAGAGGCCTTGTAATCTGCCACAAATATAGTTCAGACTCTTTACCTCATGATTTTATTTTATTTTTTATTTTATTGTGAACTCTCTTTATATCAGAGATTGGTTCCATACTCAATTCTTTAAGGTGCATCTCTTGATTATTCTTAACCCGTGCACTAACTAACAATTCCTTTTTTTTTTTAATCGATCAAATAGCATAGATGAAGAGACTAACATTAAGCAACACTTTATGAAGGAAACACCAGATGTTCACTCGTCAAAAGGTAATTGACCGAACAACTCAGCATCTCTTTTGACAAGGTTTGTCATTTTTAAAGGCACAATAAATTGTTGTTTACATGTTTATGACATATTCCAAACTAAATCAGCAATCCCAAATCCTTCAAAGCTTGCAACATCAGATGCAAATGGAAATGCAACAAGCACACTTAACACATGGATCCACCTCCATTACCAATTAAAATCAAGTCAATAATCTGTCGAGACATTCTGGCACAGAGCATTAGATAACAGCATTTAGCACACTTGCAAGTTGCAACATATAAGACCTTTTTGAGTTATTCAATCTCAAATACAAAAGTTGCATCATACAGAAATATAGATGCAGTGCATCAGAAACCACCACGGAGAGCTAACACAAGATGGAGAACAGACCCACCTTCAATGTTGTAATCCTTTGCAGTTTTGTCATCAGCCAGTTGCTTTCCCGCATAAATAAGCCTTCAAAAAAGAGAACTAAGTGAGAAAAACTATCTTTGGGTAAAAGACATAAATTATATATTCTTCCTATAATGAGATGAAAATGAACATTCCTTTCTCTAAGTTTGTGTATGCCTCCGCTTATTTTGCCTCCTGGTATGGCACAAGTAAATTTCCCAGAATTGGAGAATTTTACTGAGTACAAGGTTGCCTTCTTTTAGGAGTATATATAACAAAACACTGGATTGTGTAAACAGCTTTCTTAACAGTAATGGAAACAGATGGTTTGAGTTAGCATACCAACTTATGAATAATGAAACACCCAATCATTGCTTTTTGAATCCAATTTCTTATATCAACAGTGAAAAAGTACCACCGTACCAGTAATATTGTTATACCGGTTTCTGCATTATTCTTAAAAAAACATGCAACCAGAAGCAAATTGATTCAAATCACAAACATAATGGCTAGGTCATGCTGCAAAATGTTCTGTCCAGAAAGAATGAAAATGAATGTAAAATAGAACAGTAGGTTACCTCTGCTGGACCGGAGGAATGCCTTCCTTCTCCTCAACACGTTCCTTGATGCGGTCGATGGTGTCAGTGGGCTCAATGTCAATCTCAATCTCTTTGCCAGTGAGAGTCTTAACCTTGATCATGGTACCACCCCTGAGACGGAGCACCAGGTGCAGCGTCGACTCCTTTTGGATGTTGTAATCAGCCAAGGTGCGTCCATCTTCCAACTGCTTCCCTGCAAATATCAGCCTCTGCTGGTCTGGTGGGATCCCCTCTTTATCCTGTTCCAACCAACATATCTTTTTCTCAGATAAAGACATTGAGACAATATAGTGCTATGAGAAACTTAAATTGTATGAAAAAACTATGAAAAGAAACTCTCAAGGGTCTACCAGAAAGACCACATACAGATAAAGAATATCATTGGATGCCTTATCTGTTCTTTCTATTTGACTGAAATTGCACCATAATACTGTTAATGCTTTTCTGGTACCTAACCAGACAAGTGTTAACCGAGAAGGAATGTTTCTTTGAATTGGCAACTTATTGCACCTCTTTCTGAGAAGCTCTAAATTAAGTAACAATATGATATTCGATTTAGAAGCTGAATTCAGGAAAAGACCAATGAGAACAACCATGGCAATACAAAGTAGCTCATGCATCTCTTAGTTTTTGCAATAATTGTTTCATATACATTTGTTATCATCATTCAACACTGCTTAATACAACTATAAGATAGAAAGTTACTAAAAGGCCTTCCTTCACTAGAAGCCCTCAGAGTTTCTCTCCTGTATTAGAGTTCCAATTTTGAACTAAATCATGTAAAACACAAACATGATTCCTATTGAATTCCAAAACACACAACTTCTGGTAGAAATTACAAAAGCGTTCCTCAAGGGCTGGTTAAAGAATCTACCATCTTGTAAAAACATTCAATTCGATGATTGTAGATATAATTTTTCACGATTATGTTCAAAATAGGATATTACACAAAAATGAACATTTGGACAAAACCCTAGGTATTCAACAAGGGTACAGTGTAGTGTTCGTCGAAGAACGATAACGAAATAAGATCGGAAAAACCTACACGGTCACTCAAACCAATATGAAGATAAAAATAACAGTAACCTGAAACCTGAAACATGATTGAGAACTTCTGAGAAAAAGATGACAAAAATACAAAAAGAAAAGAAGAACCAGTACCTGGATCTTGGCCTTGACATTGTCGATGGTGTCGCTGCTCTCTACTTCGAGAGTGATCGTCTTCCCAGTTAGGGTTTTCACGAAAATCTGCATCTTCTCTCTTTGACTTCTACACTTCTCTCTCTTTCCCTTTCTCGCGAAATTTAAGCAAGGGGTAAAGTGAAGATGCGTTATTTGTGATTCGCAGTCGAGACAAACGATCAAACGAATAAATGGTATTGCGCCGGTGGATTTAAAGAACAAAGAAATCTTTTCTTTTTCTTTCTTTCGACGCTCCTTTTGTAAAAAGAAAATTATTGAAAGGTCTATATTCCAAAACAGTATCAGATAATCAGAAAGAAGACCTCTTTAGCGAAGACATTTTTTTATTTTCCATTTTAGGTCGGCTGCTCTATGCGAGCAATCTAGCGTGAAAGTGCCGCACGGGTAGATTTTTTTTTTTTCGATTTGGTACTTTGATTTCCTCTCTTTCTCATAATTATAATTCGTTCATTTTTTTAAGCTTTATATACATTCTATTTCTAATTGAAGATTAGAAGGTTTGGTAAATTCTCACATATAAGTTTTCTAGTATATATACCCGCTCTTATGTGCGGATTTTTTTAACATATAAGTTTTTTATGCTCTCAGTATTTTCAAAAATTAAACGAAGAATAATCATTAATTATATTAATTATTCTTACTCTTATAGATGATATTTTAATTTTAAATAAAACAATTAGTTATAATAAAATTTCTTAAAAATTGTGAATATATAAATTAAAAAATTGTTTAGAAGATAATTTTTTTAAAAAAAATTTATAATAAATGCTAGTAATTGTACCCACTCTTATGCTATTCACAGAACATTATATATAATAATTTAATTTTTAACTACAATCAATTATTATACTCAGAAAAATCAATGAAATCTCATGTAGTGCTATTCACAAGTAATATGTTTTATATTATATACATCATTATCATTCACAATTATGAAAATATAAATAAATACATATAGTAAAAAAAAATCTGCACTTGTAATAGTTAGCTGTGGTGGAATTACATTTATGCATTGTGCACGCAGCCTCCTCGA
This sequence comes from Schoenoplectus tabernaemontani, assembly GCA_037127355.1. NCBI lineage: Eukaryota > Viridiplantae > Streptophyta > Magnoliopsida > Poales > Cyperaceae > Schoenoplectus > Schoenoplectus tabernaemontani. Next base: position 21,826,115 of record CM073751.1, read on the forward strand.
ATATTATTTATGAATGCGAGCTGAATAAGGGGGCTTCCTTTAGTTCAGACTTTAAAAACTGCAAACCTCATAATTGATTTAAAATAATTTAACAGCACTAAACACAATAGCCAGTAAAGCAAATTAAATAATAGTAACTGAATTTTCTTGATCGTAGTGACATGTGGCACCTTTAGCATCATGAAGAGGAATTGTGAACACCTTAAGAGTTTTCGGGTCTTCATCTAAATGGTACCGAACTGGAGAGGAGATAATGTTATAAGATCAGACAAAATGAGGGACCAATGAATACTACATTTTAAAGAAAATTCCAACATACTTAGTAGTTTGCACTTAATCATATACTGTTCATGGAAACAACAAATAACTCAAAAAACAGGATAAGATACAATATTGGTTATACTTTGCAATTAGAAACTATAATGTATCTGACAATTGGCAATTGGAGACCATCAATGCAATATTGTTATAGAGTTCACAATAATGTCTGAGCAACTTATCATTGATATTTCAGATCCTAATGGTACCATCCTTTGATGCAGTTATGATCTGCTCTGAATTTGGCATGAAACACTAACTGGTAACTACATGATAACATAAAATTCATGTAAGATAAGTTATAGCGACAACAGTATTCATGTGAAGACTGAAGCTAATAATCAAGAAAAAATTGTCGTAATGCAATATACAACACAATAATAGCTTAGCAGTGATGAGCTTCAATTTATCCCTTTCTTTTTTATTTTTCAAAAAGAATTTGGCAAAGTATTTTTTGGGGTTAATGTCAAATAACCATTGTTCACCAGATGCACTGATCACCTTGCCAATTTCTTAAACATGCATTTAACCTATAAACCTTATATATATATATATATAGAGTGATGCTATGGTGCTTCACGAAGTATAAATTTTTTTGTGTTTCGCGTCCGTATCTCGAATTTAAAAGTTTAAATGGCCGATCCAAACCGTTGAACATCATCTTCATATTAAAATACCTTTGGAGATCAAATTATATATTTTTTTGAATTTTTTTACTATTTTTTAGATGAGTACAAAATCGCTAGTTTTGGATGGTGCAAAAATCGTTAGATCAGCAAACAATTTCAAAAAAATATAAAATTTGATCTCCAAGGATATTTCAATATGAAGATGATGTTCAACGGTTTGGATCGGCCGTTTGAACTTTTAAATTTGAGATACGAACGCGAAACACAAAAGATTTTGTGCTTCGCGAAGCACCATAGCATCACTATATATATATATATATATATATAGTAGAGAGATAGCGTGAGCTTAAGCTCACGGAGGCCTTCCGTGAGCTTAACTCAAAAAATATATTAAATCATCTCGAAATTTTAATTTATCATTCTCATTAAATTCTTTATATGAAAATCTCATGGGATGCACAAATTTGGACCGTTTTAAGCTTTTTAAGTCACCGTTTTTAATTTTTTAAAATGATGTTCAAGTATTGAATATATTATTATTATTTTTAGAGCTGATTTTCAAAAATTAAAAACGATGACTTAAAAAACTCAAAACACTCCAAATTTTTGCATCCCATGAGATTTTCATATAAAGAATTTAATGAGAATGAGTTAAGCTCACGGAAGGCCTCCGTGAGCTTAAGCTCACGCTATCTCCACTCTCTCTCTCTCTCTCTCTCTATATATATATAGTAAAACTAGCGTGCTCCTAGAAATATGGAACCCCTCCGTGATCCTAACTCAAAAAATATATCAAATAATCTCTAAATTTTAATTTATTACTCTCATTAAATTCTTCATATTAAAATCTTATAGGCTACAAAAATTTGAGGCGTTTCGAGTTTTCTATGTCACACTTTTTAATTTTTCAAAATTAACTTTAAAAAAATAATAAAATATTCAATGTTTGTACATTATTTTCAAAAATTAAAAAGAGCGATTTAGAAAACTCAAAACACCCCAAATTTTTGTACCCCATAAGATTTCAATATGAATAATTTAATGAGAGTGATAAATCAAAGTTTGGAGAATATTTGATATATTTTTTGAGCTAGAATCATGGAGGGACTCCGTGCTCCTAGGAGCACGCTAGCTTTACTATATATATGTATTTCATTTAAATAATTATGTAGATGATGTGATTTGCTAAAATAACCCTTAATTTGCATGCAAAATGAGACTTTATTTGGTTAGAATTCAGGGCAAAAAAATGAGGTAGGTGAATAGTACTATAAAAAGTAATAAATATAAAACATCACGCGTCTTAGAAATGAAAATGTCTTAAAAAAGTAAAAAGAAAATACAAAGATTAGAAATTTAAAATTTTATTTTAGGGTTGTTAGCTCCAGTAAATTGAGAAAATATAAGATATAATACAGTGTGACTTCTTTTTTTTTCAATGAAAGATCTGTAACTCGTGGGTTAACAGCGGCTATGTACAATTAAACTTGGCTATCATTATTTATGAGGTTAACAACAACTATGTACAATTAAACCTGACTATTATTACCCAACCATAATTGTACCTTGTGTCCTTTTAGTTGCATGACTTTGATAACTTTCTTCACTGAACTGTCCTTCAAGTAAACAATCTCCCAAAACTAAATGCAAATGAAACAACATTAGCAATGCTATTTGACTTAAAAGTTTTCTTTGCTTTATTCATTTGGTGTATGGAAAAGAGGATAACATACCTTCATATCAGTAGTGAAAGCAGCAACAACTAAGAAACGACCATTTGATGAGATGGTAGCCATATTATTCTTCAACTGGTTGATCTCAACAGCTCCAAGGAGCTTACCAGTTTTGCCATCCCATACTTTTATCTCTCTCTGCAATTACCATACATATGATATTATACTCTTAAACCAAACATGCTTTAAAATTACTGCAGAATATAAGATATGAGGTCAAAAAAATGAAGAAGTATATATACAATCAGGAAGTATATATTTTGTAAGGCAATATTTTATCATGTCCCGACTTTTAATCACTATTATCTGACTATTGACCAATATCAGATATGCACCACAATTATGTCAATAATTTTATTTTAACTGAAAAATAAGTTGAGAAGTTAGAAGCATAAGTTCAATTTTAATTTATTTTCTCTCCACAAGCTTAACTAAAAATGGAGAAGAAAGCATAAATTCAGATACTTTCTCAATGACTATGTATGTGTTTCTTTTCACTATACCAGACTATCATGTAACCCTCTCCATTAGAGAGAGACTGATTTGTTTGGACAAACATTATTTTATATAGTGGATTTGTTTGGATACCAATACCAATGTGCTCAAAATTAATTAAAAAAACATCATGAACTTCATGTTAACATACACACACACAAAAATCCATATAAGTATAATACTCTTAAAAACTCCATATCTAAAAAAATGAGAATACATATCAAAATTAATAAATTAACAAAAAAATAACAGAGAATAATTGTACAAACTCAGAAGAAACTCATACCTTTTAGGTGTTTTGAATATCAGTATGTGAGCAAATATTGGTACAAACTGATGGATATTTTTTAAGTGTAGACAATTTTATTGAGCAAAGCACTTATTGGATCAATTTTGTTGAACATATAACTGCCCTATAGATATTAAGCCATCAAAATACACCCCCTAACAGCTTTGGTTGTTGTTAACCTAGCTCTTCAAGCTGGAATACCGTCTGGAGAGTGATAAAAAGTTTAAACGATATATTTTATGTATAATTTAATCTTAAAATTTAGTTTTTTAAGGTTTAATTAGTGTTAATTAGGTTTAATTATGATTTATATTTCATCAAGTTAAGTTACTGTTGTAGCATTATTTATTTTACAGATTTTAGAAGAAATTAAAAGAAAAACGGAGTTCGAAAGCTCAAATCAGAAGTAAACTTGGCAAAACAGAAAAATCCGATTGCTTTTATACCTATTCGGACCGAATCCAAGCTTCATTCGGACCGAACAAGAGGAGAAAACTAGTGTATTGTTTTGACTTATTCGGACCGAATGCACATCTTATTCGGATCAAACAGAAGAAAAATCAGAAAATATCAATACTTAGTCAAATTTTTAATCGACAACTTTTATACCTATTCGAACCGAATGGACCTTTTATTCGGACTAAATAGGTCAAACTGGGAGCAGTTCACGATTTTGCTATTTTTAGATGGTTTCTTCGGTTTTATGATTTTTTTTGGATTTCTTTATATAGATGGGTTAAAAAAACTGTCAGATATCATCCTGGACATTATTAGAAAATTTTATCGAGAGAAAATAAAAAAGATTTTTACTGCTCACATCGCCCCCGCCCCCACCACACACACTCTTGTTGTGATATTTTCAAACTAATAAAATTAACCTAACACACACAAGAGGAAGCCGCAAGCGCACGACCTACCATGTAGTATTTAGGTGTCGATCCCAGAGACCGATTAAACTACCGATATAGACAATTTCTTTAAGCTAGACTATAAAATCGAAAAGGTTTTTAAACTAAATAATTTTCTAGAATTAACAAGTAAATTGAGCTAAGTTTGGATTACTTCAAGGTTAAGAGAGTCTAGGGTTTCAAAGATCACCATCCACTTGAGTTTTAATCGTATTATTTATGTATTTTAACGCTAATTTATGAGGGTTACCATCTAATTTAGTACCAAGTTCCTGGTTAGGGTTTGGCACACATATTTCAATTAAGGCAAACTTCACGGTTAAGTCCATCGTTCTTCCTAATTAAAACCCGTTAAGTTCTGGTAATTCTAAACCTTTCAAAGATTAATTATTCACGGTTAGGTCCATCTAATTAATACTCTAAATGTTCAGAAAAGTCCCAACTAACCTAGACTTCACGGTTAGGTCCATCACCTAGGGTTAGATACCGCTTTTGGAGGTCGGAGAACCATCAGATTTTGGTTAGAAACCTAAACAATTCTCTAAGATACATGTGCAATCCTAATATCGTTTGCAGGTTATGAATCTATGCTATCTAGGGTTTTTAATCCCAGACGGATTACTAATACAAACATAAAACAATTCAATCACAAAAGCAATTCATAAAATAAAGCAATTAAAACAACAATAAGTACGATTAAACTTCAAGTTTCAAGTTACATGCCTAAACCCTAGAGACGACTACTCTTCCATGGAAGAGAAAGAATCACGAGATAAAAGCAATGAAAAACAGAAAGAAAATCATCAAGAGAATAAGAGTTACACCCAGTTTTTGATTTCTCCTTCTTTTGCCTTCTTCTCTCTCCAAATCCCTCCAAGAAACTCCAAAAAACTTCTCTTCAATCTGTCCAGAGGCGGTTATGGACTTTTGGAGGCGTTCTCTTCTGTTTAAAATCGAATCTGGAGCCTTCTGGGGCGAAGAGATGCTTTCAGGGGCGAAACAGAACCGCTCTTTACGGCCCGAAAAGAAAAGATTTTGACCCAAAAAGTTCACGCGGTTTCTTGACAGAGAGCTCTTTTCGACCCGAAAAGATAACTTTTTGGGTCAAAAGGTTCATGCAGTTTTTCTCCAGAAGATCTTCATTGTTCTAGTTGCGCCTAGCTTACTCCATCTTCATCCAAATATTCCCAAAATGCTCCAAAAGTCCTAAAATCAAAGAAATCATAGCAGTATCTCGAACTTTGTGTAATATCCAAACTAAATCAACTAATTAAACTAAAAAGTGCATAAAAAAAGGTAAAATGGTATAGTTTTAGATACCAAATCCTATCAGAATATATATGTGATTTTGGCTTATCAAACTCCCCCAAGCTTAAACCTTGCTTGCCCTCAAGCAAGTTTTAAACCTAGACAAAAGGACGGTATCTAAACTAACCTAGTCTAAAATAAATCCTAACCTATATGCTAAAGATCATGGGTTTTTCTGAAAAAGAGATGATAAATCTTAAGACAAATATTTTCAAATTTGTTCAGCCATTATACAAATTTCTCGGGAAAAGCCTTGGAATTTCGTTATTTTCGATTTCACACATGACGTTTTACTCAAGGATATTTATATTAGACACCACTTTCAATGTTATGCTCTAAAATCTTTCCTAAATGATATGCACCCAAATTTTTTCTTCCCCTCACAAATGAAATGAAATCTAGGAAATCCATAAGAAAAAGAAAAGGGAGAGAAAAAAATACAATGATAATCCTGAACCTCGCGCGAGTTATATTTTTTTTTTGTAGCTAAAAAGCTTTATTGAGAAACCCTTAATGCGCACATGAGGTTGTCTCGTGCTATATTGGGGTTAGGGAGTTCCATAGACCGCCTTAGCACATTTGAGACTTAAAGTGACTTTATTTGAATCATCATTTTTTTTTCCATTTGCGAATGACATGGCATGTGTACTCTTAACCGTGGTGCTTCCTAGTAAATTTGGACCTTCTAATGATTTATATATATATATTCAGATCCTTTCGATTTTTATAAAAGATTTTTCAAAAGCACCGGTCGACACCCGCCATAATCACTCTTGTCAGTTAAAATTTTCCATTTAAGTAGTCAAACAAATTGGATTTCGAAGATTTAATAAAAATTTGTGGGAGGACGTCAATTTCTAGGCACTCATCATTCAAGAAACTTCTCAAAGCAATTTTTTTTTTTAATTTCAAACACCCTTTTCATTCACCATGTGTTACGTTAGAAAAATTTGTATATTCCCTAATCAATTTCCCAAATTTCCGATAAGGCTACTCCTTTGCCCGTATTTTCCTTAAGATTTTTCAAAACTTTTACAAAACTACCCACTAAAATTTAAATATGAAAATAAAGAAACTAAATGCAATTCTAAATGCATGCAGATACAATTTCAATCCCCCCCAAGCTTAAACAAAGCAGTGACCTCACTGCTCGAAATGAAAATAAAAGAGAGGGAAAGAGAGAACTCACAATGTGCCGAAGATGCTAGCCATTGTGAGACCAAATCGAGAGTCCTCAATCCTCTGGAGCACGGCTAGGGGAACCTTGTCGTGGGGTCGGACTAGTCGGCTCGTCGCGTGGTCGGGGTGGGATTAAGTCCTCCGGAAAATGGCCATTCTGAACGTGCCAATTGTACATGCGGCGAGTGTAGAACCATGTCTCGTATTGGCGTTGCTCCATTGAGTCCATGCGTCGTGACATCTTTTGCAATTGCTCGAGGATCAATGCATTGATGGAAATTCGTGGTGACGCTAGGGCGCTAAGTTCGGCAGGTGGGTCGGGAGGATTGGTTGACTTCTCTTTTTATCCCCATATAAGAGCCAAGTTAACTTGTTTGAATGGTCAAATGGTTCAGAGAGAGGTAAGATCACTTTTTCTCCGTTAGGACCAAGGTGTTTGTAAGTTGAATCATACCTCTTAATCAAGCGCATGACAGTAAGACCATCTAAATCAAGCCTGGTAGGACCCGGGACTACAGAACGGTAACGTGGTTCCGGGCCGAGAATATTTAGGTACATGGCAATTCTGGTAACCACACCGCCTATGGTGATAGCGCGGCTTTTGCCGGCAGTGTCTAGGACATGTTTAATGTGGCGGACCACAAAATGACCAACATTCGGTTCAGGAGCAGTGTTGCGGAGGCCATATATCATGCAATATAAGAAGTAGGTCTCTAATAGGTAAATGATAGAAAAAGTATCACCTCGACCAAAAATGGTGTAAGCCATTGTTCGTTGAATATAACGCAATGTGGGGTGTTGGATTTGGTTGGCTCTATAAGAGGAGAAATTTTCACCAATAATTTGAATTTCAAAATGACCTTGTTCGGGGTATTCGGGCCATGAGAGTTCAGTGACCTCGCTATCCGGATTTGTGCCAAGTGCCCGATTGAGATCAGCCATTGTGAGGACATGGTGTTTACCATCAAGTTGAAAAGAGATAGAATTGGTGTCCTTACAATGAGAGAATGATGCTAAGAATTCGAGTGTGAGGGTCCGGTATGTTGGAACTTCAGTGGAGAGGAAATCCCATAGGTGAATTGCATTGGTAAGCCGCTGGACCTCTTTATCAATACCGAGTAACTTCATGGTATCCAAATGCATAAATCGAGAGGGGGCAAGAGGTGATTTTACCAACTCATTGAAACGCTTTTCGGCATCTTTGGTAAGAAACTTAATACCTCGAGCTTTTCTTGTATTTTCTGGCCATTTCTTCTCATCTATTCCAGCGAGGGGGTGAGGCGGAGAGACAGGTTCAGGAGCAGTGTCCGTGTCCCCACCATGTTGGTTTCGACTAGAACTACCATGAGAGGCTTTAGATTTCTTAGGTGATGGTTTGCAAGCAAGTACCTTTCCCGAAGGAAGCGTGATAGTCCGTCCAAGGACGACAAGTTGGTCATCGTCGGTTGAACTCATGATGGGGAGAGAGTGTTGAGGGTTGGCGGTGACCGGCCCAGAGGGAGGTGTGGGAGGTGGCGGGGTGTAGATCCGGCAGGGGCGAGGTATGGGAGGTGGTGGACGGCGCTGTGGTGGTCGGATCGAGCGGCTGGTCTGAGGCGCAGAGAGGAGCGGCGTCGGATCGAGCGGCTGGTGTGAGGCGCAGAGAGGAGCGGGAAGGGGCGGCGGCTGCTGGTGTGAGAGGCGCGGAGCGGAGCGGAAGGGGCGGCGGCTGTGCGGAAGGGGCGGCGGTTGTGCGGAAGGGGAGGCGACTGTGCGATTTGGAAAGGGGGAGGTAAAGGGAAAGAAATGGTTCGGCTGCCAAGGAGAGAGGAGGTGAAGGGTTTATTCTGTTAAAATTTTGTGCACCTCTTTTCCACCCGAAAACTTAAGTTTTTGACCCAAAACCGATTTCTCGGTTTTCTGTGTCACCTCTTTTCCACCCGAAAACTTAAGTTTTTGACCCAAAAACTCTCTTCTGGTTTCTCTGTGTTACTCTTTTCCACCCGAAAACTTATCTTTTTGACTCAAAAACTGTGCTCTGATTCCCCCTTTTTTTTTTTTAAAACAACAATAAGTAAGCTAACCTAAAAAAAATGAAAATAAAAATAAAAATAAAAATTTGTAGAAGAACTTGGGTTGCCTCCCAAGAAGCGCCCTATTTAACGTCGTGAGCCCGACTTTGCTTCGGAGATTTTCACAATGTAGTTGTATCTTCCAGAGTAAATACCACTTCTTCTCCTATTTTTTCTTCATGTTGATAATGCTTAAGTCTCTGACCATTCACTTTAAATGCTCCGGTTTTCTCACTCCAAATTTCCACCGCTCCATGCTCAAAGACCTGCAGAATTTGGTACGGTCCCGACCACCGAGATCTTAATTTCTCGGGAAATAACTTGAGACGAGAATTGAATAATAGCACTCGGTCTCCAGCTTGAAAATCTTTCCTTCTAATGAGTTTGTCATGTCATTTCTTCATTTTTTTTGCTTGTACAACTTGGCATTTTCGTATGCCTCCAACCTCAACTCCTTCAATTCATGTAGATCTAAAATTCTTTTCTCACTGCTTTGTTTTTAGATCGTAATTCAACTCTTTTATCGCCCAATATGCCTTGTGTTCTAACTCTCTAGGAAGGTGGCAAGGTTTTTCATAGATCAATTTGAACGGTGTCATTCCAATCGGTGTTTTGAATGCCGTCTCGTATGCCCAAAGCGTCGTCATCTAGTTTAAGCGACCAATCTTTCCTTGTTCTACCCATCATCTTTTCCAAAATATTCTTAATCTCCCGATTGGAAATCTCAACTTGGCCATTCGTTTGTGGATGGTAGGCAGTTGCTACCTTGTGTCTCACCCCATATTTTATCAAAAGATTTGCAAAACTGCGGTTTATGAAATGGGATCCACCATCACTTATCACTACTCGTGGCACACCAAATCTAGGAAATATTACCTTCTGAAAAAGGCGCTTGACCACGGCTGAATCGGCATTAGGGCTCGGGATCGCTTCAACCCACTTGGAAACATAATCCATTGCTACAAGAATGTATTTATTGTTGCATGAACTCGGGAACGGTCTCATGAAATCGATCCCCCATACATCGAAAATCTCCACTTCCAAAATGTTATTTAAGGGCATCTCGTTTCTTCTTGTAATGTTCCCCATCCGTTGGCATCTATCGCAACCTTGAACATAAGTTTTGACATCCTTGAATAATGTCGGCCAATAAAAACCGGCTTGAAGCACCCTTGTTGCGGTTTTGTTAATGGATGTGTGGCCTCCATATGGCGATGCATGACAATGAAAAAGGATGGATTGGATCTCGATTTCTGGAATGCACCTCCTATGAATGCCGTTTATCCCTAACTTGAAAAGCCACGGCTCATCCCAAAAATAGTGCTTAACATCCCAAGAACTTCTTTTTCTGCTGATAATTATACTCATGTGGTATGATCCCGCATGCCAGGAAATTCACAAAATCCGCATACCAAGGGATGGTAACGGTTTGGACTCGATACGGCTGTTCATCGGCAAAGGAATCATCAATCGGGAGCTCTCCTTCTTTCGGTTCAGGTCTAAGTCGAGACAAGTGATCCGCCACAGAATTTTCCGTCCCTTTCTTGTCCTTGATCTCCAGGTCAAACTCTTGTAGTAGAAGAATCCATCGAATTAGTCTCGGCTTGGCATCTTTCTTCGTAAGCAGGTAACGAACGGCAACATGATCGGTGTAGACTATGACTTTAGAGCCCACAAGATATGGTCGAAATTTATTGATAGCGAACACCACCGCTAGCAGCTCCTTTTCTGTTGTGGTGTAGTTGGCTTGAGTCTCATCCAGCACCTTGCTTGCATAATAAATAACACACGGTTTGCTATCCTTTCATTTGCCCTAGCACCGCTCCAACGGCATAGTCACTTGCATCACACATAATCTCGAATAGTTCGCTCCAACTTGGTGGTTGAAGAATTGGAAATTTGAAATTAAGGCTTCCTTTATCCTGCAAAAAGCCTTCTCACAAGGGTCATCAAATTCAAAAACAGTATCCTTCATGGTTAAGTTTGTTAGGGGTTTGGCAATTTTGGAGAAATCTTTAATAAAGCGGCGATAAAATCCCGCATGCCCTAAAAAACTTCTAACATCCTTAACACATGTTGGAGCAGGCAATCTTTCAATCACTTCAATTTTAGCCTTATCAACTTCTAAACCCTTATTTGATATCACATGTCCCAAGACTACCCCCTGTTGTACCATAAAATGACATTTCTCCCAATTTAGAACTAAATTTACCTCTTCACACCGCTTTAGGACTTTTGATAGATTTTCTAGACATTCATCAAATGTTGTTCCATAAACTGAAAAATCATCCATAAATACCTCCATGCTTCTTTCAATCATATCAGAAAATATACCCATCATCGCTCGTTGAAAAGTTACGGGTGCATTGCAAAGGCGAAGGGCATCCATGGTATGCAAAAGTTCCATATGGGCAAGTGAAGGTTGTCTTCTCTTGATCCTCGGGGTGAATCGGAATTTGGAAGAACCCGCTATACCCATCAAGATAGCAAAAATAAGAATGTTTAGCGAGTCTCTCCAAGACTTGGTCAATAAAAGGGAGAGGAAATGGTCTTTGCGGGTGGCTTTGTTGAGTTTACGGTAGTCGATGCACATCCTCCATCCAAAGTGACTACCCTTGTTGAGATTAATTCATCATTGGTCCCTTTTATCACCGTGGTGCCACCCTTCTTAGGTACCACATGAACGGGACTCACCCACTTTGTCGGAAATTGAGTAAATGATGCCGGCATCCAAGAGTTTATGAATCTCCTTCCACACCACCTCGGACATGTTAGGGTTTAGCCTTCGATGTGGCTCTCTTGTCGGTTTGTACCCTTCTTCCATGTAGATGCGGTGCATGCATATTGCAGGGCTGATTCCAACAAGGTCATCAATAGTGTACCCTATCGCCTTACGGTGTTTCCTCAGTTCGCTCAAGAGTTTGTGAGTTTGGGTCAGGTCTAAGTCTGCATTAATGATCACCGGATAAGTCTCATCTGGGCCTAGGAACTCATAGCGAAGGGATGAAGGAAGCGGCTTGAGTTCGACTTCCGGAGTCTTAGACGGTGCGTCGGCTTCAGCAGAGAATATTTCTTCATCATTCATCATCTTTCCAAATTTTTCTGCTACACAAGCATCAATCTCATCAATCCTGCAAATATTTTGATCATTGGAAGGAAATTTTAAAATTTTGTTAGCATAAAATTCTACTTCTTCATCCCCTACTCTAATGATGATTTTTCCATCACGTGCATCAATTAAAGCAGAAATTTGTCCTTAAAAATGGACGACCCAACAACAAAGGTATTAGGTTGTCCTCTTCCATGTCAATCACCATAAAATCAGTTGGGATAAAGAATTTACCGACTTGAATTGGAATATCCTCAATCACGCCCAATGGTAGTCTAACGAGACCTATACGCAATTGTAATGATATTCGAGTTGGTTTAAGGTCATAGATACCAATTTTCTCAAAAATTGACTTAGGCATCAGCTCACACTTGCGCCTAAGTCACAAAGGGCCAGTAAGTGTTGGCACTTCCTATTGAACATGGTATTGTAAAACTACCAGGGTCCTTGAGTTTAGGGGGCAACTTATTCATAACAAGCGCACTCACCTCCTCGGTCAAAGTCACTGTCTGGACATCCTCTAATTCCCTACGGTTTGTCAATATCTCTTTGAAAAACTTAGCGTAGGTTGGCATTTGAGTCACAACATCGGTAAAAGGTATATTGACATTCAATTGTTTAAGCAATTCCACAAATTTACCGTATTGTTTTTTTAGTTTTGAATTGGCCAACCTTTCGGGAAAAGGGACAAACCTGTGTGGAGGTATGTACTTGGGTACATCCTCCTTTACCTGTTTTGTAGAGTTTGAACCTTTGCCTTCAAGTTCATCATTCGTCTTTTCCCTTCCTTCTCTTGCGTTTGTTTAGGTGGTTGCTCCGGCTCTTCTTTCGCTGGCATTGACGAGCCTCCATACTCCTTTCCGCTGCGGAGTGTGATTGCTTTGGCTTGCTCCCTGGGGTTTTGTTCAGGTTTAGGCGGGAGTTGACCTTGTTGGCGGGTAGTGGCAGCAGCTTGTTGTGCAATTTGATTCTCCAGATTCTTCATCCTTTGATTCATTTCTTCGAACTTATCATCATTCTTCTGATTTGTAACAGTTTGATTTTCGATGAAGTTCTCAATCAAGCGTTCAAGGTTGGACTTTGGTGGTTGAGCTGCCGGTTCGAATTGTCTCTGTCCAAAACCTTGATTGGAGCGGCCTTGACTCGGATTTTGCTGCCCTTGATCATTTCTCCACGAGAAATTTGGGTGGTTCCGCCATCCTGGGTTATATGTGTTGGAATAGGGATTGTTTTGTGGTCTAAAATTGTTGTTTAGCATGTTTGCTTGCTCAACGCTCCCTTCTTCCATCTGCCGGTAAATGCAATTAACCGTAAGATGGTCGGTGCATTCACGAGTTGCTCAAGGAAAAGCGATCAACGGATGAGGCATTTGTTTGAATCTTGCCTCTTGTTTTGGCGGATCTCGGACTTGATCGACGGTTCTCGATTTGAAGCGCTTCGACCATTGCTTGCGACTTGGTGATTTGATCGGTCTCAAATCTACCGGACACGTGGGCTTTTGTTGGTTCTCTTTCGGTTGACCATTGGACTTGGTTGAGCGCCATCTCCTCGATTAGGTTGTATGCCTCACCAATCCTCCCGTTCATGAGACTCCCACCCGCATTGCGGCATCAATTATCATTCGGTATTGTTGGTCAACCCCTCATAGAAAGTCCGTAAGAGACGCCATTTCTCAAAACCATGATGAGGACACGTCCGTAGCGGCTCTTGATAGCGGTCCCAAGCATCGCTCGAGACTCCCCTCTTTTCGCCCAAAGTTAGTGATTTGATTTCTAAGGGCCACGGTCTTAGAAGGAGGAAGTACTTAGAAAGAAACACCGCCGACATTTGGGCCCATGTAGCTACCTGCGGTTGGTGTCAAAGACCTGAGCCACCCTTTTGCTCGATCCCTAAGAGAAAATGGAAAGAGCTGAAGCTTGATTGCATCAGGTGTGACTCCATTCATCTTCAAGGTGTTGCAAAATTCTTCAAAGTTAGCAAGGTGCTGATTTGGGTCTTCGTGGGCTAAGCCGGCAAATTGATTTTGAGAGACCATGTTGATTAGGGCCGGCTTGAGTTCGAAGTCATTTGCTGCCACAGTCGGCACGGTGTAGCCCATGTTAAGTTCACCCGCTCGGGGTGCAGTGAAGTCCTTGAGAAGGCGGTTGTCTTCATCATTAGCTGCCATGTTGATCACGTCTCCAAAATCTAGACGTTCAGGTTGAAGGTCGGCAATGGGAGCGACACGTCTAAGCCTTGATCTCTGATAGACTAGCAACGGTGGGTCACTAGCCAGTTTTTAACCTGCAAGAAAAGAACAAGATAAAGGTAAAAAGAGAATAATAATAAAAATAAAAGAAAGGTCTAGTCTTTAATACTATTGGATCAATCGATATTTAAAAACAGTCTCGGCAACGGCGCCAAAAAGCTTGTTGTGATATTTTCAAACTAATAAAATTAACCTAACACACACAAGAGGAAGCCGCAAGCGCACGACCTACCATGTAGTATTTAGGTGTCGATCCCACAGAGACTGATTAAACTACCGATATAGACAATTTCTTTAAGCTAGACTATAAAATCTGAAAAGGTTTTTAAACTAAATAATTTTCTAGAATTAACAAGTAAATTGAGCTAAGTTTGGATTACTTCAAGGTTAAGAGAGTCTAGGGTTTCAGCATCACCATCCACTTGAGTTTTAATCGTACTATTTATGTATTTTAACGCTAATTTATGAGGGTTACCATCTAATTTAGTACCAAGTTCCTGGTTAGGGTTTGGCACAGTATTTCAATTAGGGCAAACTTCACGGTTAAGTCCATCGTTCTTCCTAATTAAAACCCGTTAAGTTCTGGTAATTCTAAACCTTTCAAAGATTAATTATTCACGGTTAGGTCCATCTAATTAATACTCTAAATGTTCAGAAAAGTCCCAACTAACCTAGACTTCACGGTTAGGTCCATCACCTAGGGTTAGATACCGCTTTTGGAGGTCGGAGAACCATCAGATTTTGGTTAGAAACCTAAACAATTCTCTAAGATACATGTGCAATCCTAATATCGTTTGCAGGTTATGAATCTATGCTATCTAGGGTTTTTAATCCCAGACGGATTACTAATACAAACATAAAATAATTCAATCACAAAAGCAATTCATAAAATAAAGCAATTAAAACAACAATAAGTACGATTAAACTTCAAGTTTCAAGTTACATGCCTAAACCCTAGAGAGACGACTACTCTTCCATGGAAGAGAAATAATCACAGATAAAAGCAATGAAAAACAGAAAGAAAATCATCAAGAGAATAAGAGTTACACCCAGTTTTTGATTTCTCCTTCTTTTGCCTTCTTCTCTCTCCAAATCCCTCCAAGAAACTCCAAAAAACTTCTCTTCAATCTGTCCTAGGGCGGTTATGGACTTTTGGAGGCGTTCTCTTCTGTTTAAAATCGAATCTGGAGCCTTCTGGGGCGAAGAGATGCTTTCAGGGGCGAAACAGAACCGCTCTTTACGGCCCGAAAAGAAAAGATTTTGACCTAAAAAGTTCACGCGGTTTCTTGACAGAGAGCTCTTTTCGACCCGAAAAGATAACTTTTTGGGTCAAAAGGTTCATGCGGTTTTCAAACTAGACCAACTAATTAAACTAAAAAGTGCATAAAAAAAAGTAAAATGGTATAGTTTTAGATACCAAATCCTATCAGAATATATATGTGATTTTGGCTTATCAACTCTCTCTTCGCATGATTCACAGTGTGCTGCGATAACAATCGCATGCACAGAGAACTGCACGAACGCACTTGTTCAAAACATTCTCCTGCTCTATTCATCGATCTTAATTCAGTTCGCAGCCAAAACAACGAGTGAAGCAAAAAAAATATATTGTTGTCGAATAGATTATGAGGCAGTGAGGTGTTTCAGCTAAGGGTCGAGTGAGAGAGGGGTTTTAGAGAACGCGAGTGAACCAGGAGAGCAATTTTAAAAACAACAGCGGACTTTTGGACAGTGAAATAGCGAAAAAACTTTGACTGGAGAAGAGAGCATCGCTATTGAAATTAATCTTAACCATCTAATCTCTCAAAATTTTAATACAAGCGCTTTAAATTCAAATGCTAGGGTAATTTTGGAATTTCACTTCTTAACAGAAATCCAAAATAAATTGGATTAGTTCAGTTCTTAGATACTTTTTTAAGATATTATGAAATATAGTAAGATAATTCAACTTTTTTTGTAGAAAAAAGATTTGACATTATCCGTCCTATATTCAACCATCTTATATTCCATTGAAAGCGCCCATTGTGATTTGCCTATTGGAATGAATTAACTTGTTCCGAAGAATCATGGTTTTATATTGTAAAATATTTTTAACTAAAGATACTCATACTATTATGAATGAATCCTTCTCGGATAATTCAAGAACTTATTTTGATTTACCACACTTAATCTCATGTTAAATTTATCTGTAAGAAAAATTCTCTTATAAAGCATGTAACCTTTTGCTTTTTCCCCCCTCTATAACTACCCATTAGACTGTTGATCCGATCCATTGTCAATTAGTGGTGTGATTTTCCAAGAGCACTAGCAACAAAAAAAAAAGAAAAAAGGTTACATGCTTTATAAGAGAATTTTTGTTACATCAAAAAAGCAAAAGAATTGATAAACAAATATTATTATATTAAACGATGTTCATAAAAAATGTTTTAACTCCTGACATAATAAATTAGATAAAAGATAAACATTACTCATGTCCATGTTTCTAATTTGCATACAGTTTATAGTAGTGAGAGAAGAATAGACATAATTAATAGCTCAGAATCATTAGATTAGCTAGCATAATATATCATTGAATGGATGTGGGAAAAAACGAGTTGGGAGTATTTTTTTTTTGACGAATTTGTGTTGTTTTCGGAATGTTAATGGGAAGATGCACTCAAACCCAATTAGCAAAAAAAAAAAAAATTACAGCTGAATACAATTTAGAAAAAAAAAATCCAATCAAAGAAATATCCATAAAATCTCAATCTCATTAAAATCCATGCATGCCATCGTAACACGCCCTCAAGCAATATTTTCTTTTACAAAATGACAGGATAACTTTACAAAATTTCTGATATTCTTAGGGGACCCGCAATATACGATTCGTGTGCCAATTTTGGTGGTCTCAACCATTTGAAAGTTCCCGCAGATTGAAAGATAGGTACAATGATGCTCTGATGTCAATTGTATGAGATCCCTTGATAATGCGACGATGATTTTTTTTCCAGAAAATATCAAAAAAATTTAAAAATATAAAAAAATAGATATATTTTTTATACTTATAGATTGATAGTGTTTTAAATTTTATGTAACTAAAAATTATTAAAATTTTATATAATTTATAATGGTTTTAATTTAACTGTTTTTGATGAACTATCAAATGATAATGAAATTGTATTAAATTTAAAACACTACCGTATGTAAAAGAATGTATCTATATATTTTTATATTTTTTAAAAATTTATTATCAAAATTATCAAAATAATTCATATAAAGGACCCCTCCCATTATATTTATACTTTATATACTCCTTTTAAATTTAGAAAGCTAATACAATGCCTCCTGCTATGCCCTCTTATTTCATCTACCGCCTCTTACATAACGGATCCACACAATTTAACTTTTTAAAGGGGCTATTTTTTTCAAAATGATAGAGAGAGTTGGGAGCATCCAATCATTTTTCTTAAATTTATGGGCTTGTCGTTGAATAATATACACGTCTGATATTTGGATGAGTAAAGTATATTATTGAAGCCCGCACCAATCAATTTTTTTAATGGACTTGGGATAACAAGCACCCAATGCTACAGTCTTCATGAACTCTAACAAAAGGACAACAAAAATTATAAAAAGAAATATCTTTTACTGATTGGAAAGAGAGATTATGGTCTATAAATATTAAGCTTAGAATATTGTACTGAAATTGGACTGGGAAAAGCAAGTTGAAGGATTTAATGCACGATCTCATATATTGCTTATTTTTGTTAGAACCTCCTTTACTGCCTTAATTTGCCTTACGTGTGTATATATATATATATGTTAGAGAAAGGATCAGTTGACAATGAGTTATTTTGATAATTTTGACAATGAACCTCTAAATAAATACAAAAAAATTCTTAAAAATAAAAAAAGTTTATAGAAATGTTATTCTACGTTTAGATTGATGGTCATTCAAATTTCATGCAATTTCATTATCATTTGATAGTCTATCAAAGATCGTTAAATTACGTTGTAAATTGCATAAAAAGTTGATGGTCTTTGATGGCTATCAAACGATAATGAAATTGCATAAAATTTGAATGACCATAAATCTAAAGGTAGAAGAACACATCTATAAATGTTTTTTCATTTTTAAGATTTTTTTGTATTTATTTAGAGGTTCATTGTTAACGTTGTCAAAATAATCCATTGTCAATAGATCCGCACTCTATATGTTATATGACATTTAATTTGATACAAGCATGGTCATGTAATGTGATAATCTTTCGATTGAGAATAATAATTTAGAGGTGCAAACGGATTGGATACAAATATGTATCAAATCTATTTTTTTGTTATGAATATGGATACAGATGGACTCAGTACGAAAATTATTTTCTTTTATTTGATGTGTCATAATGAGTATCAAAAATTATAATATTTAAAAAATATATTTTGATGTAGGGAGAAAATTTTTTAATGTAGACAACACTTCAAGCAAAAATTTTCTTCTACTTCATGATCGATCATAGTATATATATATAGAGTTAGACTATTGTGAAAACGTTTGCATTTCGAGCTCAAGTGCATACAGCTCAAATTTTATCGTAATATGTCTAAAATTCAAAATTATCATTCTTATTAAATTTTTCATATCAAAATATTGAGGGATACAAAAATTTTGGGTATTTCGAGTTTTCTAAGTATTTGTTTTGGATTTTTGAAAAGCAGCAAAACAGTGCTAATCCGCTAATCCATAGAAAACGTTGGGTTAATTAATATTTTGTTAAGAATTTAAAATTTAGCTGGAATTATTTGAATTGATAAGAAAAATGTTAGGATCGAGATATCTAAAAATCTATATGGACTTTAAATTAGTTATTACTGATGTTAATTATATTTTGTTATAGAACTTATTTTGTAATGTACTTAAATTATTCAACTTAGATACTGTTAACATAAAGAATAACTCATTTAACATAAATAAATATTAATGAGTTAATTAATAAATTACTAACATAAATAATAACCAAATACAATTTCGATATACATTAGTGTATCAGCTCTGTCGATTGATTAATGATACACTTTTACCCAATTGATTTAGGTCAAGTTTTTGGCCTTTTCTCCCCCCAGTTTACATGGTATACTGGAGCGGATCCAGAGTTATACAGGAGGGATCAGCTTACCTCCAGAAATTTTAAAAACTAATGTTTTAAAGTTAATTTTTGCTAATCTGACTACTAGACCTAATTTTTAATCGCTTGAATTATTTAATTATTTTTATTGAGAAAGATTAATTTCATACCATGGATAATAAAAGTATTATGCAAAAGATTTCAAAATGTGAAGTTCTGTAGAGAAAATTAGTTAATATATAAAAAGATATTTTTTTGATATATTTTTATTAAATAATAATGTATATTGAATTGTTAATTTTTTATGTAGTACTCAATGATGTGCAGTTTTATAATTTTAAACTTTTTTCTAAATCTAGGTTGTAAGTATACAACCGTCAATTGTAGTATTTTAAGTGTTGAATCCACAGGGACAAGTCGATCTTTTAAATTAAACCTTAATATTTGAACCTAAACTAGACAACAATTTTCTGGTTGATATTAACTAAAATGAACTACAATAAATAGAAAAGCGTAAATAATGGCTAGGTCAAATTCGATAACAAAGCTCTAGGGGTATATGGTCTTCCTACCCACTAGTGCAATTAAGTAATTAAGAACAAGTTCAATTAATTGAATATGTCTGTGGGGATTCCTATTTTAAGATGGTCATAACTACCATTGGTCGTGGGTCAAAATCGTACTTTAGACTATTCAGATTTCATAGTTAGGTACTTCACCCTAGCAATCTAAAGTCATAATGCGCTATTTAGATTTCAGTTACACTTAAGCAGTGCAATTCACAGTTAAGTACTTCTCACAAATACTCAAACATAATTGGAAATACCCAACTAGGTCATTGGCTTCACGGTTAGGTACTTGACCTCTAACCTAGTATTGTCCTTTAAAGTACGGGGTTTCGAGTATGTACTTCGTCGGTCTTATATTCTAATCCATAAGTTCATATGTTATAGGAGTAAGTTTAAACCATCTAACATATAAATATAGCAGTAGATTAAAGAAACAACCACACGAAGAATTAAGAAAACTTCAACAACAAATAAAATTACACATAGTTTCAAGTACTATAACCACAACCCCTAGAGAAGAATCTAGCCTCTCATGGGTGCACAAACAAACACAAAATAAGTATATGCTATGACAATCATAAGTAAAACTTGAGAAAAAAAAGATGCAATGATAAAAATTGAGTTTTTCTCCTTCTCCAAGTTCCTTCAAGTTTTCTTTGAAATCTCTCTCAAAATTTCCAAAAGAAACTCAAACTTTGCTCCCATATTTGTCCTAGGGCGGTTATGGTCTTTTGGAGACATTCTCTCATATTTAAAATAGAATTTGAAGTGTTCTGGGGGTAAAGGAACGCTTTCGGGTGCGAAATAGGTCCACTCTTTACGGTCTGAAATGAAAAGATTTTGACCCAAAAAGTTCGCACGGTTTCTTGGTAGAGAGTTTTTTTTGACCCGAAAAGATAACTTTTTGGGTCAAAAGGTTCGTGCAGTTTTTCTCCAGCAAGATCTTCGTTGTTCTAGTTGCGCCTAGTTTGCTCCATCTTCATCCAAATATTTTCAAAATGCTTCAAAAATTTTGAAATCAATGAAACCATGACATTATCTCGAACTTCATGCAATATCTAAACTAAAATAACTAATTAAAAAAAAAGTGCATAAAAGGGTAAAATAGGCTAGTTTTAGATATCAAGTCCTATCAAAATATATGTGATTTTGGCTTATCACTCAATTAGTTAATGACTTTGAATCTGATAAACTATTACAATCTGATTACTGACTCCTTGATCAAAATCTTACATCCGCCCTGGTGACATATGCATAGAGAAAAATATATCTTTAATTTCAACGACCTTGTGTAAATCAATAGAAAACGAAATTGGCATATGTATTCAATGAAGTCACTTGTGGTTCAAATTAAAATGCACATGAAAAAAAAATATCATGATTGTTATGCGCGGGCAGTGACAGAAAAAAATGAAATGGATTCAATCATTAATTATTTTTTTTTATATTTATACAATGGTAATGAAATAAAAAAGAAAATTATAGTTACGGAGTCACAATGGAAATAATTAACATTTTTATAAGATCAAATATAATTTTTCTTAATAAAATATTTATATAATATAAAAAATATCACATAAAATTAAGCATTTTGAAAATCAAATAGAACATTCAACTCCATTTGCAAAACATTAATCCGCCACCGTGGACCGAGTGTGCGATCATTTTCCACGCCTCTTGATGAAGGCTCCAAATCTTCTGTTACTCTTGTAGAAGAACAAGGTTATGTTATTTATTCAAAAAAATAGAAAAAAAATTATAGGTATGTTCTTTTACTTATAAATTAATAGCCTAGCAAATTTCATACAATGTCATTAAAGTTTGGTAGTCCATCAAAGATAATTAATTTGAAATTGTTATAAATATTAGTGAAAGACCGTTAAATTTGATAATCTTTGATGAAGTATCAAACATTAATGAAATTATATAAAATTTGACGGGCTATCAATCTACAAATAAAAAATATATCTATAAATTTTATTTTTTTTTAAAATAAATAACAGGATACTCTCTTCTACGAGAAGAACATCAGATTTTGATCCGTCCAGGAAAGGTCAGTGAGGTATACATCGATTCAGAGAATGAAAAATGACGAGGTCATCATTGCGTTTGCGTGTGCTTTTATTTGGTTTCCAATAAATGCATGCGTGTCCACGTTCTTATGTATTATTTAAGGGCAGAATCTTTGATAAGAAATGAAAAAGAAATAAAATACATGCATGTAATTAAATAGAACAATCTGAAAAATATAAAACCTAACCAACCGAGTGAGTCGCAGACATCATTAAGAATAATACGTTAGGAGCCTCAATGGCAGCTCAAATCAGAGAAATAATGAACCAAATATCAAACATGGATGGTCATGCCAAGAAATTCAGGACCGGCGTAAACAAAATAAATATTATCCGATTCTATGAGAATACATATTTAAGATATTTTTTAGATATGAATATGAATTCAGATAATTGTCAGACACATATTGCTATATAAGATATAAATTCGGATAATTGTCAGATACATATAGCCATATAAGATATAGATTCGGATAATTGTGAGATACATATGTAGATTTGGATTATTTTTTTATGGATACACAACGGGAATCAGATATCCGTTGAAAATGCTCATTATATGTTTTTCAATTGAGTTTTTTTATATAAATTACAAATCCAATTAGTTTTAAATCTAATTTATTTGCAGGTATTAGCTGAAAAACATGGTGTAAAAACATTTCACTGCAGAATGCAGATAACTAAAAATTTATCCCTGTTTTTAAATAATAAACCAAGGACCATATTTCTTAATTAAGATATATATACATACCTCTAGTAAGCCAAAGAGCAAGCGCTTCACTTGATGCATTGAAAGGGGATTCAACAAGATAATAGAACAATTCAACAGCTTAGCAATAAATTAAACCCCATGCCACTTAGAAAGAACTTCAGAAGTATTCCAACGAGTGTTTAATTGCAGAGTGTTGATTGGCCGGGCCAATTCTCTCCATCTATACCGCTCACCTTCAACAACAATAACGGGTTTATGAAATGCTCCTGGTGCACAGCTATTCCTCGGTTGTCTACTTTATTTGTCTTTCAAATGCAATTCCAGTACTTCTTAATATTTTTTAATTTGTTAAAACGGATGAAGTGTTAAAGTGGAAGAATCAGCCCGTAACTTGGCTGAGCTGAGTAAGATTTATCATGCATTTTTCTATTTTATTCTGGGTCTTATTTTAATAATAACGCGTAGATACTTTTCACATCTAATCTTAATTTGGAGAAACTATATATAACAGGAGTAATGATTGTGTCATACCAATTACGCTATTTCTAATAACTATGGTAATTTATTTATATTAGAATTAATTATTATTAATTACAACATGTATGAGCTTATATATATATATATATATATATATATATATATATATATATATATATATATATAATGGATTATCTAGTTATATCCGTTATGAATTGATCAAATTCTGTATTATTAATCAGATACAATATGTGTCATGAGAAGTTAGTCTTTTAATGTGTAGAATGTGTATTAATAACTTTATAATTTAGTGATGGTCTAAATTATATAAAGTTTAATAATAATACAATTATGCTATTGGTCTCTTGAGAACACAACTATAGATAATTTTCTAATTAAGGAACAAATTTGTTAAGAGAGGATTTGGATCTGATATGAACCCGTTAAGAAATAACAAGTGGTTCAATTATTGGCGTTTATTATATACAGGGAGACTGTTGGTTTTTGAAACTATTCACTATTTCTCATTTTTTGGCACCATTTTGTTTTTCTAATAGAGAAATTCAAATCTCTATCAAAATATAGAGTTCCAGATAAAGACGGAAACTGTTTGTGCCGGTTCTCTTAATCGCTTCATCGGATTAGAGAAAGATCACTAGAAGACTTAAAGGAATCTGGTGATTAATGAGGTTGTGTTTTTATGGAAAATCAACAATATGAATCAAGATAATTTATTTTTCTGATTAGAGGTTCACTAGAGAATCACAGCATAAAGTTCTTCTATCAATTAATTAAATTTGTAAAAGGATAAAAATATCCCTCAATCAGTCAATAATTCGCTGAGAGCTAGCAAATTGAGAAGCATTAATTTATCTTTACCATATGATCAAGTGAATAATATGAATTTCAAATTTTAATTTCCTCCAACTCTCAACAAACACATATATTTTTTTTCACAGTCAAGATCTAGAAAATCCAATCATATGTGTCTTCGGAAGGTTGCTGGAGCTCGAATAGTCTTTCAGGGAGGCTAATGATTGTGTCGAAGGTTGCTAATTATCCATTTTCAAGTTCGTGGAATTCATGAGAAAATAAAGGACAATACTATTTATAAAGGCTGTTGTAGATTTAAATAAATAGCGGGAATAAAATCAAGAATATTTTTATTCTATTATTTTAATTTCTATGAGGATAATAATAGATATGAATAAATATTTCAGATTTTAATATTTTAAGAGATAAATATTTAATTTTGAAGTTTAGAGGGGTAAATATAAATACCCCGCCTACGCCTACTACTACTCCTCCCCTTTGGCGCCAAAAACCCACAATGCACTCTGTCTTCTTTCGGCACTAATTGCCAGTTTTTATTGGCTGCCAGATGAATTTCACAATGCTGGCAGCACCTCTAAGGTACCTTCTTTCTTTTACAATCACAGTGGCCAACTGCATACTTCAATCTTAAACATCAGATTCTAAACTCTTTTTATCAAATATATGCTGATTCACTTTATAAAAATAAATTTTAGAGGATCATAACCGTGGCAAGTTTTGGGATTCCAATTGTTCTTCCTATAATTATTCTAACTGGCTTTTAGCATCAACAAATGCCATCATTAATTTCGGTGGCATATTCATGTATCTGGTTATCCGACGTGGAAATTAAGGGAAGACAGCGACATTCAAATTTCTTTGTTCGAGTTCAATAGGTTTGCTTGCTTAGCATTTCTCTTCTATTATTTGCTTTAGATGTTTCATGGTTGTATTTTCAGTCGTGTGGGGTTAATTCTTTTGTGATACCAGCATCATATATGTATAATTTGGAAAAATAATATGTTTGTATATATTCATATTTCCGCAAGTCTATGTGTGCTTATATCTATTTCTATATCTATAATCCTCTGCTCTCACATCTCACGTTACTTTCTGCAACTTATTTTCTATAGTATTTTGCTATTAAACTTAATTGATTTATTATTCACAATTATAGTATTTCAATTGGATAATAAAAATTGTACAAAATAAGTTGCACAATTAAGTCACTATTATGAATAATAACTTCTTTAATTTGAATACTAAAATTGGTATCAACGATATTGTCAACCATTTTTGAGGTACGCAAAAATGCTCATTGGATAAACTTGTATTCCTTTTATATAAAATGAGTACTAAGAGCGGCCATGCCTTGGATTCGGTGGCTTTTTAAAGAGCAGAGATTGAAGTCCCGTAATTGCTTTTTCCTATTACGGGAGCAAAAACAAGTTGCTCATACCTAAAAAATTTTAAATAAAATACTCGCCTACTTACCATAAAAATAAAGGAGCAAAGGATTGGAGTACCTAATTGCTTTTTCCTTTTCATTTCTCTTTGTACCTCTTGACACCGCGTCACACATGTCACTTAATTTGACAAAAGAAAACATTTTTATTCAACCCGAGGTTTATACAAATTTGTTTTAAAAAACTTGAAATTTATTTCATCGAGTCGAATTTCTTTGCAAAAAGTTAAGATCAAAGTGCACAGTATTCTAAAGAAATACTAAATTATCCCATCTAAAATACTAACATCCATAATTAAAAAGCATATACTATCCTAGAACATCTACAAATAGTCAAATAGACAGCTAAAAAGCAATAACTGAGACATCAACCAAACACCGCCACAACATTACCAGTAACCAAAGAATCTTATCGGAGTTGCTATCAATTCAAGTTTTAATGTTCCTGCAACTTTCAAAAAATTCAAGAAAATTACTAAATTAGCCCTTAATTCTACAGATAGAAAAACATGGGTATGTGACCTCATTCAATTTCAAAATTTTAAAATGCGAATTTCAAGATGCATATGATCACTACATAGCGCATATGCGATATGTGAGTGCATATGTGGTTCAGTATGCGGAATACATGTGGATAAGTATTTTAATTTTTTTTATAATATTTAAATCGATCATTTATTTTTTAAGAATTTTAATGTAAAATAAGAAAATATAATAAGATATCAATATAATTTTGAATTTTTACATCAAAAATATAATATAATTAATCTTATAGGCTTAATATGATAAATATTTTAAAACATAATGCGTATTATTGAATATGCGGATGCATATTCTTATATATGCGGTATCATACCGTATAAACATAAACGAACTGCATATGAGGCCGTATTTTAAAATAATATTCAATACCATATCATTTACTGTTCCCTTATCATTACCCTCAGATTTTATTAAAAATAATAATTAATAAAATAATATTATTAATAATAAGACTGATAACGGTTAAATTCTAAATATACGAATCGTAACGCGCCACTGGCTCTGGCGCGGGTGAAACGCGCCACTGCTAGTGGCGCGTTTCACCCATTTAAATACCAAACGCGCAGGTATGATGCGCGGTGTTGAGAGGAGAGAGAAAGAGAGAAAGGAAGAGAGAGAGAGAGAGAGAAAGAAAGAGAGAAAGAGAGAAAGAGAGAGAGAAAGAGAGAGAGAGAGAGAGAAAGAGAGAGGAAGAGAGAGGGAAGAGAAGAGAAGAGAAGGAAAGAGAAGAGAAGAGAGAAGAGGAGGAAAAAACGTACGCGAGCATTTTTTGTGTTTGGATTTTGCAATTAAAGGTAATTTTATATAAATATAATTTAATTGTCTAGATTAATTATAATTTAATTTAATTGTGTAGATTAATTATAATTTAATTTAATTGTGTAGATTAATTATGTAGATTAATTATAATTTAATTTAATTGTGTAGATTAATTATAATTTAATTTAATTGTGTAGATTAATTATGTAGATTAATTATAATTTATATGTGAAATTATGTAGATTAATTATAATTTAATTATGTATATTATAATTTAATTTAATTGTGTAGATTAATTATAATTTAATTTAATTGTGTAGATTAATTATAATTTAATTTAATTTAATTGTGTAGATTAATTATGTAGATTAATTATAATTTAATTTAATTATGTAGATTAATTATAATTTAATTATGTATATTATAATTTAATTTAATTGTGTAGATTAATTATAATTTAATTTAATTATGTAGATTAATTATAATTTAATTTAATTGTGTAGATTAATTATAATTTAATTTAATTGTGTACATTAATTATGTAGATTAATTATAATTTAAATGTGAAATTATGTAGATTAATTATAATTTAATTATGTAGATTAATTATAATTTAATTATGTAGATTAATTGTACGTTTAATTGAAGATTAATTGTACGTTTAAATGTGAAGATTAATTCTAGATTTATATATTATTTAATTATAGATTAATTAGGCTTTTAATTGTAGAATTTATTGATTATTTAATTATATGATAGATAGATTAAAAATGAAGTACAATAATTATAAATTAATTATGAAATGAATTTTTTTACTAGATAATGGCAGGCGAGCAACGAAATGACAATATCATAATTTATCTCCCTGAAGACAAACATCGGACACATTATAGTCAGGCAGAGGTACATTATATTCTTAAAAATAATAATAAAATACATATATATGAGAAGCTAATTATGAAATGAAAATTACAGAGAGAGAACAATATCATTCGTTTCGCGCACTCACCGTCAGACGATACCATACATCTCGCACATTCGAGTAGGTTGCGAGTTATGGGATTTCTTCATCTCGCCAGATTGCGTGAGATTTATGTCCAAGAAGCGGAAGCCGTAACTTAAAGATTGATACGGGTTTATTGAGCGCGTTGATAGAGTTTTGGAGGCCGAAACTCATACATTTCACTTCACTTTTGGCGAGATGACCAGTGACTCTAGAGGTAAATAATAAAATATTATTAATTTAATTACAAAATTAAAAAGATGGTATAGTAATATAATTTTTTTTAGGACGTCGCATGTACGTGGGGTTTATCCACCATTGGTGAGCGGTGATTGGATATGCGATGGAGATTTTCGGGATACATCGAGTCGGTTATTTGGGCGGGATGATATATCGACGTGCAAAGATGGGAGGTAATTTATTAAGCTGTACAAAAATTTAAATTTTTTTCGTTCACAAGCGTGATTAAGCTAAATGTAAAATTTTGCAGACGTTCTATTTCCCTACGAGAGTTACGGTCCCACTTTGATCACGCTCCAGAGGCAGACGATCATCAGGGTCTTAATCAATATGCGATCGGTTTTGCTTTGGAGTTGGCGGGGTGTATCATGTTCCCCGACAACAGTGGAGACTCTGTACCGGCGTTTCTTCTGCCGATTTTGACGGTAAGTATTTTAAGGAATTTAAAATAATTTATGTTTCATAATTAAATAATTTTATTACTAATATTTAATTTACAGGAAGATTTACAATTCGGTAGAAGAAGAAATTGGGGCGCTGCGGTACTTGGTTATTTGTATCGGCGTCTTGATGTGGCATGCCAAGGACTGACGAGGAGTATTGGTGGTCCGTGGCTTTTGTTGTTGTTGTGGAGGTGGACGCGTTTGCCCCCGGCTCGTCCATTACACAACGTCGGATGCATTCATTTTCAACGGACCGGGGTACTGGGGACGGACCGTGATAGTTGTGCGCCTTTTGGCGAGGTAATAATTTAATTTAAAAATAATCAATCAATCGATGAAAATATATGTGTAATCACTAATTATAATTTGAGCTGATAATAGGAAATGGACGCTTGATAAGAACAGATATCTCAATCCGTCACACGTCGGTGTGAAGTACGTGAGGATCGGTGATTATCTTTGTCGGACACGCATGTCAATTGGAGGCGTACGAGTCGGTTCGTCACTTATTGCCGACATGCGTAGACGACTCTATGGACTCGTATACTTGTCGGCTTCCACTTATTTACTTTAGATAGTAGAGTGGTACTATCCGGATCGGGTGAGGCGACGGTTCGGCTTACTTCGGTCGACCGCCTCCACTTCCCGAGGTATTCTACCATTTATAATTTTTATATGTATTATTTCTTATACTAACTATTTGCACAATTATACTAACTAATTTTACGGGCATTTGTGGAGGAGCATCGAAATTATACGCGCTTGGATTCAAGAAAAAAATATGAGCTGGAGACAACATCATCGGGCGTATGTAGATATATGGAATGAGCTTCCTCCACGAGACCGGATGAAGAAGAGTGGAATGCGGAGGACTATAGGAGATATCGACGGTGGTATGATTTCTATGGAGCGCTAGCGCTCCACTTGATCCGAGTGATGTCGTACCTCATATACCTTCAAAGAACGGAGATCCACGACATCGGCTACATTCCTCACGTACCTCACGAGACGGCGCACGGTATATTAAAATTTATAAAATTTATATATCTATATGCACTATTCGGTAATAAGTAATATATGTATGTAATCATTGTATAACGGATCGCTAGAGTTACAAAGAGTGCGGCGAAGGCGGTCGATGGGCGGTCACTAGGGGATGGAGACGGTTTGGCAAGATTTCGCTCGCCGATTGCAAGGGGCATTTTGAGGATGCGGGCATGCCTCATAAGATGGACGAGCTTCTTACGGCGGCGGGATTACCCACGGATATTGATGCTATTCGGATTCGACGGGTGATGCGAGGCTGCCTTGCAGACTCCATCCACTACTCATCCACCGCATTTCCCCTATGAGGCTGCGACTTCACGTCTCTCTTCGACAATGTAAGTCTTGTATACCTTGATTTCAATGATTTGAAGCTGTATTAATAGCATAATTTAAATGATTTAAACTATATTAACGAGATGCACGAGAACTACGATTGGAATGAAGTTATTGCTAGGTTGTACGTTGAGATTCCGATCCATCGGGTGCACGGTTCTCGGATCCATTCGGCACTCGGCATTTCTCACGGACCCGGCGGATACGATGGATCATGTACCGCGATACGACCGGCAATGGGATCGCGATACGGCCGGCATTATGATCCGGCCCGGTATGGTTATCCTTAGGGCACTGGAGAGTCATCGCATATCCGGGATGATCTTTGCGAGCACCTGCACGGACACGAGATTTCACTCCACTTGCTCATGGTCGGGAGCGGCGTGACGTTCATCCACCTCCTCGATATACACCTAGCGTGGTTAGTTGTTTGTTCTACAACTTAGTCAATATTAATTGTTTAAAAAAAAAAAGCGACTCAACGATATACGAGTCTTTATTTTTACGGACACGTCGAGAGCACGTCGATATGTTAGGCGTCGTCGGGAGTAGTTTATATGTTGTTTTTTTATATGTTGTTTTTTTATTATGGATATTGTTTTTTTTGTATTATTTTATTATGGACTTTCTATGTTATTTTTTATTGTTGTATTATTTATTTTATTGTGGTTATATTTTATTATGAAGTTTACGCTTAAATACAACATATTTTCTGCTTAAATAGAACATAACCTTGCTTAAATACAACACACATATAGTACGCAAAAAAAAACATACATCATTTTTTTTTCCTCCGTGCGAAAAAATTTAAGATTCTACCTCCAAAATTATTTCCTCTAGCACCCCTAGTTGAAGCATTGTGACTTCTCTTTCTTGATCATGACAGTTGAGAATCTCGTTGATTGCAAGGCATCTCGAGAAGTTTGAGTTATTCTGTTGTTATCTCTTGGATCATAACTAGTTGAGTGTCTCGCTGATTGCAAGGCATCTCGAGAAGTTTGAGTTATTCTGTTGTTATCTCTTGGATCATAACTAGTTGAGTGTCTCGATGATTGCAAAGTATTTCGAGAAGTTTGGGTTCTTGTTTGTTGTGGGACTTGAAGCCCTACTCCTATGCGATCATCGATTGTAATGTATCCATTGGAAGTGGGTCACGACTCATTTCATCTCTTCGATATGACCCACCTTCGAGAAGAAGCTTGTATATTTCTCGTTCTACCTCGACCCGTATCCGCCTCCATCTCATCCATTACCATTCGACGTCTAACCTTCGCACGCGAGCCAATTTTTATCAGTTCTTTATACGGTATTATAGTTTCTCCAAGATATGGCGGCCAAACTTGTTGATCACCGTAACAATGAAATTGTCGGACCAAGTATTCGATAGGTGAAATTTGTATTGTATCGCTCATCTATGAAGCCGTACACATCAAAGTTTCTATGTTGGCATATAGCAATTACGTGAGAGCGGGGTATCCCGGTCGGTTGAGGTTTTTGACAATCACACGTGCGGTGCGGTTCGGCAATTGTGGGTCATCTCGAGTGCGTCGTTCACTCGAAATTGTAACGAGTGTACTTGAACGGTCCATACCCTCCACTCTCGATCCTCTCACCAAGCACATGAACCTCATATTCTCCTCGAGCGATTCGAGTGGAATTACGTTCATACGAGCTGTAATTATTGAAACAAATACAAAAGGTATCACGATATGTTCAAAATTTTGTAAAATATAGTAAAATAATATCAACACGAACACTGCTTTGTCGTCACGTTTTGCCAAGATGTCATCAATTTTTTTGGCCATTGCTTGCATGCTCTATGCGGGTTCATTGCTTCCATTTCCCTCTTATCGAACCATTTAGCACATTTATACCATGTTCCCTCCACAATTCTTTGCAACCGGTAGAGTTCGTTCAACTCTGAAGACGCTATTCAGAGCTTCAGAACCATTGCTGGTCATTATACCCCATCGATGTCCTCCATCATACGTTTGTGCCCACGAAGCAAAATTAGGAGGTTCTTTATCATCATTTTCTAATCTTCTGCCGACTTTTTTTAAAAAATCATAAGCTTTTCTATTTGATTTCCTCAAAATTCGCCATCTTTCTACGAAACGACGCGGTTTCTTTTTGTTCGCTAGTCTTCTTCGGAAATCATCTATGAGATTATCTTCTTTCTTTCCAGTTTTCCGGCTTCCTTATATAAATTCTCTGCGACGTGTTGCATGCAATACCGGTGTACCGCCTCTCCATGTTGTACAGACCATCCCAAATGCGGTCGCTCAAAAACTCCCTTTATTCCCCTATGACGGTCGGATATAACACATATTTTCATATTACATTGGATCACTTCATTACGGACCCATCGCATGAACCAACCCCAATTGTCCACATTTTATGCATCCACGATTCCAAATGCTAGAGGAATGATTTTATTCTCTGCATCGTATCCACACGCCATCAATAATCTACCCTTATAACGGCCGATAAGAATCCGGCGTCAATAGTTATAACGGGCCTTAAATGTTTAAATATTCGCAATGCACGGTCCATAAGCCCAAACTATGGATTTAAACATTTTTACATTATTATCCGAAGTATCACACGTCAATAATTTAAATTTTGTACAGGTAGTCGAGCAATCGCCTCCAATATACGTGGAAGCAATGTATATGATCCTTCCCAAGTGCCAAATAATTGTTCAATTGCTCTTTCTCGGCCACGCCAAAGTTTACCGTACGTCGGTGCCACACCGGGATATTTTATTTCTATAATCATACCGATTTGTTGAACTGTTAGAGAGAGATCCTTCTTTAAATGTTGTCGAACACATCCTGCAATCAAATTAGATGTGAGTTGTAAGTGTTTGCGGTCTCCTGGTGGTCTTCTACAGTTGTGGGGGTTTTTATTTGTGATGATCCTCCATGTGGTCGAGCCCTCTTCAGGTCTAGCGTATAATCTCCAAGGACAACTACCTTCTTTGCATTTCATAATAAGTCGAGTTTTACAACTTTCTTGTACTTGACATTGAACGTTTTTCCTAACACTCCAATCACAAATTACCCAATTTAAAGCCGATTTAGAAGCAAATATTCTATTTTCAGCTAACTCATCATCGAGTCCTAAAAGATATTCATTCGCGCCTAAACGGTCAAACATCTCAAAATTATTTAACGCTTCTACGGGATGGTGTCTCTCGGTTCGTCGGTAACTAACAATGTGGTATCGCATCTACGAATTTCCTCATCTTGATTCATCGATCGATCGGTCAGTGTAATCCTCTCCTGTTTCTTCTTCATTTGAATAATACGGACCGCCATCATCTTGCTCATCACGATCATCACTTAATTCCATTCTCGTTGGATCAACACTACTTCTGTCATCAATATTATCAGCTAAATTACAGCCATACGTAGTACTACTACTACGCCAAAAAAATTATATAGTGGCACGCATTGGGTTTGGTTGTTGATAAATTATATTATTCTTGTCAATAGCTGGATACGGATATAAATTGGTTTGATCGTAGGTAGGATAGGAATTGGTTTGATCGTAGGTTTGATAGGAATTGGTTTGATCGTAGGTTTGATATGAATTGTTTTGATCGTGGGTTTGATAGGAATTGGTTTGATCGAGGGTTGGATAGGAATTGGTTTGATCGTAGGTTTGATAGGAATTGATTTGATCGTGGGTTGGATAGGAATTGGTTTGATCGTAGGTTTGATAGGAATTGATTTGATCGTGGGTTGGATAGGAATTGGTTTCATTTCGGTTTGGAAATATTCCGTCAAAAATTTCTTTGCGCTCGGTTGTTCTGCAGTATAATTTTCTTCATCGGGATTATAATTTAAATCCGGTAGCATTTTGAAGAAAAATGGATGTTTGTTGTAATTGGATGTTTGTTGTTTTTGTGGTTGTGAGAAATGAACCGCGGGGGTGGTATTTATAGCAAAGATAGGCGCCACTGGCAGTGGCGTGGTCTGAGGAAACGCGCCACTGCCAGTGGCGCGTTTGGTGAAAGACGCCACTGCCAGTGGCGCGTTTGTGAAAGACGCCACTGCCAGTGGCGCGTTTCCAAACGCGCCACTGAGTGGCGCGGTTTGGTTCGTAGATTTGGAATTTACCCGTTCTCACTCTTATTATTAATAATTATTTATAATAAAATCTGCATTACCCTCTACCATATGAATAAAACACGTCAATTCAATACCATATGATCCAATTATACAAATGAAAAACAGGAACCTGGCACACATGCATCAAAGCATAAAATAAACCAAAACTTTGTCAGTCTTACAGAGATAGATCTAATAACGAGGGATTTGTTCCCGGAAGAAAATTTCAACCAAATACAATTGTGGAGAACAGAAAAGGAATCTGAAATTTCAACAATGATATACGTGTGAAAAAAGAGCAAACAATTATATAATTTTGTTCGAGTCATTCATTGTTCTTACAAACCAATTACTCTGATTATAAATCTCGACATTCCGCTGATTAGTTACTTTCCCCAAGATCCCCCCTCTTCCCCCTTGCTATGAGAGCGGTTATGAAAGCAATTATTAACTTTGACTTTTGACCGATTGACTTTTGTAAAATAATTAAATTATAAATAGAGGATGGCCTCTATTTGGCCAGTGCTGTCAAAAATTCTTAATACATAAATAAAAAGTTAAACTTTTAAGTTTTTCAAGAATGATACATAATTATTTACTTCAATATTGATTTTGTTTAAATTTTTTTATCTTTTTGAATCCAAAATTTCATATAAAATAGTTTTTCTCCACTCATTTAAAATAATGTGTGCAATATATTTAAGGTGAAACTTAACTCTTAAAATGATCCAACTTTCTTTACATTATCATTTATAAATTATTACGTACTTAATTATATTATCAATTATTATAATTATTAGAATGATAATTATCATTATTACTTAACATTTAAAAATATTGTGTCTAAATTTTCTTTAATGTAAAATTTTATTAAATATACTAACTTTATATTGTTAATTATTTATTTGAGGACTATATTGTCGGGGTGAAACCCGAATTATAGCCTAGTTAGATTAAAGAGGAAATGTTTAGTGTTTTTCTAATGAATAGATAACCCGCATTGATTTTTTTTTTCAGATTTCGCTCCGAAAGTAAAATAGTTAATCCTTAAAAGTATCATTTCATTATCAAATTGGTCTTTAAAATTTTAAAGGAATTATTTTAGTCCTTAAAATTTTAATTTATACTAAATTGGCCCTATATTTAAAAACAAAATCATTAAACAATGGTCTGCTTATCATAGCGTTATTTTTAGAGTTGAAATTAGAATAAATGTAATATCTAAAAATACTATAGTAATGCATATATTATTATAAATTAATTAAATAATATATATAAATATTTTTCATAAATACTATAAAATATATTATATGAGATGGATGTGAACGTGGATAGTTTTTTAACGTTGATGTTGATAAAACTAATTTGTTGCAAATAAAAAGGTTTAAAGACAGAGATGATAACGCGGTAAAGTTTCAAGCACTAAAATGATATTCTAAACTTTAAGGACCAATTTAATACAAAAATATAATTTAAGGACGAAATTAGCATTTTCAAAATTTAAGAATCAAATTGTTAGTTTATATTTGTCTTTGATGACGGGGCTTGGTGTGCTGAAATGAATAACGACTATCATAAAAGATAAAAGAGCAAGGAAATAAAATGGTTTTCGCAATTATTACTACATCAGACAAGTAGATAAGGAAATGTTTCAAATTAATTAGAGCGGCTTCCTCAGTCTGTCTGAGCTCCCCCCAACTCCCCCTTCGAATTTCAAACCCTGGCCGTTCTCTTTCCCCCATTCCATCCCCCCTCCTTTCCCGGCCCCCATGGGACTCCCCTCCAAATCCCCATGCATGGGACTCTCCCCTCCAAAAATCCCACAAGCTATTGCTATATATACATATGATGTGCAGGTGGTTCTTTCAATGCACATCTATCTCCATTCTCATAGCAATACACCAACACTACTCCATCACTTCTAGCTTAAAAGAAAACAAGCCTAAAGATGGACCTCGAGCTTGGATCATCAGAAGACATCCAATCAGAATCTTTGAGTGTTCTTGAGGTTGAGGTCACCCAACAGATCTCCGAGAATGCCGCCGGCTTGCCGGAGTTCATTGTTGACTTAGTGTTGGGCCCCAATCGTTCCAGTCAGGTTTGGAGGAGCAGATTGCTATTTGCATTCTCTCTGGTTTCCGCGTTGACTGCTAATGCATTTTGGCTTCCGCGAGAACTTCAGAGGGCCCACACCTCCTATGAAGCAAGTTCTCTACCTTCATTTCTCTTTTAATTTTTCTTTTAACTGCGAGTGCTCCTTATTTATTATTGCAGTTAATCGTCATACTTATATCTTAATGTTGTTTTTATTTTTATAAATATTAATTTAGAGGGTGATCACCATATCAATTTTCGGAGTTCCTGTCATCTTGCCGGCAATTAGTCTTGTTGTGACCTTCTGGATCGGAACGAATAGTTCTTATGGCCGTAATAATTGGCTGTTAGGATTGTCGGTCGCAAACGCAAGCATTTCCTTTGGTGGACTTTTCTTCTATCTTCTTCTCCTAGGAGGGAATTAATTAAGAAGGGAAGACGGCCTTTACTGCTGTAAATTGTGCACATCCACAATTTCTTTATTAGAGTTCTTAATATGGTACGTTTTAATTACTTTCATTTGGACGCGTTTATTTTGTGATGCTTTTTGTATGGTATGTACATTGTTATTCATTTTAAATACTTCATACGTAATATATATTGGTTTTTACATATTATAATCATATATATTCATATTGTAATATTTATATTGGTTTTTATTTTGTATGGTATGTATATTGTTTTTTTTATTATATTTACATGTCATATTTATATGACAAATTTATATCATTTACCATGCTTATATTTTATTTTATAGTTGTATTATACATATCTTTACATGCAAAAGCACAAGTCACATGCTGAGGAGATGACAATTTAATTAAATTAAAGTACTAATCAAACGCTTTCTAGTATGAATGTATGATTATGTACGTATCCATTTCTTTTCCAAAGAAAATATTTCTAAGCATTACAATCTTCGGCAAAGACGCGTTACTTGTGGGCCTCGATCCATTTCCTGCAAGCGGCCTCACCATTCTCTACTATGCACTCATCTCTCAGCCGCTTTGTGTCTGGGCAGGCACAGCATATATTCTTCTTCAGTTTTACATCACTTGCAGGAGCAGATGCCGTTGTGGTTGCAGTTGAATTTCCATTCTCAGCTAGTTGTGAATGCAAAAGTAAACCTACTTGATTGCTCGCAACCATTGTACCAGTATCTATTATTATGGAAAAGAATCAACAAATAGTCAGTAATTACCGGAATATATCTGTCCATTATATACCAGAATAGACCAGACAACACCAAGCCAGTACAGCAGTTCTTACCAGAGCAGAAACATTAATGCAGTACAAAGAGAGTAATACAATACCAAGCCAATATATGAAAAGGTTTGTCAAACTGGTTCAAGCACTCTTGAATCTAAGAACATAAAAAGTAAAACCAGAAGAAAAACAGTAAACTGGACAGGTCAACATGTAGCCCAAAATAACAAACGGGGGGCTATATAGAGTTTTATGGTTTATACTAACAGGAGAACACACATACCAGAACTATATAGTATTGGCATGCAAATTAACCCCTACCAGCACTCAATTGTTGGGCTCTGATAGCAATTTCAATAGAGGATCAGCTAACTCTGGCCCGAGTTTATAGCTAGTTTGAGGTTTTATTGACTAATAGAAGGTACAATCAATTCAGTCTTACAGAGACGCAAACATTCAAATACTTCCCTACATTTTAATTTAAAAAAAAATATCTACCTATATTTTCTAAAAAAAAAAATTAATTACCCTTCATTTATTTAAGTTATTCTATAAGTCATTAAATGATCTATTCTATCATTATTTGAGCTCTATTCTCATATTATTCTCAACCACTAACTCAAAAAATATCATTATTACACTAATCCTTTTACACCATTCAAACAGTAGAAAGCAACAGAGTACGCAAAATTAAAATTAATAGATCCTCTGACAAATCAGTACTTAAAGTATATATACAAAGGCAACTCTCGGAAATAAAATTGTGCCCTTATCTCACAAATTCAAAATAGGATATATAAGGAAATAAGAAAGCAAGATGAAAAAGTTTGAAAACACATGGTACGTCGCAATGTTAGAGATGATATTATTGTTGGTACAATGATAAAAGTTAAAATTTAGAAACTAATATTATGTAGTCAGAATTAGGCCTGTCAAACGTTAGAAACTGTCACGAAAGTGACCTCTTGCGTTAATCGTTGCATTAACTGCACAATTAATTTTTCTTTTTCGTTATTCGTTGCGTTAAGCAAATGCAACCAAATTTTCTTCTGTTAACCATTTTGTTTTCTTAAATGATTTAAACGGTTTGAACGGTTAAGGTGTGTGATCGTTTTATTCAGCAATTTCTAAATATGCCAGCCATAAAAAAAAATAACCAAACCAAAAATTCAATTAATTGTACTTCCAAGCATACTTCAAATATACATGTATAATAATAAATACTTAACATAACACATGAATTCAAATAAATACATCAAATACAACATAAATTTAACAAAAAATGTAGAAAAATTTAAGCAAGTCATGCATCAAATTCATAAAAATTTAAGCAAGTCATATATCAAACTACATAAAGGATTCATAACATCAGTACAGTACACATCAT
The DNA here is from genome assembly GCA_037127355.1 of Schoenoplectus tabernaemontani. Taxonomy (NCBI): domain Eukaryota; kingdom Viridiplantae; phylum Streptophyta; class Magnoliopsida; order Poales; family Cyperaceae; genus Schoenoplectus; species Schoenoplectus tabernaemontani. The sequence continues at coordinate 21,864,759 of CM073751.1, forward strand.
GACACCAAAATATAGCAAGTCATGCTTACGAGCAACAACACAACAAGTAACAAGGTAACTACTAAGTCATCAAGCAACTACCAGAACTACCTAGCCATCAAGGCAACCAAAAGGGAACAAAATAGGACTACTGAGAGATAGAAAGGTCTGACGGATCCTCAAGCTTCTTAGACTTCACTGGCACATACACGATCACCGAGTGCCTCTTCATCAGTGAGCCATAGGACATCACCAAAGTATCCTCCATTTTCTGAAATATGGTTGAACAACAATGAATGTAAGTATGCATATAATAGATTCAGAATGATATAGAAATATGTTTTATCAAGTTAGTGTACCGGTAATTGAAGCTCTCAACCAATTCTGAGCACATACAAGTGCTTTAATACTCTCATCATTCAAAGAGTTTTTTACTGGGTTCAAGGTTCTACCACTAGTACTGAAGGTAGATTCAGAAGCAACTGTGGAGATTGAGACAACAAGTATGTCCCGGGTTAACCGAGAAAGTACCGGGTACTTAGGAGCCTTTAGTTTCCACCATGTCAAGATGTCGAATTCATCATCTAGGCTGACTTCATCAAGTCCATCAGCCAAATAATCCTCAATTTCTGACTTTATTGGTTCAGAGGTCTTTTTACCCCTCAAGTGATCCTTCAACCCAGCCCTTGTATCACTAACCCTAGGTGTTGGGCTAGTAGTTTGCCTATTAACAATACTCAATTTATTCAGATCAAGCATAGTATCAATTTCAATTTCAACCAAACAATAAAGAATCCAAGTGTAAGATCAATACCTCATTTGTTGTATTGATCTGCCAACTTGGTTGTGCAACCTTGAATGTGATTCCACATATTCTTTGAACAATGCATCCATGCAACTTCTCAAGTTGACAATGAAGTTGACAGAGTCATCAAGGTACATCTCCTCAAAATAATACTCAACAACAGTTAGTTTACATTTAGGATCAAGCACACAAGCAATTGCTAACAGCATATTCCCATTAGCCCAATACTTATTCCATTTTGCAAACATTTCTAAACTCATCAGAACTATGAATGAATATGGACTACTCTCCATTTTTTTAATTTTAAGATAGACCTCACAAAACTCAGGAAAAAACAAGTTAAGTGTTGGATACTTGGTACCACTCAACTTTAGTGTGGCATCATAAAATATTTTCAAGTACTCCATTAAAGTTTTAATTTTGTCCCAATCAAGTTCAGATGGGTTTAGAATAAACCTTCTATCAAGGGCAGCATATCTACTAATGGCCTCTCTCAGCTCCAAGCCTAACTCCAACATCAAATATGTGGAGTTCCACCTTATTTGGACATCCCAGGCAGGCATAAAGCTTTTTGGTCCATGTTCCATAGTACCATTTCTTCCATAATGGCATCAGTTATGTGCTTACCAGTGTGGGGACTGGGCAATGTGGCAAAGATGATTGTTCTCTTTCTTAAATGCCAATCGCCATCTATGTAATAAATTGTAAGGGCCATGAAACCCCTATCTTTGCCCTTACTTGTCCACAAATCACTAGTAAAACTGAATTTACATTCTAGCTTGCTAAACAACTTATACAAAAGATCCTTTTCCTCTTCATAAATACCAATGCAATCAGCTCTAATAGTATTTTTTGAGGGCATTTTAAAACAGTGCTGTAAATCACTTAAGAACACTTTCAAGAAGTGGTGATTAGCACAGTTGAATGGCTATTCGTATGCAATCATCATTCTTGCAAGGCCTTTTCTACACCTCATTTGATTAAACACCCAATTAGTAGGAGATTGCCCTCATAACATGAAATAATTTAAGTTAGAACACGCAACTAAGAAATATAGTTGGATATAAAATTAAATATTTAGAATTAGGTTTGTACCTGTTGTTGCATTGCTAGCCTGCAACAATTTTTGCATGGCATCAGGTTTGTGCCTGATGTTGTGAGGAATTTTCTTGCAACTTTTAGTTATGTGGTACCTCAAGGAGCTGGTGCTCCTTTGACAACCCATCTTAAAGACTTGCCCACAATAATTGCATATAGCATCATAGCTGCCATCTTCCTGATCATGCCCCTTTTTGAAATGTTTCTATACATCAGAGATTAGTGTTGTCCTAGTTTTCCTCTTTTTTTGGGGTCTTTCTGATTCTGGTGCATTAGCACCATCTTTAGGGTCATTGTTTGCATCAGCTTGTATCCTTTGTATTTCCTCTTGGGTCTCTTGGTTTAGCCCCATGCCCATGCTAAGTCATAGAAAGCCAAGCCAAAAAAATGAGGATACGATACAAGCAATTTCTAAACAAGCAATTCATTCAGATTAAGCATAGTATCAGTTTCAATTTCAGATCAAGCACGTACTTGCTTAAACCAGCAAGTACACAAGCAATTTTTAAGCAAGCAATTTCTAAACAAGTCTATTTCTCAAGCAAGTTCTCAAGTCCTCAAACAAGCAATTTCTAAATCAGCAATTCATTCAGATCAAGAATAGTATCAGTTTCAATTTCAGATCAAGCATGTACTCGCTTAAACTAGCAAGTACACAAGCAATTTCTAGCAAGTAATTTCTAAACAAGCAAGTTCTACCAGTGATCATCTTTCAAATATTTATAGTTCTCAAAAAGCAACTCAAACAAGCTAGTCAAGTAAAGAAAAGGGAGTTCAAGTTCATACTCATCAGATGAGATATCAGGTTCACTGACAGTCCCTGACCCTAATTGTCTGTCTTCATCACTCATCCTTAGCTAGCCAAGTCAAAGATCAATAGTCAGAGTGAAATAAACTGATAGCAAAAAAGCAAACCTGCATAGACAGTAGCAAGAACAAAAAGAAAAAAAAAGTCAGTGACATGTGACTTGTAAAAGCAAAAGAAAAATAATAAAAAAAAAAAATAGAAAATTCGAAGAAAAGAAATAGAAATTAGAAGAAAAATACCTTTTATTAAAGATTTGCTCATTGAACTTGACTTCCTCTCTCTCATTTCCTTTCCTTCTTTCTTACTTTCTCTCCGGCCTCTTTTTTTTTTTCTTTCATTCGGTTCTTCCTTTTTTTTCTCCCTCCAAGCTATATATAAGCAAGGGTTCTCCATGGTTGCCCTTTTCCTTAACACACCCGGAGATGACGATTTTCTGTTCAAATCTATCACCAGTCTCTCAGAATCAACCTCTCTATGCAGCTAAAAAAACCCATCGAATGTTCTAAATATTTGACAACCTCAGAGAAATATAGAAGAGTACCCTGAAAATATGGGAACAGATCATCGAAATAAGGAACCGACAACCTCATTTCACGAGCTAGGAGGGGGAATAAACGGCGAAGAAATGATGAGATGGCAAGGAGGGGGAACAGATTGGCCAAGCCACGTCACTCATGGGTCGACGGCGACGACAGACAAAGATTTCTCTCCCGGGAGAGAGAGAGAGACGGGAATGAGCGGCAGATCCATCAACCTAGGGTTTTTAACCCCTATCTATCTATTTCTCCGCTGAAATTAACCCTTGCAATCACTAGAATTGCAGCTCCGTTGAATTCTAAACGCAAACGAAAATTAACGAAACGACATAATCAATTTGCATTAATCGTTCCGTTTCGCAATCGAAACCAATACCATTTGCGTTTGCCGTTCCGTTTCGCAAACGAAGCAAAATTTCATTATGTTTACCGTTCCGTGTCCACGAAACGGAACGGAATAACGGGTAAACGGGTCCCGTTGACAGGCCTAGAATGACACGATTGACTTCAGGAGATGATGGCTTTTATATGCAAGCTAGTTCAGAATCGGAAGTGGCTGATTTGTCGCAGAAAACAACCAGGCCGCCAATAAACTCTGTGCTGGTTAGCCTTGTGGAATGGGAATCTGGGCTTTGCAAAATAATCAGCCCGCGGGGGTGGAAACTCAAAGGCTGAATGCCCGAAGCCCAAAGTAGGGCTGCTTTAGGAAGTCAAAGTCATAGAATTGAAAATTTTCTAACATCCATCGGAAATTCGGAATTGGTGGTCTACATGACACCTAATCTTCGCAATTATCTTGTTGCTTGCAGCGCATCAATGGGGAACTCAGTATCTGTGGAAACAGTCTTTACACACACACAAAGTGCATCCAGAAATGGGATTGTTCTCGAGGGGGCAAAAGATGAAAAGATGAAGATGGAGATGGAAAAGATGTTAAGTCTTCGTGGTGCTCGGATGCTAGTTACTGGCTTAACATTTTCGGGCTGATCAGCTATTGTTTTTGGTACGTACGTAGTATATAAGTTTAATTTAATTTTGCTTAACATAGACGGGATGATTCGAGTATATATCACCATATTCGCATACATATCTTAAGGATTGCCAGCTTTGAATTTTGACTAGTAACTAACCAAACTTCTAAACAGTATGTAAACCATAGTACCCATGTAATTGATGCACGGGATATTTCTACCTGTATAACAAAATATATACACTTTTCAAAATAATACAACACGTATTTTATGAATTATTCTTGAAAAAGATATTTATATTATATAAAATATGTGGATTATTTTATTAAAAAATCCAAATTAAAAACAGCAAAAAATTCAAAAATAAATCCAAAAAGGGAATAACCGCATCCTAGGGTGCGGCCTACTTTTTATTTTCCTTGAGGTGAAGACTTTATTGGGTCAACCCAAGAAAGAATCGATAGAAGAGTGTAATTATTTTCAATAATTAAAAAATATAAGTATAATTTTAACGATTTCTTGAGGTAATGAAAATGTCACTGAAGGATTTTTCATGTCATTCAAATGAATTAAGCAGTCACAAAAATTGTGAAGAAATAAAATAAAAAAATTAGAAAACAAAGAGTTAAAACGGTCATAATATTTTAATTAAAACGTCATAAGAAAATACACAATAGTTTCAAAAACAACATAAAATGATCTACAGGAAAGCCCGTAACCCACATTTTTTAGCCCAAGAAAGCCCTCTAATTTGATGATCAGAAGTTTTCGAGCTCTTATTTATGTCTTCCGTAATCCCCAACAGTTAAACAAAGGCACCATTCCTTAAATAAACTCTTGACCTCCAGAAGAAAAATAAAAAGAATAAAAGAATAGGCACCATCCTAGGAATGTCACCTGGATCTTGGGCGGCACCTCGGGGTTCAAATTTTTTTTTTAGTTTTTTTTTTCTGTTTTGTATGTGATTTTTTTTTTGTAGAACTAGAGTTTCAAATAGTATAATTTTTTTATAGGAATGTCATAAGAAAATGCAAAATTATTTTTCAGAAATAACACAACATAATCAACAGAAATTACTTTCGTAACCCACATGTTTTAGTCAAAAAAAAAAGAAATACTTTCGAAACCCTCTAATTTGATGATTCAAGTTATTCTAGCTCTTATTCTATGTTGCACGGGTGCGGGTGCGAGTATCGTATCCGATACGGTACGGATGTGGAGATACGGTAATTTTCAAAATACAAGGATACGGCTATATTATTATATAATAAATTTATTTATAAAATAAATATAAAAAATAAAAATAGCATAATAAAAAATTAAAAGCAAAAGTGTTTAGAAGGATAATATATATAACCCAAAAAGAATTATAACACCAACCAAACTTTGATGTAGTGGTAGAGCATTGCAATGGCCCCAGGATCGAATCCTGATTCTTCAATTTTGAAATATTGTACTGTAAGTATCGAAACGAATCTGGACTACCTAGCTCTTATTTATATGTCTTCCTTAACTAGGGCTGTCAACGAATTCCGTTTCGACCGCGTTTCGTTTCGTGGTAATGAAACGGTTAACGAAATGAATTTCTATTTCGTTTTATTAAACGAAACGGTTAACGAAACTGTTTTCTATTTCGCGAAACGGCCGAAACGGTTAACGAAACGGTATTTTTCATTTCGTTAAGAGTATTTCAGTGTAAAATTCCGTTTCGACCGCGTTTCGTTTCGTTTCGTGATAAACGAAACGGTTAACGAAACGATTTTATGTTTCGTTTATTAAACGAAACTGTTTTCTGTTTCGTTTATTAAACAAAACGGTTAACGAAACGGCACTGTTTCGTCACCGTTTCGTCACCGTTTCGGCTGTTTGACAGCCCTATCCTTAACCCCCAGCAATTAAATAAAAGTATTTCAACAAGTTGATAAGTGGGGCCCACGCCACGACTTCCGAGTTCCGAACCTTTTTGAAGGTAAATCCGGGATCTTCTGTGTAGGAGTCGGGCATATTTTGGGTCCTGATCAATGCAGCATAGCATGTAGACTGTTAGATTATTTTGAGATCTGTGCTGATTCGAATCACGAGAAAATCCAACGATCCACGAGCTGCGCTGCACCTATATTAATTCGCAGGTTTTAGATCTCCTTCGATATCACCCCCCACCCCGCCCCCCCAAGCTGCATTTAATATATTTAACATTTAATACCACAAGCGTAGTACTCGCGTAGATTCCCTCTGCATTCCAAATAGTAGCCTACTCACAAATGACGAGTAATGGCGAACTTACCGGTAAACTACTACTCCTATAGAAATATTAAGTTTTTATATGCGCATTTGTAGTAAAATTTTATTTAACCTCGAATAACGAGATTGTGTGAATTAATAACAGCTGGTAAAGAAGCCATACGCCCAATTTTTGAAGCTCTCCGCGAGCTCAATGACAATGATCTCAATTTGCCTGAGAAGGTGGAGGATCTAAATCTGCTGAATCTTTATCTTCAGCCTGGATCAGAAGTTCAAGGTACGATTCAATTGAATTTAAGCTTCGTCGTACTGCCTCTATTCCCCAGCTAATTGACACTAGTTTGACTGTTCTTTTTTTTTTTTATGTTTTTATATCTGAATTTTATAATTACTAACAACAGCTGACAGGGAGAGCTACTTCCCATGTCATGATCGTCCACTGTGGATAATTACTACACTTCACTACAATCCTAAAACCAAATTGTTTATTCGAAAAACATCCAACGATCGTCATTGGAACCAACATCGATCTGAAGTGCAAACCAACAGAGTTGTCTCCTGGACGAAGCGCACTTTTTGGCTTGAATTAAAACCGGAATATCGTCGTCGGTCAATCTTAAATGGATCAAGGTGCCCGAAATATAAAATGTTTGAATACACTCTATGTGGAAATGAGGTAAACGCCAGTAAACCTAATTTGCAAATAAAATTAATATTCTTCTCCTTGTTCAGAGACTCTTTTTCTAATTATACTCAAATTGATTGCAGCCTCATGAGTACGCGCTCTGCCAAATTACTGTAGGCGAGAGCAATCATCGCATCAAAGCAATTGGTTGCACTTTTATTCCAGTACTTGGATTATTTTCTCAAGTCCTACGGGAGCTTTTCTTAATTTATTTCAGAAAAAAAATGAAAACAACACTTGCTATTTACTTCAAAATTAAAAAGAGACTCTATATATAATTATACTAAAATCATATTTCTAAAAAAATAGAAAAGTAAAAGTTTGTCCATAAGAGGTGCCAATATTTTGATGCCAAATAGTTTGGGATCTTCATCGCATCACCGCCTGACATTTAGCCAATTATTTATTTTTAATATAGTAATTGAACGTATATACAAGGAACCCCATAATATTTTTAGGAGTAATTTCAGTGTAAAACAAACTTTTATGTACATTCATTATTTTTCTTTCTAAGTTTGCAATCAAGTGAGATATGATCAATATGACAATAATAATTGTAAAATACACATGTTTGAAACTTCTTACTACCTTTAACAAAAATATTTTGATAGTTTTCTTTTAATCCTTGAGTTTGAGTATTGGGCTTTTCTTTAAAAATATTTTTATATTTTTGAGAAACAACCCGTTTATTCTCATATTTTTGAGATTTGGTTTGAAAATTATTTTGATTCTTAAACTCATAAAATCATCCATCGGGTCCTTTAAAATATAATTTGTTTGACCAACTAGGATTGAAAAATATAGCATTGTTGCTTTAAAAATTCCTTTGTCCTTTGTTAATCTTTTTATCAAATTGCTTATATTGAAATGCATAATTATATTTTTATTAAAAATTTAGCATTACTCGGTTTCACAATATTGGCATTCAATTTTTGACCTTATTTCTCTTTTAATTTAGGGCAATTTGAAATCTTAGAAGATTTCTTATATGCAAGACCCGACTTGTTGCTAGGTCTTTAATCTATAATCTTGTCTAAATCCATTGAAGTGATGCTTGTTGAAGTACATGAGAATTTTAGTGCCCTATTTTCAGTTTCTAAAGTTTGCACTTTCACTTTTAATGTTGCAACTGCACTTAAGTGTATTTGATAAATTTTTTTTCCAGATTTTACAATTTAGACTCATAAGATTGAACCTTCAACTCAAACTCTAAAATTTTATTTTTAAGGCTCTCAATTATCTCTTTTTGAGAAGATGAATCATGAATGAGACTCTCTAAACTAGATAAAAAAGATTCAATTTCAGTCTCATCATTAAAATTATTTATATTTTCAACACAAAATTCATCATTCTCAATAAAATCATCATCACTATCATCCCAAGTGGATGTAGTGCAAGTTACTTCTTGATTGTGCAATTGAAATTCTTGAAAAAATTATACCTTAGGTGCAAATGAGTCAATCTTCATATTCTTGGATATGACAATGTCGTGTAGGATCTCTAATGTGCACAAGTCGGTGATGTTGTTTCTTGCTACAATCTCATCAACATCCACCACGGGTGAGCTCTCCTCTACTTCCGCAATTAGGGCAAGGTTGAGTGGATTTCTTTCATCCTTCTTTCTCTCAACATGGTTGTTTGTGGCTAGTATAGTACCAATTCTCTCAAAGTTTCACTTCTTCTTTTATGGGAAGACCAATGAATAATCGTGTGTTGTGTGACATTCCTTATGATATGAGAAGCATATGCACGTCATTCCTTTCTCATCTCGCTCTTTATTGTACTTCTTCTCTAGATTTAGCATTCTTTCGAACATCTTTGTGATGACTTGATCGTTCATAGAAGATGAGCTAGATGATGTCTTGCTCGAATAGTAGCATGATGGAGACTTTTGAGCTTAGAGTGCAGTTTCTTTGAACTTTGGTATGAGCTCTCCATTTTGTCGTAGCTTCTCCTCAAAGCATAGAAGATGAGTGAACACTTCTTCATGTGTGAATTCGCCAAGAGTGTCTTGCATTGCTTCTAGAGTGCTTATCATGCTCTCCCATCATGGTTTTCTCATCATTGCCCTAAAAATCTTGCCTACAATCTTAAAGTTAGACAAGCATTCTCCAACTTCATCAAATTTATTTAGAATATGCATTAATTTTGAATACATATTCTTAATTGACTCTCCTTCTTGTATACAAAAGTTTTTAAATTCGAACTCTAGACCCATTAGTTTTGTTTTTTTCATTTGAGAGTTGCCCTCAAATCTATTCAATAGGGTCTCCCACATCTCACTAGCAATTTCGGTAGTATCAAATAATATAATAATTTTATCACTAACTGAATTTAAGATAACATTGACGGTATAATCATTTTGAGATTTTAGTTCTTTTACCTTTTGTATCAATGTGAGGTTGCTAGGATCATAATGTGGTACATAGCCATGCTGGACAACATCCCAAAGGTCTAATATGTTGAGGTAGTTCACCATATATTTCTTTCAAAAGCTAAAATTTTTACAATTAAGACCTAGAGTTGGAGATTCTTTTACATACATCAAAGAAGTCATCTTGGACCAAAAATATCACAAATAAAGCAATTAAAACTGAGCTCCTGCTCTGATACCACTTTGATAGCCCTAAGATGGTGGTATTAAAAGTCAAAATAGTGCAAGAATGTAAATAACCTAAGATAGAAATATATAAATCAATTTGGGGCTTAGTGTTCAAGTGTAATGGCAACGGAATACAATTCAATTCGATTCAATTCTCATAAGAATATAAAAATCAAAGAAATGTGAGAAAAAAAAGACAAGATCAAACAAAAACATAAGATGTAACGGAGTTCGGCTTAAAAATGTCTACGTCTCCGAGACTTTCAACCTCCAACAATTGAGGTTGAGCCGAAACACTAAAAAATAATTTTACACTTATAAAACTTGATCCCTTACACAAAAATGGGCTGTCAAGCCTATCGATAATAAGAGTGACAACACACTCAAAAAGATGAGTGACAACACACTTGAAAATAAGAAGTGAGTGACAACACACTCAAAATGGATGAGCACTACAGCTCAAAAAGGGTGAGCACTATACCACAAAAAAACGATTACAAGAAGATCACGAAGGATCAAGTTGGGAGAACAGAGAGAAGCTAAATTGAGTTTAAATAAGAATTTGGCTAATTGATATATTTTTTTAATCTCTTGAATTATTTCTCTCACTTTGTATATGGCTAGTAAGCTCTCTGGAGTAATGATTTAGTTTGGTGGATCTTGTTCTTGTTCTTGATCAGTGAGAGAGGTGATCCTTTTAAAATAGATTTTCTGAAACAGCTAAAGAAACTATTTTCTGTCTGAACTGTTATAACGGTTTGAAAATCGTTATAACGGCTTAGAAAGAATAGCCGTTGGATCGATTGAGCTGAAACGTTATAACGATTCACTGAATCGTTATACATTTCATAAATCGTTGCAACGATTATTGAATCATTACATAACGATACACTCTGGTTTCTTTGAGAATTTTTCTGTCTTAGAATATTTTTGAGTATTGAGATGAACCGTTATAATGATTACTAGGCAGAAATATTTTTTTTTTGTTGTTTAAACTCAATTTATCTTGACCAATTCAACCCAGTTTGAGTCTAACTAAACCTAACCCTAATGCAGTCTTGATTAAGCTCTTGTATCCCATCATTAGTCTTGGTTCTTGTGCACTAATCAATTTGCATATTAATCTCTGTAGAAAACTCAAACAAGGGAAATTATAAAATTCAAAATTATTTTGCAAATTGACAAATCAAAAAAGTTGTTTAGTATAACATTAAGGAATAAGATATTAAAAAGGGATAAACAAACTTCTAAGAGGTCATATTGATACAGTTCTAATGAAAGGACATCCTTCACAAGAGTTCCATTGATTTTAAAAAGATTAAAGTGTATGATTATCTACTTATCTCAAAGAGAGAGAGAATGAGAGAGATCATGCATGCATATTGATACATAATGTTTGTAGAGAGTATTCAACATCCATCCTACCAAATGGTGTTCTAAAAGAGAGCTCTCTACAGTTCATTCCTTTGTCTCAGCTTTTGCCTTATAATTTTGAACTGCATGCCTTAATCGTGTACAGGTGATGATTCTGATAATCGCAGTGTTGATGATACCCTCCTCGAGGTGATCAGACCGGCTAGCAAATGACTTATTTCATTTCTTATACTTTATAGATGTTGACGTGACTTTCTGCATGCTAAGTTTTTGGTATTTTAACAAGGCATTAACCATGTAAATTATGCAGGAAGAGCTACGTCAGCTTAGCAAGCGTCATCCCATTTGGAAGATAAAGGAGGTAAATAAAAACAGTTGCTATTTTATTACTGCTAATTATATTCATCTTGATTTTTCCATGTTTCTTATTGTCCGTACTCAGTAATATTTGTGGGACGAAAATATATATTATATGCTCGGCAACGTGGTTTGATTTTTGAAGGAAGAAAATTAAAATAATACATATAAATATCTGATATTTATATTTTCATAGTTATTCGTTACATCTTCCTGCCAAACTGACATTTTCAAACATCTGGCCTTTGTTCCTTCAGGTCCTTTTGCGCATTGAACATGGAAAACGCCAAAAAGTAGTGAAGGAAGGACTTGTTAAGGTCGAGGTTCTCTCTCTAGCCCTCTGGCTACAACTAATTAGTCGTAGCGTGTCCTCCTTGGAAACTCGAAAGTTGAAATAGCTAAATCATTTTAATGAGATCGCATGATCTAGATCAACCACACGAAGTTTAAGACAAAAATAATGAGTCATTTTAGGCCATAAGATCTGAAATTAATTTATGATCCATGCAAGACTGCAAGTCTGTCATCGAGTATATCTATAGCTAGATTAGTAAATGATTGGGGCTGAAATTCGGCCTCCCCCTTTCTAAATTTGAAATGACTTTATTCCGTGACTTCGATGGTTCTTACAAATACACTAGTAAATAGGAACGTTGATTTAATTATATAATGAACATGTTTCATTTCATGTTGGAAGTTAGGCAGTTTAGTACAAATGTTATGCACGTACATTTATAGTTACCAAGAATTCATCTTTTTCTTGTTTGATCGGCGAATCTCAGAATCGGCACAACAAACATCTTGTCAACAGCAACGTGAATAGATGGGGTCAACAACAACCATCTCAGAATTGGCACAACAACCATCTTGCGCGCGACAATGCATCTGAGGAGGGGTCAAACTCTCTGGGGGGCATCTCCAATGGGTTTAACACCGGGGTAAGTGACGAACCTTTGAAGGACATGCCTCTGAAGGACGACACGGACTGGATGGATGAACAGGTATGTACATGTGTGTCTAATTAATTTACTGAGTGCACGTACGTAGTTTTAGAAGGTCGTGTATATCAGATTTTTTGAATTTGAAGTTCATCTTAAAAGTGCAAAATTGGCTCATTACTTATTTTCATTTTTTTGTTGATTTATCTATTAATTTTCATGTCGCTAAATGCAAGGAGTTATAACTTCAATTTGTATTCAGGCGCAGAAGCTCGTATCAAATGGAACTTAATCCCTGTGTGTATATATATTAGCACTAAAATAATAATAAAATATTAAATTATTGTTGCTGATTTTCAAAAATCCAAAACAAATACTTAGAAAACTCGAAATACCCCAAATTTTTGTATCCCTAATATTTTGATATGAAGAATTTAATGAGAATGATAATTTTAAATTTCGGACGTGTTACGATAAAATTTGAGTTCGAAATGCAAACATTTTTACAATAGTCTAACTATATATATATATACTAGTAATATACCCGCACGTTGTAGCGGACTTTTTTTATTTAAACATAAAAATATTATGAAATAAAAAATTCACATTGATCTAATATTAAATTATAAATTCATCAAATTATAGAGAAAATCTATAATAAAAATCAGAATTAATCTTGAATGAAATTTTCTACACAATATGAATTAATAATTCATGGTGTTTATGATAAGAAAAATGAATTATTCTAGCATATATTATCACTATTAATTTCTTACCAAATATGTACAAAGTTGTTAATCATAGCGCATGTCTTAAGCCTTAAATTAAATTTTTATATCATAATATAAATAGAAAGATATTGAGTATTCTAATTCATAAATTATGTGCATAAATGGAAATAATAGTATAGATGAGAAAGAAATGGAGAGAAAGAGGGGACAAATGGACGTGATTACATACGTTTGATCAATTAAAAATAGATATTATTCATTTAATTGAGGGATAAAATGGGTATAATAAGAAAATACCATGATAAAAAATGGACCCTCCAATTCTTAAGTGCTTTATATAATAGTATAGATATATATCTGAGAAAATATTCACGAGTACATTTAAACAAATGCTCACAATATATGCATGTGACTGATCATCGAACTTGTGCACCTAATTCAAATAGATGGATATAAATATGAATAAATGCTACTATCATATGGATAGTTCGTATAATATCCGTCTTGATGAAAATTTAATATTGTATTTTGAATCAGATTTTGATAGAAATTGGTTTAACTATAGTTTGAAGATATTCCGCTCGGTTCTTCCGTAGTGTAATTTCCTTCATCGGCATAATCAAAATCAAAATAAAAAAATTTAGATATTTAATTAGATTGTGAGAGAGAGTGTTTGTGAGAGTGACGGGCGTGAGTGTATTTATGGTGATCAAAGACGCTAGTGGTATTAGCGTCGTGGGAGCAAACATGCCACTAGTAGTAATGCATTTTAGTTAAAGACGCCACAATCAGTGACGCGTTTACGAAAAAACATCATTGCCAGTAACATATTTGCTCCACGTCACTATCAATGACGCATTGTCATTCGTAGATTTAAAATTTTATTTTTATCACTCTTATTATTAATAATAATATGATTGTTATAATCATATATAAAAAAAAAGACCGCTAAAAAGCAATAACTAAGACATCAACCAAACACTGCGGCAAATTACCGAGTCTTATCCGAGTTGCTATCAATTTAAGTTTACAAATAGAAAAACATGGGTATATAACCTCATTCAATACCAAATCATTTACTGTTCGCTTATCATTACCCTCTACCATCTGAATAAAATACGTCAATTCAATACCATATTATCCAATTGTACAAATGAAAAACAGGAGCCTGGCACACATGCATCATAGCATAAAATAAACCAAAACTTTGTCAGTAAAGAAGAGCTAATAAATACTTATTCCTCAACCCAAATTCTTCAGGTCATCAAAATTTATTCTACATCACTCATCCTATTCCTACCAACTCTTTGTATAAACTCAGGACACAGAAACAGAGAGAATCAAATATTTTTAAGAGGGAATATTTCTTAACATTGAACTCTTCGGCACGGAGGCATTGCTTGTGAGCCTCAATCCATTTCGTTCAAGCAGCCTCGCCATGCTCCACAATGCAGTCATCTCTCAGCCGTTTCGTGTATGGGCAGGCACAGTAGATCTTCTTCTTCGGTTTTACATCATTGCAGGCGAAGATGCTGTGGTGGTTGCAAAACTAAACTGTCCTAATTGTTTGCAGCCATGGTAGCAAGTATCTAATATTATGGAAAACAATCAACAAATAGTCAGCAAATACCAGAATATATATGACCAGTATACCAGTATACGTATGCAAATTAACCCCTAGTAGCACTCAATTGTTGGGCTCTGAAAGCAATGTAAAATTTTCAATAGAGGATCAATCAACCAAGCACTGGCCCAATTTTTTTAGGTCGTTTGAGGTTTTGTTGATTAATAGAAGGTACAATCAATTCAGTCTTACAGAGACAAAGATCTAATAACGAGGGATTTGTTCCCGGAAGGAAAATTTCAACCAAATACAATTGTGAGGAGCAGAAAAGGAATCTGAAATTTTAACAATGATATACGCGTGAAAAAAGAGCAAATAATTATATAATTTTGTTCGAGTTCATTCATTGTTCTTACAAACCAATGACGCTGATTACAAATCTCGACATTCCGCTGATTAGTTACTTTCCCCAAGATCCCCCCCTCTTCCCCCATGCTATGAGAGCGGTTATGAAAGGAATTATTAACTTTGACTTTGACCGATTGACTTTTGTAAAATAATTAAATTATAAACAGAGGATGGCCTCTATTTGGCCAGTGCTGTAAAAAAAATCTTAATACATAAAGAAAGAGTTAAACTTTTAAGTTTTTTAAGTATGACATATCGTTATTTTTCTTCACTATTGATTTTGTTTAAATCTTTTTATCTTTTTGAATCCAAAATTTCATATAAAATAGTTTTTCTCCACTCATTTAAAATAATGTGTGCAATATATTTAAGGTGAAACTTAACTCTTAAAATGATCCAACTTTCTTTACATTATCATTTATAAATTATTACGTACTTAGTTATATTATTAATTATTATAATAATAATTATCATTATTACTTAACATTTAAAAATATTGTGTCTAAGTTTTTCTTAATGTAAAATTTTATTAAATATATTAATTTTATATTATTAATTATTTATTTGAGGACTATATTGTCAGGGCGAAACCCGAGTTATAGCCTAGTTAGATTAAAGAGGAAATGTTGAGTGTTTTTCTAATCAATAGATAATCCGCATTATTTTTTTTTCAGATTTCGCTCCGAAAGTAAAATAGTTAATCCTTAAAAGTATCATTTCATTATCAAATTAGTTTTTAAAATTTTAAAGGAATTATTTTAGTCCTTAAATTTTTTTAATTTATACTAAATCGGCCCTATATTTAAAAAAAAATCATTAAAAAATGGTCTGCTTATCATAGCGTTATTTTTAGAGTTGAAATTAGAATAAATGTAATATCTAAAATTACTATAGTAATTCATATATTATTATAAATTAATTAAATAATATTTATAAATATTTTTCATAAATACTATAAAATATATTATATGAGATGGATGTGAACGTGGATAGTTTTTTAACGTTGATGTTGATAAAACTAATTTGTTGCAAATAAAAAAGTTTAAAGACTGAGATGATAACGCGGTAAAGTTTCAAGCACTAAAATGATATTCTAAACTTTAAGGACCAATTTAATACAAAAATATAATTTAAGGACGAAATTAGCATTTTCAAAATTTAAGAATCAAATTGATAAAGGATGATACTTTAGACACCATTTATGTAATTTGTTAGTTTATATTTGTCTTTGATGACGGGGCTTGGTGTGCTGAAATGAATAACGACTATCATAAAAGATAAAAGAGCAAGGAAATAAAATGGTTTTCGCAATTATTACTACATCAGACAAGTAGATAAGGAAATGTTTCAAATTAATTAGAGCGAGGGAACAAGATAATTAAGAAAATTACAGGCGTGGCAATTAATGTTTTTATTCACACTTAGAAATAATCCTTAAGTATCATATATTTTTTTAGATCAGACTAATTAGTAATTAATTAGTAGTGCTGACGTGGCAACTAGTTCCCTTGCTTGAAATGACCTCGAGGAATAAATGACTGAAATGACCTCGAGGAAATGTTTCAAACGAAGAGTTCTGCTTCCTCAGTCCGATCTGAGCTTCCCCCCAACTCTCCCCCTTGGAATTGCAAACACCGCCCGTTCTCTTTCCCCCATTACATCCCCCCTCCTTTCCCGGCCCCCATGGGACTCCCCTCCAAATCCCACATGCTATTGCTATATATACATATGTAGTGCAGGCTCCACCAACACTACTCCATCACTTCTAGCTTAAAAGAAAACAAGCCTAAAGATGGACCTCGAGCTTGGATCATCAGCAGACATCCAATCAGAATCTTTGAGTGTTCTTGAGGTTGAGGTCACCCAACAGATCTCCGAGAATGCCGCCGGCTTGCCGGAGTTCATTGTTGACTTAGTGTTGGGCCCCAATCGTTCCAATCAAGTTTGGAGGAGCAGATTGCTATTTGCATTCTCTCTGGTTTCCGCGTTGACTGCTAATGCATTTTGGCTTCCGCGAGAACTTCAGAGGGCCCACACCTCCTATGAAGCAAGTTCTCTACCTTCATTTCTCTTTTAATTTTTCTTTTAACTGCGAGTGCTACTTATTTATTGTTGCAGTTAATTGTCATACTTATATCTTAATGTTGTTTTTATTTTTATAAATATTAATTTAGAGGGTGATCACCATATCAATTTTCGGAGTTCCTGTCATCTTTCCGGCAATTAGTCTTCTTGTGACCTTCTGGATCGGTCCGAATAGTTCTTATGGCCGGAATAATTGGCTGTTAGGATTGTCGGTCGCAAATGCAAGCGTTTCCTTTGGTGGCCTTTTCTTCTATCTGCTTCTCCTACGAGGGAATTAATTAAGAAGGGAAGACGGCCTGTACTGCTGTACATTTCTTTATTAGAGTTCGGTTTATAAGTTGCTCGTTGTATATAGCAGTTCTTAATTTGGTGATTCATATGGCACGTTTTTATTACTTTCATTTCGACGCGTTTATTTTGTGATGCTTTGTATGGTATGTATATTGTTATTCATTTTAATTACTTTGTACAGTATGTATATTGGTTTTTACATATAATAATCATATTCATATTGTAATATTTATATTGGTTTTTTTATTTTGTATGGTATGTATATTGTTTTTTTTATTATATTTACATGCACTACAGGAAAATAGATATTTTGCGGCGATAAAAGTCATCACTATACACAAAAATATCGTCACCTTTGACTTTCAGTGGTGATTTTCAATCGCCACAAGGCCGTCCCCAAAAATTCCGTCGCTAAAAATATAACGTGACAGCTTCAGTCGCCACAAGTTTCAATGACGATATTTTATCGTCATTGTAAGGTCAAAAAGATGGCAATATTTAGTGTCACTGTAAATATAAGCTATAGTGGCGATTTATTTTTTATGACAATAATTATTGCCACTAATTATCAAAATAATTGTGGCTAGAAAAATCGTCATTTTTTAATCAAATTGTGGCAATTATTTGTCGTCACCTTGGTTTTCATCAGGGGCGATAATTTGTCACCATCTATCATGTTTTTTCATGACAATACTCATTGTCATCTTATTTCTCAACAATAGAGACAATTTTTTGTTGTCATATTTTTATAGTTTGAGTGACGATTTCTCTTGCCATTAATCTTATCATATTCGATATAATATATATTATATTGGTGGCTAAATTCCACTATTTAATGCTTCTAATATTATTTCTTGACCTTTTATATTATTTTTTGAAATATGCATTTCAACTATATTTATAAAAATATGAAAAAAAATAGAATTGGAATTATTTTTCACTGTAACATTAGTTATAAATAATATAACTAATATAACGTAACTAAAATCAAATAAGCTAAAATTGATGGCAATATAGACATCATCATAATCAATAGCTAAACAAACATATACTAAGAATAATATAATATTTTCTAATAACAACAACAAGCTATCATAATTAGAACTAATTAACATCAAACATCAAACTACCATAATCCAAAACTAATTAACATCAAACAACAAGCTACCATAATCGAGAACTAATTAACATCAAACAACAAGCTACCATAATCGAGCTAATTAACATCAAACAACAAGCTACCATAATCGAGCTAATTAACATGAAAAAATAAGCTACCATAATCCATAACTAAACACACAAAGATAATAGAAATAATAAAATAGTCTAGACAAATACTCTAAACCTAATTAATAACCAACATCAAGCTCTCGATTGCATCCTAAGCACGTCGACCACATGTACGAGAAAAAAAGAGGTCGGTAAGCTTCATGATAAAATAAATGAGACAAATATTAGAGTGAATCTCTAATACCAGGCTCATGACATGACAAGAATATGCAAGGAATTATAATTCGATGAGAGAGAGCTATGGTACATTTGTCAATATGAAAACAGATGTAGATTGTTTATTATGCAACTTGACCCAATACTAAAGGAACTTATAACCAAGAGCAACCCAACACAATACTAATACTAAAGGAATTTTTATCAGTTCAGTTAGTCTAGACATCATAACAGACTAGTGTGATACATATCCAACAAATCACGTAGCTAAATGAAATAAATATGTTATAGTTAGGTGATACATACCCCTGACAATTGCATAGCGCTTGAAGTTTTTCTTCAAACTCTTTCATAATGTTCTCTTTCATATTTTCTTTGCTCGATTCTATGACGTGTTTCCCTTTCTTCACTCTCTTTAAGCATGCGTGCTTCTTTCTTCACTCTCTTTACGTATGCGTTCTTCCGTTCTTCGCTCTCTTTGCGTGACGTGCCTCTCTTGCTTGACTTCTTCCTTAGTCTGTTGTAACTCGGCTCGTAGATCTTGCATTTGTTGCTCATATGCCACTTGGGAAGCCCTATTTTCTGAATTCTTGCGAGATAGTGGCTTAGGCCCACTCCAGGAGGCCTCGTAAGTATCCGAACGTGAGCCAAATACCTCGGTCGGTTGTTCTTCAAGCGACATGGGAACTTCTTGGTCTTGTTGCGATTCGAAATCTCTTGAAGTTGCGAAATTTGCATTTGAATAAAAAATAAGTTAGCAAATAGACACTTGTTAAAAAGAAAAGATTGAAATTGAAACCATAGTTTACTATTGACAATTAACAATGTATCAAATTTCTATCGGTAAAATACAATGTTAAGTGGCCATATCAACAAAATTAGGAAATGGATTGATTGGATTTTATGTCTCATCACATTAATATAAAGTTATGCAAACTTGAACAATGTTGGACATTATTTGCAATAGAACAGTAATGGAAGCTAAGTGGTCAGCTACCAGTAACAAAGAATGGCTTCCAAGGGATCATGCATTAAATATGGGTATCAAACTTATGTACCATTTAGTCAAAATAATACATTGGATGCTCTTTGCAAAGAAATGAAGGAATTCACAATACACAACCCTAAAAAACTGGTTCATTATATTTGCAAATGAATTTGGCAGTTATGACTTTAGAGCCAGACAACAAATGCCTAGTATACAACAAAAAATAAGAATTCAAAAACATTAATCATAATTATCTATCGATGCTTCAAATTTTACCATTTGACTAGCTGACTTGATAAAATAAAAATGAAACATATATGATCAATTAATTTACACCAACTAAATTAGAAATTTGGGCATTGGTTGGCTTAACGATAAGCTTTGATATAGTACAATGTGGTGGGTCGGGGGTCTCTATCAAGATTTCCTAACCGTGGCATGGTGGGATATAGTCGTGAAAATACCAGTCAATGTAAAAATAGTTGTGACTGGTTGTTTGGTTGATAGAGAGTTGACATTTCTAATTTTTTTATGATTTTAGAATGTGCTTAGACAAGTATAATATGAGCACACTAGTGTATAATTAGACAATCAAAAAACCTATTTATATAGGCATACCAGACATTCATGTATGTTTTGTAAGGTGCATCCTAAAAAAAAGTTTGGTAAGATGGATATTAAAGTAAATAAAGAAATACTAATAGGAAATACCATATGTATTAGATGAAAAAAGCTATACAGTGATGTTAAATGGTCATTTTGAGGCTGTGAAAACATGTATTTTGCTTTGTTTTCAGATGAGTACTAGTGTAATACATTTTTTTTGTTTTCAGATTTGTTGTATTTTACCGTTATAGCTAATGGTATAATGCTAAACAGTACTCTACCAGTCTACTTAGACATTAAAGGTCACTAAATATTTTTGAGCTTATCCCCATGCAGTCTACTCTTATCCATAATTTGAGCTTGAAAAGGAAAAGAAGATGGATAATTTTAACTTACCAATACTGCCTCTGCTTTCTCAGAACACCAAGATCCATTAGATTTTCTTTGATGAGTTGCTTTCCAATAATCTGTTAGTTTCGGATCTTCTTGAGTCACAGGATCTCTCTACACAATTCAAGATATAATTATATACCATTGAATATAAACTATTTTTACCAATAATGAAGTTATAAGAACCCACACAATTCAAGATATAATTATATACCATTGAATGAAAGATGCTAGCAAAAGATTTTCTTCCACATATTGAACTAACAGCTTGCTTAGACCTATTCAATTTGTTTCTCTCGGACACTTTCGACAAGGAGAAAACCAAACAGATTAGTATTTCTAACTTTTTTTAATTTATGTCGAGTCTTTTCAACATCTGGTTCAACATTCAATACTAAATATATTGTTACAAATCAAAATCCATGATATATTAATTAATTTAAAATATAATTTAATTAGAGGTAACCTTGAATTCTTCTGAACTAAAATATTCAACTAAGATCTTCCAGTGTTCCTCTTTAACGTCGTCCGGACAGTTTTGAAGCCGCTGCTCATCTGTGTCAAATTTCAGATAATCTCGATGCTTTCTCCACCTCCAATTTCTATACATGTTCGAAAGAATAGCCATTACTTCTGTTTTATGGCTGCCGATCCCATTGTACTTCTCCTATGCAACATCAAAAAGGATAAAATAAGTTTTTAAACTATACATAAACATGATAGGAAATATAAATCTCACTATAGAAGTGTATTGAATTCATTGATACCAGCAAAATATCAAACATTTTCAGCCTAGTGTTCTCATCAATATGGGCCCATTTTTGCACATTAAGCGGTGCATTAGTGCGCACAACAACTCCCATTTCTGTTACAAACTCCGTCAAGTCATCTCCACCGACAGCACGTCCCAGGCGAGATGAAAATACTACTTCTCCTTTCGACTGAGATGTACGTTCTTTTCCTTTGTAATTAATTGTGCGACCTCGACCCCTCCTTCTCTCTGACATTTAAAGTAGTTTAATCTATAACTCTTCTAGAAAAAAAAAAAAAAATTGTGAATAAATATACTAAACCTTCAGCATCCCTAGCCTGCAGTGGTGCATTCCTTTGCTGTGTTGGACGAGAGTTTCCTCGAACCATCCTACAAAAATAGAGAACAATATATAAATTCCCCTTAAAAAACTAGAGATAATAAAATTGATACCAGTCACATGAAATAAAACAAAGATGTTGATGAAGAACAAAGACCCCTGCCTTGTTGAAGCGGTACAGAAGCGTCTTGCAAGTTTGAGCAATTAGAAATGGAAGCACTTAGTTGTTAATTATAATATCATAATGCTGAAACTTAAAAGGTTGTCAATTTTTGAGAGGAGGGCAGCGAGATATTTTTAAATTTTTTGGCATGAAAACCGCTAATTCAAGGATTTTCCTACATACGGGGTAATAGAAAACTTATCTTGTGCGCGGGAAATTGGATATTGTCGAATTATTTGGTTCGCTACAGCCCTCCGCTAGCTTATTGTCATAACCGTCAAGGTGTCCGACATTCACACGATTAGCCAGCTTCAAATGTCCATGATACGCTTGTAGAAACCACAGAGATGTCTGACATTCACACGATTAGTCATCTTCTATACTAAATTTTATGGAATGAATTATAGCGAAGAATCAGAGGGTTTCGATTTTGATTCACGACCAGAAGAGACACGGTCACATGGAACAAAGAGGAACAAATTGGGGGAGGCGATGAGACCTAGGGCGATGGAACCAAAAATTCGCATCCCACGGGTCCATGAAATGGAAGTGGTCCGCATCTGCTACCTACGATCATGATCTGGACCATCTATTTGATTGCACGACTGGGATTATTTAGTATAGCTGTATAGGTAGAAGTTATCCTCAATTATTTTTTGATGTATGAATAAAGAATATTATGTCAATATTACTAACATAAGGGGACAACGAACGAATATTTTAAACAAATTAAGACTATAAGCTTCAATTATGCAATGCATCATCAGTTCACATTAAAATTCTATGTATCCTATAATTAATGATTATAATAATTGAAATGTTGATTTTTATTTTATTTTTAAACATAAAGTCAAATTGATATGTGAAGTCAACAATGAATAGAGTCAGATTGATATATAAAGTCAGATTGATATATAAGAACAAATATTATTAAATTAAGACTAATATAAAAAAATATAATTATGTCAATAATACAAAATTTCTATGAAAAAATTATACAATTTCTATGAAAAAAAATCCAAAGAAAGAAATGAAATAATAAAATTTAAAATAGAATTTAAAACTTCAAACGCGTTTTTGAGCTTGAAGATGAGGTTTTTTGACCCGGAAAATGGTGGTAATGATATTAGCGTTAGCCCTGTAGATCTCGTCGTAAGCTTTCCGTGGCCACGTAGCACGCCTCAATCGGAGTTTTCTATCAAAAGTTATGACAATTTGAAGTTGAGATGGTCGGATTCGGTTTTTATTTCTTTCTTCTTTCTCTCTCTGCTTCTCTCTCATCTTTTTTTTTATATATGAAAACAGATGAAAAGAGATTGGTAATCCGTGAGATTTTAGTTTTTGAATTTTTATTTTTGGATGTGTTTTTTGGTTCTGCTGCTTTTTTGATGTTCAGAGAGTCTATTTTAACAACGTTTTTTTTATTATACAACGTTGTTATAAAGTTCTTAATATTATAATGATGTCATTGAGCCATTTTATTAATAAATTTGATATATAACCATTGTTAAATGAGTATTGTCTAAAATCATTTTTGTTGTAGTGTTAATCTTTATTTAAAATTGATTGTCAAAATTGTCAAACTAAGTAGTTTTTTCCTCATGTTATAATACTTACAGTTGTATGTAACACATATATTACCCATTTGTATCAACAAACATATTTATATATCTATACTATTATATAAAGCAGCTAAGTAATGGAGGACTCTATTTTTATCATGATATTCAAACTTTTATAACACTCATTTTATCCTTCATACAACGGTTGAGATTCAATTTGATCAACAAGCATATTCAAAAATGACGTACATCATTTGTATAACTGAAAAGATGAGAAAGAAAAAACATAATAAATTGACTATTACAGTTGTATAATAAAAACAGAGGAGAGAATCAAAAATAAATTTCAATCTTTTTTCTCGTAGAAATATTAATCATGTCTTCTAACAAGATATTTTAAAAGATAGAAGCGAGCAATTTTTGTTTTTCTAATATATTTAGTTCTCAAAATAATTTATTATTTTCTTTCTATATCTAAATAAAAAAATAATATCTGCCGGAATGCACGGGTATTAGGGCTGCAAACGAATCGAACACGAACGAACTAATGTGTGTTCGAGTTTGAGTTGAAATATATTTCAAACTAGTTTGATTCGAAATAGATAGACAGTTTCAAACTCAAATCATAGTTCGAAGTTCGATTCGTTAAAAGTTCGAACTGTTCGGTTCGATTCGTTAATAGTTCAAAATAGAATTATTAGGTGAATAAATTTCACAATTCATATCAAAATAACAGAATCAAATATAAAAAATGTCAATTTAATATAAATTCATACAAAACTAAAAATTCATTCAACAAAAATTAATAAATTTCATATAAATTCATACTACTCAAAGTCTCAAACAATCAAATAATTAATACAAATTCAAACAAAAATAATTCGCGAACACATTTCGAACGAACTCACCATGGTTTGAGTTTGATTCGATATAATTTCAAATCGAATCAGTTTGATTTGAAATTAATTTCGAACTAGAATCGAACGAACTTTTTTCGAATCGAACACGAACGAACTACGAACTTCAAATATTTCTTGCAGCCCTAATGGGTATACAGCTAGTTTGATAAATACATATACAATTTTTTGGCGATATGAATTTATTTTAAGATCTGAATTATATTTATATTTTAGATAATATATGTGATTATTTACAGAACATATAACTTTGATTAATTTTAATATAAATGTATTCATTGTGGTAAAAGAGCCCGGTCCATTATCAAGAGATGAGTTTATTTATTTATTTATTATGCATGTTTACTATTTTTGAGGATCCAACGCATAAATTATTTCGTGATATTTAAATAGTTAGTTGTATAAGTTGTTAACTTATATAAAGTAATAAATGAAATTACAAAAATGCAACTTTAATATGTATGTCATTAACCACCCCTTCTAGTTCTATCGCCCTCCATGTATCTCATCGTCTCCCCCAAATTAGTCTCACAAACCAATTTGTTGTCTCTGTGCCGAGAGAGAGAGAGAGAGAGATCACAACCTCCGACCTTCTTCTCATTCTCACTTACTCCGCCATAGTCGTTTCACCTCCGACCTTACATCCGGCGCGGAGCCACACGATGAGAGTCGGGGAGGAGCACTTCGCTTCGCTTGTGTCACAGATGAGAGTCGGGAAGGACAGCAACACCGACTGCCTTGCCGACTGCTCTGACCCGTACACTGGTACGCCTTGCCTTGCCGACTGCTTTGACCCGTACACTGGTACGCCTTGCCTTGCCGACTGCTTTGACCCATACACTGGTATGCCTGGCAGACTGCTTTGACCCATACACTGGTATGCCTTGCAGACTGCTCTGATCCATACTGATTTGTAGCACCTCGTTATATTCAGTCTCGCCTCTCTTTTTGGCCTTATCGCTTTGCCTCGCTTCACAGCTGCAGTACCCTCGGCCATTCTCTTTTTGATTTTCTCTCTGGTAAAGGTCCTTTCCTTCTCTCTTTGGACTGATCAATCGCTTGATCTTGCCTCTTCTATTTTTTTGTTTCAAACCTTCTTTGTTGACCATTAGAGCTCTTGATTAGTGATAACTGGTCATATTGTATCACTGATCTAATCATTTGTACAGACAATAAAAGACTGCTTGATTAACAATTAAACTTCTGTGCACCCGTAAACTGGTAAGATTATGAACATTAATCTTTGGTTTATTGGTGTTTATGCTTGCGTTCCAGGGTTATTTTCAAGCTGTTCCTATAGGCTATAAGTGATCTGCTATACAATTAGTTTAATTGGTGGAACTTTGGTTTGTTACTTTGTTGTCTTTTGTTCTACTTGAATCAAAACAATAATTTCAACGGATCGGAGCTTTCTCTTCTTTTTTTTTTAACCAGATCTTGACTAATATAACTTTCTATATATTTAGATGAACTAATTGCACATGTGGTGGAAGGAGATGCAGAGGATATCAACCGCGTCGTCAATGTTGCTTGCAAGTCATTCGATACAAGATCAAGGCCTAAAATAATTGCTTATGTATATCTCATCCTTTGAATTTAACCTTGGCTTATTTATTATTTCTTTGATTTGGCAGACAACAAGTATGATTTCAATTTATTTCCTCCACATCAAACTACTAAGCCTTGCTCGCCTCCCTATCTTCTTGGTATAAATGTTCTTGTTATTTCCTAATCTTTTGTATTCAATTAAGTTTACTTGTCATTTTTAATAATTTTGATAGTTTCCAAAATTTTCTCGTGTTCTATTTTTGTTTTTGGCCATGAGAGGGGAACTATAGTAAATCTATGAGAGCATTGTTATTAATTCTAGAATTACGTAATTCGCTTTTTCGGTTGGCATAGATTATGTAACAATTTCATATGATTTGTAAGAATGAGTTAAGAGTTGATTTTGCCGGTATTTCTAATGCTACTACGAGTTGTTTGATACAAATTTT
The DNA here is from genome assembly GCA_037127355.1 of Schoenoplectus tabernaemontani. Lineage (NCBI taxonomy): Eukaryota > Viridiplantae > Streptophyta > Magnoliopsida > Poales > Cyperaceae > Schoenoplectus > Schoenoplectus tabernaemontani. The sequence goes on from CM073751.1 coordinate 21,891,392, forward strand.
GTGATGCGGGGACAGTTTCAGCATGTATGTTAAATTATAACATTATCATGACACATTTGGGATTGCAATAATTGAAAAAAAATACTATGGGACAGTTGTAGCAAGATAGGACAACCAAAGTTAGTTTGTATATAATAGATCATGTATAATTCTTTTATGTCGCGGATACACAGTTTGCAAATTATTATCTCGAGATAAGATATTTTTCTTCTAATTGTTGATTTATCTTCTTTTTGTTAAATATTGTCCCAATTTTGAGAGTCGCGCGTACAAAATTTATAGATATCTTATAGTCTATCCTTCGTTTAATTTCTAAAAATTACTAATAGATCGAGAGCATCCAAAAGAAACTTACACAATCCGCGCGTAAGAGCAGGTATATTTACTAGTATTTTCTTAAGTGTCATGACAGTCCATTGAGAAAATATGAATTTACATTTATTTTGGATATGAACGACTAGAAGAAAGTTAACACATGCATTATTGATCTCTATTGATTTTAATAAATAAATAAGTTCTATTTTTTTACCACCACGCTACTATCTTTCTTGCTTGGTCACGTACGGTATGGAAATGTACAATATGTATTTTCTAAATTAGTATATAATATTGTTGGTCTTTACTATCACGCATCAAAAATTACAAATATATTTTTTATTATTATGTGCAAACTATATGAGGTACGATATAATTTAAAAATAAATTAACCGATAATATTTATACTATTAAAAGAAAATATGTATTTTTTTATTATTAACAACTCCAATATTTAGTGCCAAACTCTAACATAGCAACTATATATATTATAAAGATCAAGTTGCACATAAAAAAATCATCACGTTCATAAAATATATTGAAACGACTCAATTTTCCTACCAATAACTAATTAAAAAGATACACCACTATAATTATCATATGACGACGACATAAATTTCTATTTTTTAAAAAATTATAGAGGCGACAGGAGTTTGTCACCAATTTATCTAGTGAAAGGAGACGAACTAAACTATAGTCATTATAAATATACATTAGAGGCAGTGTATTATGTTATCACCATTAAATTAACAACGAAGACGACAATTTATGACAGCCACTATATGTTTTAATTAATGGTGACGGCTTTATAGTAGGGTCACTAAAAGAAATGAAATATATGACGGTTTTCGAATTCGCCATTGAAAAATGAGATATGTGACGATTCTATATGACTGTCACTATAAGTTCCAACAAACAGTGACGACTTTAATGTATTGTCATTCAAAAAAATAAATTAGAGGACGACTTTTTAACTCGCCATTGAAAAAAATAGAATACGCAACGACTTTTGCTAAGTCGCCATTGCATAAAAAAAATCTGTGACGACATTTATTTGTAGTCACTATTTGGCGATATTAGGAGGCAACATGGTTCTTGCCATCAATATGTCGCCACCAATTTATGAGTTTCTTGTAGTGATGTCATATTTATATGTTAAATTTATACCATTTACCATGCTTATATTTTATTTTATGGTTGTATTATACATATCTTTACATGCAAAAGCACAAGTCACATGCTGAGGAGATGACAATTTAATTAAATTAAAGTACTAATCAAACGCTTTCTAGTATGAATGTATGATTATGTACGTATCCATTTCTTTTCCAAAGAAAATATTTCTAAGCATTAAAATCTTCGGCAAAGACGCGTTACTTGACGGGGCTTGGTGTGCTGAAATGAATAACGACTATCATAAAAGATAAAAGAGCAAGGAAATAAAATGGTTTTCGCAATTATTTACTACATCAGACAAGAAGATAAGGAAATGTTTCAAATTAATTAGAGCGAGGAAACAAGATAAAAAAATTGCAGCGTGGCAATTAATGTTTTTATTCACACTTAGAAATAATCCTTAAGTATCATATATTTTTTTTAGATCAAACTAATTAGTAATTAATTAGTAGTGCTGACGTGGCAACTAGTTCCCTTGCTATTGAGCATTGACCATCGCAGAAAAACCAACAAGAAAAAACGAAGAGTTCTGATTCCTCAGTCGGTTTCGGAATATTTTCATACGCAACTTTTTCATATACGCCCATGACTTTAGAAGGTTCTGCTTCCTCAGTCTGTCTGAAATGTCTGAAATGTCTGAAATGACTGAAATGGCCTCGGGCAAAATTTGGATGGATAGGATTTAAGAGGAATATTAAATTAACGATTCAGATGTAATTCGTTTTGGTATCAGAACAGAGACGAGCTGAGCTGATAAAAGTTCGAGATCATAATTCAGAACTAATTAACATCAAACATCAAACTACCATAATCCAGAACTAATTAACATCAAACAACAAGCTACCATAATCCAGAACCAATTAACATCAAACAACAACCTACCATAATCCAGAGCTAATTAACATCAAACAACAAGTTATCATAATCCAAAACTAATTAACATGAAAAAATAAGCTACCATAATCCATAACTAAACACACAAAGATAATAGAAATAATAAAATAGTCTAGACAAATACTCTAAACCTAATTAATAACCAACATCAAGCTCTCAATTGCATCCACTTAGCACGTCGACCCTGTACAGAAAAAAAGAGGTCAGTAAGCTTCATGATAAAATAAATGAGATAAATATTAGAGTGAATCTCTAATACCAGGCTCATGACATGACAAGAATATGCAATGAATTGTAATTCGATGAGAGAGACTGTGGTTGCCAATATGAAAACAGATGTAGATTGTTTATTGTCTGCAACCCAACCCAATACTAAAGGAACTTATAACCAAGAGCAACCCAACACAATACTAATACTAAAGGAATTTTTATGTTAAGGATAGTGTTTTGTCCTCTTTTTTTTTTAATAGATTTTTCAGGTTATTTAGTCTAGACATCATAACAGACTAGTGTGATACATATCCAACAAATCACGTAGCTAAATGAAATAAAATTTGTTATAGTTAGGTGATATATACCCCAACGAATTGCATAGCCGCTTGAAGTTTTTCTTCAAACTCTTTCATTTTTTGCTGCTCAATTCTATGATGTGCTTCCCTTTCTTCACTCTCTTTAAGCATGCGTGCTTCTCGTTCTTCACTCTCTTTACGTATGCGTTCTTCCCGTTCTTCACTCTCTTTGCGCAGACGTGCCTCTCTTGCTTCACCTTCTTCCTTAGTCTGTTGTAACTCGGCTCGTAGATCTTGCATTTGTTGCTCATATGCCACTTGGGAAGCCCTATTTTCTGAATTCTTGCGAGATAGTGGCTTAGGCCCACTCCCGAGGCCTGGTAAGTATCCAGAACGTGAGCCAAATACCTCAGTCAGTTGTTCTTCAACTGACATGGGAACTTCTTGGTCTTGTTGAGATTCTGAAATCTCTTGAAGTTACGACTGCATTTGAATAAAAAATAAGTTAGCAAATAAACACTTGTTAAAAAGAAAAGATTGAAATTGAAACCATAGTTTACTATTGACAATTAACAATGTATCAAATTTCTATCCAGTAAAATACAATGTTAAGTGGCCATATCCAACAAAATTAGGAAATGGATTGATTGGATTTTATGTCTTATCACAGTAATATAAAGTTAGTTGCAATCTTGAACAATGTTGGACATTATTTGCAATAGAACAGTAATGAAAGCTAAGTGGTCAGCTACCAGTAATAAAGAATGACTTCCAAGGGATCATGCATTAAATATGGGTATCAAACTTATGTACCATTTAGTCAAAATAATACATTGGATGCTCTTTGCAAAGAAATGAAGGAATTCACAATACACAACCCTAGAAAACTGGCTCATTATATTTGCAAATGAATTTGGCAGTGATGACTTTAGAGCCAGACAACAAATGCCTAGTATACAACAAGAAATAAGAATTCAAAAACATTAATCATAATTATCTATCGATGCTTCAAATTTTACCATTTGACTAGCTGACTTGATAAAATAAAAATGAAACATATATGATCAATTAATTTACACCAACTAAATTCTGAGGGCTGGGCATTGGTTGGCTCAACCTGATAAGCATGATATAGTACAATGTGGTGGGTCAGGGGGTCTCTATCAAGATTTCCTAACCCGATGGCATGGTGGGATATAGTCGTGAAAATACCAGTCAATGTAAAAATAGTTGTGACTGGTTGTTTGGTTGATAGAGAGTTGACATTTCTAATTTTTTTATGATTTTAAGATGTGCTTAGACAAGTATAATTTGAGCACACTAGTGTATAATTAGACAATCAAAAAACCTATTTATATAGGCATACACAGACATTCATGTATGTTTTGTAAGGTGCATCCTAAAAAAAAGTTTGGTAAGATGGATATTAAAGTAAATAAAGAAATACTAATAGGAAATATCATATGTATTAGATGAAAAAAAGCTATACTGTGATGTTAAATGGTCATTTTGAGGCTGTGAAAATATGTATTTTGCTTTGTTTTCAGATAAGTACTAGTGTAATACATTTTTTTTTGTTTTCAGATTTGTTGTATTTTACTGTTATAGCTAATGGTATAATGCTAAGAAGTACTCTACCAGTCTACTTAGACATTAAAGACCACTAAATATTTTTGAGCTTATCCCTATGCAGTCTACTCTTATCCATAATTTGAGCTTGAAAAAGAAAAGAAGATGGATAATTTTAACTTACCAATACTGCCTCCGCTTTCTCAGAACACCAAGATCCATTAGATTTTCTTTGATGAGTTGTTTTCCAATAATCTGTCAGTTTCGGATCTTCTTGAGTCACAGGATCTCTCTACACAATTCAAGATATAATTATATACCGTTGAATATAAACTATTTTTACCAATAATGAAGTTATAAGAACCCACACAATTCAAGATATAATTATATATCATTGAATGAAAGATGCTAGCAAAAGATTTTGTTCCACATATTGAACTAACAACTTGCTTGGACCTATTCAATTTGTTTCTCTCAGACACTTTCTGACAAGGAGAAAACCAAACAGATTAGTATTTCTAACTTTTTTTAATTTATGTCGAGTCTTTTCAACAGCTGGTTCAACATTCAATACTAAATATATTGTTACAAATCAAAATCCATGATATATTAATTAATTTAAAATATAATTTAATTTGAAATGACTCAATTTTCCTATCAATAACTAATTAAAAAGATACACCACTATAATTATCATATGACGACGACATAAATTTCTATTTTTTAAAAAAAATATAGAGGCGACAGGAGTTTGTCACCAATTTATCTAGTGAAAGGAGACGAACTAAACTATAGTCATTATAAATATACATTAGAGGCGATGTATTATGTTATCACCATTAAATTATCAACGAAGACGATATTTTATGACAGTCACTATAAGTTTTAATTAATGGTGACGGCTTTATAGTAGGGACACTAAAAGAAATGAAATATATGACGGTTTTTGAATTCGCCATTGCAAAATGAGATATGTGACGATTCTATATGACTGTCACTATAAGTTCCAACAAACAGGGACGACTTTAATGTATTGTCATTCAAAAAAATAAATCATAGGACGACTTTTTAACTCGCCATTGAAAAAAATAGAATACGCAATGACTTTTGCTAAGTCGCCATTGCATAAAAAAAACCGTGACGACATTTATTTGTAGTCACTATTTGGTGATATTAGGAGGCAACATGGTTCTTGCCATCAATATGTCGCCACCAATTTATGATTTTCTTGTAGTGTAATCCTTTCACACCATCCAAACACGACCGAAGTTGAAAAAGTTGGAAAAGTCCTCTTAGCATAGTTCAATTATATTTAATCGAAGTGACAGTAGAAAGCAACAGAGTACGCAAAATTAAAATTAATAGATCCTCTGACAAATCAGTACTTAAAGTATATATACAAAGGCAACTCTCGGAAATAAAATTATGCCTTTATCTCACAAATTGAAAATTGGATACATAAGGAAATAAGAAAGCAAGATGAAAAAGTTTGAAAACACATGGTACGTCGCAATGTTAGAGATGATATTATTGTTGGTACAATGATAAAAGTTAAAATTTAGAAACTAATATTATGTAGTCAGAATGAGACGATTGACTTCAGCAGATGATGGCTTTTATATGCAAGCTAGTTCGGAATCGGAAGTGGCTGATTTGTCGCATAAAACAACCAGGCCGCCAATAAACTCTGTGCTGGTTAGCCTTGTGGAATGGGAACAGACATTTTATATCAAGTATCGGGCTGTCTGGGCTTTATAAAATAATCAGCCCGCAGGGGTGATAACCCAGAGTCTGAAGGCCCGAAGCCCAAACTAGGATTGCTTTAGGAAGTCAAAAGTCATAGTATCATATAGACCACCTAATCTTCCCAATTATCTTGTTGCTTGCAGCGCATCAATGGGGAACTCAGTAGAGATATTAATTTTTCAATTCAAAATTCAGCTGTGAAAATGATATGATCATTTACATGGAGAAGCATGTGGGGTCCGCCATGACAAAAATATTTTCATACGCAACTTTTTCATGTGTATGCCCATGACTTTAGAAGGGTGATAACCTTGCAAAAATTTTCAAAATTAGATTATAACTCGGATTTCGCTCCAATAATATAGTCCTCAAATAACTAATTAATAATATAAAATTTTACATTAAAAAATTAGACACAATATTTTTAAATACTACATAATAATAATAATAATAATAATAATAATAATAATAATAATAATAATAATAATAATAATAATAATAATAATAATAATTATTATTATTATTATTATTATTATTAAAATAAATAATATTATTAAACACATAATAATCTATAAATGATCATATAAAAAGTTAGATCATTTTAAGAGTTAAGACCTTAAATATTATTTTAAATGAGGAGAGATAAATTATTTTATATAAACCATGGATTGAAGAAGATGAAAAAATTTAAACAAAATCAATAGTAAAAGAAATGATGATGTGACATGCTTAAAAAGTTTGAAAGGTTAATCCTCTTTATGTATTAAGAATTAAAAATCCATGTGGTGAAATATATCCCCTTGTAACAAGTCATTTTAGGCTTGTAAATAAACTTAATTCTAGAAGTGGTATGGGCTTTTTCTCCAGCATGCATAATCAGACTTAAAATTAAACCGATTTCATATTTTAATAATACAAAAATTAATTAAATGATTTTGATCCAACCAAAACACGGACTTGTCGATACTTTCCTTTTAATCAAAATAAGCTAAAAAAAAAAGAATTTCTTGGAGACTTGGGACGTTAATTTAATACACGATGAATGTTGTATCTCTGATTGCTGCGGCATTGTGCATCGCTCGCGTGTCAAGGCAATGCGTAACTAGTAAGCAACCGTGCAGTAGCACTTGCCAAATATTTAGCATATATTAGAGTTGACTTAGATAAAGAGATAAACTAAAGCAACTTAAGTTGCCATAATAATTACTTTGGTATATATCCCTTCTTCATTCTTCCATATATAAAAAAAAAGATCCTAGAGAGCGCCCAGTACAAGGGACAGACTTTCCGATCAGAGGTGAGGCAGCGCCTTCGTAACCTATGCATATGATAAATGGAGCGAGTGGGGTATGGTGGTGGGCCGGGGGATGCTCTGGCCATTTATTACAAATAACCAACTGGATCACTCCACTTCCGTAAAAACTGGTGATCTCAAGTGCCAATAATTAGCTAGCCTCAATAATTAGCCTCAATAATTAGCCTCAATATCTCTAATTGACTCATCTAGAGTGAGATCTGAAGTTTGGTATGGAGTTATTGCTTGAAATACATCTGTAAATCTTTGATTCCAACAACGAAGAATGGAAAGAATTCAAATCAAATATATTTCTTCCTCTCTTGTATTTTATATGGTATCAGAGCCTTTAGACTCACGCTATGGCTACTGCTTCTTCAGGAATCTCTGCTGAAGCAATTATCCCCTCTTACCACCATATCCACCAAATTAAACCAGACTATCTTACACGAAAATCCCAAATACTACCTATTATGATATTATCCATGGATACAATCTTTCACAGTTTATGGAGATGCAAAAACGTCGAGGACTTCTGGTGCTCAGTTGCTAATTACTCTATATATAGTCGGGCTGATCAGCTATTATTTTTGGTATGTGCCTAGTAATTCTTTAAATTTAATTTAATTCTGCCTGCACACTTCTGGCTTAACATCGGTCTTCATAGTATTAAATACCAGCCATATTTCTATAACGTTACTGATGTTTTCATCAGTTATCTCTAATATATGCGGCAGATGTCAGAAATATTTCTATTCATTATTGGGGCAAGGGTTCATCTCGACCTCCCTGATGTTCCCGAGTTGTTAGGTTCTGATTCATATTGAGTTTTATCTTTGAGTTGTACTCTTGCATGTTACTACTGCTTCTTCAGGTCTGAGGTTGACGAGGTAGTCAGATTTTTGAGGACTGATGTGATTTTTGCTAAACTAATAAATATCCTAATTTATACTCAATTTCAGCCGCAAACTCACGGCCTAGTCAATTAGTAGTTGAGATGTCGAATTACAAGGACAAGGGTGAATTACTGGTTCTCGCAAGTTGCACTAATCTAGACAATCAAACGAGAGTTTTGTATTAAACTAAGAGTGCATAAATTTAACAACAACGACTGAAAAGTTTATCAGATTGAGGATTCTAGGGGCTTTCGGCTTAACTCTCACTCGTTTGGTCAATTCACTCTATTTGATCTTTTAATATGTTCTAGTGTTTGTCGGGGATTCAATCTCAGATTTTAGTATCAAATTTACACTTTCGTGGCTTGATACCGTACCTAAACAATTCGGGTTTCACAATAGGACTGATGTGATTTTTGCTAAACTAATAAATATCCTAATTTATACTCAATTTCAGCCGCAAGCGCACGGCCTAGTCAATTAGTAGTTGAGGTGTCGAACCACAAGGACAAGGGTGAATTACTGGTTCTCGCAAGTTTCGCTAATCTAGACAATCAAACGATAGTTTTGTATTAAACTAAGAGTGCATAAATTTAACAACAACGACTGAATAGTTTATCAGATTGAGGATTCTAGGTGCTTTTGGCTTAATTCTCACTCGTTTGGTCAATTCACTCTATTTAATCTTTTAATATGTTCTAGTGTTTGTCGGGGATTCAATCTCAGATTTTAGTACCAAATTTACACTTTCGTGGCTTGATACCGTACATAAACAATTTGGATTTTACGATTAAGTACCTCACCTTACAAGTCTAAGCCCATTAAGATCAGTGAATCACTTTGACATAATCTAGATTTTTTACTTCGTCTTTCGGTACCTCAAACAATTTCTAGGGTTTCCTCAGTTTTCCCTTAGGTAATAAGTTTCAAGATTAAGCACTTGGCCTACGACCTAAATCACTATTTTGGGTCAGAAGATTCAGTTTCACCTTTCGGTTTCCGCTTTTACTTTTAGGGTAACATGCAGTTGATTAAAACTAAGCATCCAATTTAGACAAAATAGCAATCACAAATAATAAAAATTAAAAGATCAACACACGAGTACAATTAAACCATTCGAGTTATCGAGTTTACACCTAGACCCCTAGAAGGGTGTCTAGCCACAAATAATGTTAAAGATTGCACAAAGATTCATGTTTAAACAACAGTACAACATGAAAAAAGAGTAAAAAAAGAATACACCAAGAAGATCTATGATTTCTCGCCCGGTTCTTGAGTTCTCCTTCAAATCTCTCTCCAATAGTGTTCTTCCTCTTCTTTCTTGCTTGGGATCTATTCTCCAGTCAGTTGAGAGATGTTCTGGATGAATGAGTGTTAAAATCTATTAATTCCAATGAGAAAACCGCTTTAAAACTGTAAGTTCGCGCTTCAGGCCCGAAAATTACAGTCCGACATTTTAAAATTGCGGTCCGCAATTTTTACACTTTCTTATCAGAGCGAACCAGAGAGCAAATCCCATAATTGCGGTCCGTAATTTTTGTCCAGAAGTGCTTTTCACTTGATTTCTTCGTGTAGTTTCGATCCATCTCATTTCAAACCTCATTTTTCATGTTAACATCCTTGTTTACATTCCACAACCTATAAAATAATAAGAAATACAACAGTATCTCAAATTCGACATAAAAACTAAATAAATTCTTAATAATTAACATAAAATGTATAGTTTTTTGAGATAAAACTCTAATCGAATATAATATATAATTATGACTTATCAAGGGCTCAGCTACGTAGAATTGAGATTTATAATTTACTACTCCCAACATACTTCTTTAAATTTAAGTCTCGCAGATTCTTCGTCTTGAGCACTTGCTTGCAGTTTCGAATAGTGGTTTCAACAAAATCTTAGTGAAAACATCTGCAGCTTGGTTATTTCTATAAAATGAACTCGCACTTCCTCATTTTTTATATTCCAGGATTGAATAAAACCTCACATCAATAAGCCTCCTCCATTATTGATGTACCAGATTCTTAGCTAACACGATAGCCAACTTATTATTAACTCAAATCTCGATCGATTTAAGTTTTCAGCATTTAGCTCCTACAACAGTCTTCATGGCTTACACCGAGTGATGTTACGACATACTGGGCCTCATAAGTGGATAATATGATGATGAATTATTTCTTCGACAACCATGTAAAGACAATGCCTCCCATGTAAAATGTATATCCCGTAGTGCTTTTACGATCATCAATGTCTGCACCAGTCATAGTTCACATGACCTGCAAGTTCAAAAATATTAGTCTTTTAGTAGAACAACCCGAGGTCCTCTGTCTCTTTGACATATCACAAAATCTTTTTCACAGCTTTTAAATATGAGTATCTCAGGTTCTTTATAAATTGAATTGTGACCCTCATGGTAAATGCAATGTCGGATTTTATGCAAGTCAGATACCTCAGATTTTCAATTATGGTATGATAGTTATTTGAATTTATAACTTCTCCTTTTTCAAGTTTTGAGAGTTTGACACTGAATTCCATCGGTGTTGGTATCGGGTTATAATATTTCATTCCAAATTTCTGAAGAATTTCTCGGGCGTGTGCTATTTGAAATATGAATATTCCCAATTTCTCATACTTTATCTCGATACCGAGAAAATACTTCATCATCCCGAGGTCTATCATTTTGAACATGAGTTTCATTATTCTTTTGAACTCGTTTATGAGCCTTTGGCTATTATTATGAAGATCAGATAATCCACATAAAATGTGACAATTAAGAGTTCATTTTGGCATGCCTTCACATAGATGGATGCTTCAAAATGACACTGTTTGAAGTCAATCTCCTTGAAATAACTGTCAATTCTCGTATTCCATACTCTTGAAGCTTGCTTTGGCTCATATAGTGTCTTCTTCAATCTAAGTATCTTGTGCATTTTTTCTAGATTTTATATACCTGATGAGCTATTCGACATACATCTCATCTTAACATCTCAAACTCTCCTTGAAGACTTTTGGAGTCCTATTTGTATTACTCGGTCGGCTCTTTTATAGGTTGTGAGCAAAATTCCCCACTCTTCTTTTGATGAAGTAGCTCTAGTAATCTTCTCGAACCCGACTTCATTTACTTCTTGATATATAATGTAGAGTATCCTCTTGTCCGCTACTCTTTTCTCCTTTAGCAGCTTCAGCTGTTGTGCGGTCAGGAGTTCAACTTTCTCGGGCTCAACATAACATGTCTTAACTATTTTTCATACATCTTCACTCCTAGTAGAGCCTTGATCTGGATGCTCCAATTGTATAGTTTGACTTCGTAAACTTGAGCACCGACATATTGAGTGAATTATTCTCAAAATTAGTCATTAGCTCTAATACCAATTTGTCCCTACTTGACTGTTTATCCCGAAATGGATTCGAACTTTTTGAAGTCGAATTACTATCATCAGTGTCTGACATAGGTATTCGCTCTACCAACAATAACATACGAATAACTAAACTAAAAGAGAGTAAAACTAATTTATCAGATCTACGAGAAGGAAGAAAGTATTTTGAAAACTATTTTTTATTGATTCAACTAAATGCTCTCTTATTTCTATCTATGCTATCCTCAATTTATACTATCTTTGATGCATTAATTGCACCTCTATCTATACATCAATCTAATCACAGCTCTCTAACCAAAATACATCGATATTAAATATCGGTCACACTTCTACATCATTGTTGTTTCCATTAATTATCTCTGACACATACGATAAATATCAGAAGTGTTTCTATTCATCATCGAAGCAAGGGTTCATTTCGAACCCCTTAATGTTGCCTTTGGCTTATGCTCGTGCATGTTGGTACTACTTCTTCGAGTCTGAAGTTGTCGAGTCAGTCGGAACCCTGAGATCTTAATTCTTCGAAATAAGAACTTATAGTTTATTACTCCCAATATCATCACCATATCAATTTTCAACAACTAACTTAAAAAAATACCATTATTTCACTAATCCTTTTACACCATCCAAACACGACCGAAGTGAAGTTAGTAAAATGGTCTTGTATAAATCTCAGTTCCGGCTCTAGATTTCAATTCCTGGAATTGAAAAAGTTGGAAAAGTCCTCTTAGCATAGTTCAATTATGTTCCGGCTCTAGATTGACTTCAGCAGCTGATTTGTCGCAGAAAACAACCAGGCCGCCAATAAACTCTGTGCTGGTTAGCCTTGTGCAATGGGAATCTGGGCTTTGCAAAATAATCAGCCCGCGGGGGTGGAAACTCAAAGGCTGAATGCCCGAAGCCCAAAGTAGGGCTGTTTTAGGAAGTCAGAGTCATAGAATTGAAAATTTTCTAACATCAATCGGAAATTCGGAATTGGTGGTCTACATGACACCTAATCTTCGCAATTATCTTGTTGCTTGCAGCGCATCAATGGGGAACTCAGTATCTGTGGAAACAGTCTTTACACACACACAAGGTGCATCCAGAAATGGGATTGTTCTCGAGGGGACAAAAGATGAAAAGATGAAGATGGAGATGGAAAAGATGTTAAGTCTTCGTGGTGCTCGGATGCTAGTTACTGGCTTAACATTTTCGGGCTGATCAGCTATTGTTTTTGGTACGTACGTAGTATATAAGTTTAATTTAATTTTGCTTAACATAGACGGGATGATTCGAGTATATATCACCATATTCGCATACATATCTTAAGGATTGCCAGCTTTGAATTTTGACTAGTAACTAACCAAACTTCTAAACAGTATGTAAACCATAGTACCCATGTAATTGATGCACGGGATATTTCTACCTGTATAACAAAATATATACACTTTTCAAAATAATACAACACGTATTTTATGAATTATTCTTGAAAAAGATATTTATATTATATAAAATATGTGGATTATTTTATTAAGAAATCCAAATTAAAAACAGCAAAAAAATAAAAAATAAATTCAGATTTAAAATTCATTTTACAAATTGGTTTATCAAAATAGCAATGTTATTATTATTTTTTGCTATTCCATAGAGTGTCAAATGAATCCTTAATAATTATCCATCATCCCTTGGATGATAATTGTTGGGTTGCGGGATGAGCCTTTTTATCAGTTCATAGCCTATTGAACTGGGTTAGAATTTATTGTAGGTTGGGCCTACAAAATAGCAGAACTGATCCGCAAATATAATGTGGCCCATACACACAACAACAATCCAATAACTAGCAGCAATATTCGCCTGCATAAAATATCTGTCATGTTTGACGAGACTTTTAAGTGACTAATTGTTGATACTAATTAACTAATTCATACGAGGACACCATGGGACTGTTTGGCACCCAATGAAATAGTAAAAAGTTAGAATAAAATAGCTATTCCGACGAATTAATTTGCCAAACGAATTTTAGACTAAATAGAAAAGTGCGGAATAGTACTAATCCGGTATACCAACTTATAGGTGGAATACCGGATTAGCTCTCGTCGGAATAACGATTATTGTTTGATTATATTATATTATGATTATGATTAAGATATAGTATTATTATACTATTATATTATATTTATGATTATAATTTATTATTATATTAATATTATCATTATTATTTCTTATTATTATTATCATTATATTATTATTATTAAATTATTATTATCATTATTGTTATTATATTATCATTACCATTAGTATTATTATAAATATAATTTTAATATTATATTATTATATTATGAATATAAATATAATTATTTTATTATTATATTATTATGATCAAGATTATTTATTATTATATTATTATATTATGATGATTATGATTATGATTATTATTATTTATTATTATTTTATTATGTTGTATTATATTATTATATGTTAATTATAGTGAGGATTAATTTATTATTATATTATTATAATTATTTTTATGATTATGATTATATTTTTATTATTATATTATTATGATTATGATTATGGTTATATTATTATGATTATGACTATAATTATTATTATCATGATTATGATTATGATTATTATATTATAATTATATTATTAAAATTATGATTACTTATTATTATTATATTATTATAATTATGATTTTAATTATAATTTATTATTATTATATTATTATATTATGATTATGTTTATATTTTTATTATATTACTATTACAATATTATTATTTATTATGATTATTTTATTATTATTTTATTATGTTGTATTATATTATTATATGTTGATTATAGTTATGATTAATTTATTATTATATTATTATAATTATAATTATTTATAATTATTTTTATGATTATGATTATATTTTTATTATTATATTATTATGATTATGATTATGGTTATAATATTATGATTATGACTATAATTATTATTATCATGATTATAATTATGATTATTATATTATTAAAATTATGATTACTTATTATTATATTATTATAATTATGATTGTAATTATAATTTTTTATTATTATAATACTATATTATAATTATGTTTATATTTTTATTATATTACTATTATAATATTATTATTTATTATGATTATTTTTTATTACTTTATTATTATTATTATTATTATCTTACTATTATGATTATTATTTTATTATTATTATTATTATTATCATCATTATTAGTATCATAATTA
This sequence comes from Schoenoplectus tabernaemontani, assembly GCA_037127355.1. Lineage (NCBI taxonomy): Eukaryota > Viridiplantae > Streptophyta > Magnoliopsida > Poales > Cyperaceae > Schoenoplectus > Schoenoplectus tabernaemontani. The sequence goes on from CM073751.1 coordinate 21,906,405, forward strand.
TTCATATTTTAACTATTCTAAGTAACAACTACCAAACGATATTTTCACTCTTCCGAATAGTCAAAAATACCACTCTTCCAAAAAAAAATACTATTATATCACTCTTCCAAAGCTATTGCTTGATTTATAAAACGGACCCATAATTCTGGAAATATGAGTATGAGGGGGCGATGAAAGCGAAAAACCAAAAGCGACCATGTTGAACTGAAGTATTATTAAGACGTTGAAACGATTTGATCCACTACATTAAATATATTTTATTTCTCAACATATACAAAAGTGACCACCCCCCCCCCCCCCCCCCCCCCCGCGCATTCCCTTCTTCATTCTTCAGCATCCCTCTTAGATTCCCTCTACATTCCAAATTCCAAATAGTGGCCTACTCACAAATGACGAGTAATGGCGAACTTACCGGTAAACTACTACTCCTATAGAAATATTAAGTTTTTATATGCGCATTTGTAGTAAATTTTTATTAAGTTTTTAATAACGAGATTGTGTGAATTAATAACAGCTGGTAAAGAAGCCATACGCCCAATTTTTGAAGCTCTCCGCGAGTTCAATAACAGTGATCTCAATTTGCCTGGAAAGGTGGAGGATCTAAATGTGCTGAATCTTTATCTTCAGCCTGGATCAGAAGTTCAAGGTACGATTCAATTGAATTTAAGCTTCGTCACTAGTTTGACTGTTTTTTTTTTTATGTTTTTATATCTGAATTTTATAATTACTAACAACAGCTGACAGGGATAGCTTCCCCTGTCAAGATCTTCCGCTGTGGGTAATTACTAAACTTCACTACAAATCTAATGGTAAAACCAAATTTAGTCGAATAACATCCAACGGTCGCGGATATTGGAACGAGCACCACCGATCGGTAGAAAAGAAGGGAGTTGTCTCCTGGACGAAGCGCACTTTTTGGCTTAAATTAAAACCGGAATATGGAGCAATTTGCCCGAAATATAAAATGGTTGAATACACACTATATGGAAATGAGGTAAACGCCAGTAAACCTAATTTGCAAATAAAATTAATATTATTCTCCTTGTTCAGAGACTCTTTTTCTAATTATACTCAAATTGATTGCAGCCTCATGAGTACGCGCTCTGCCAAATCACTGTAGGCGAGAGCAATCATCGCATCAAGAGCAATCATCGCATCAAACCAATTGGTTGCACTTTTTGTCCAGTACTTGGATTATTTTTTCAAGTCCTACGGGAGCTTTTCTTAATTTATTTCAGAAAAAAAATGAAAACAACACTTGCTATTTACTTCAAAATAAAAAAGAAACGCTATATATAATTATACTAAAATCATATTTTTAAAAAATAGAAAAGTAAAAGTTTGTCCATAAGAGGTGCCAATATCGGTAACAAGAGTGACAACACACTCAGAAATGTGAGTGATAACACACTCAAAAATAAAGAGTGAGTGACAACACACTCAAAAATAAAGAGTGAGTGACAACACACTAAAAAAGAGTGAGCACTACAGCTCAAAAAGGGTGAGTACTATAGCTCAAGAAAACGTTTACAAGAAGATCACGAAGAATCAAGTTGGGAGAATAGAGAGAAACTAGATTGAGCTTAAATAAAAATTTGGCTAATTGAGTGTTTTTTTAATCTCTTAAATTATCTCTCTCACTTTGTATATGACTAGTAAGCTCTCTGGAGTAATAATTTAGCTAGGTGGATCTTGTTCTTGTTCTTGATCAGTGAGAGAGGTGATTCTTTTAAAATAGATCTTCTGAAACAGCTGAAGAAACTATTTTTTCTGTTTGAACCGTTATAACGGCTTAGAAAGAATAGCCGTTGGATCGATTGAGCTGAAACGTTATAACGATTCACTGAATTGTTATACGTTTCATAAATCGTTGCAACGATTACTGAATCATTACATAACGATACGCTTTGGTTTCTTTGAGAATTTTTCCGCTTTAGAATATTTTTGAGTATTGAGATAAACCGTTATAATAATTACTGAACCGTTATAACGATTCACAGGACAGAAATATTTTTTGTTGTTGTTTAAGTTTAATTTATCTTGACCAATTCAACTCAGTTTGAGTCTAACTAAACCTAAGCCTAATGCAGTCTTGATTAAGCTCTTGTATCCCATAATTAGTCTGGGTTCTTATGCACTAATCAATTTGATACATTAATGTTTGTAGAGAGTATTCAACATCCATCCTACCAAATGGTGTTCTAAAAGAGGTCTCTACAGTTCATTCCTTTGTCTCAGCTTTTGCCTTATAATTTCTGCATACTTTAATCGTGTACAGGTGATGATTCTGATAATCGTAGTGTTGATGATACCCTCCTCGAGGTGATCAGACCGGCAGCAAATGGCTTATTTCATTTCTTATACTTTATAGATTTTTATATGACTTTCTGCATGCCAAGTTTTTGGTATTTTAACAAGGCAATATAAATTATGCAGGAAGAGCTACGTCAGCTTAGCAACCGTTATCCCATTTGGAAGATAAAGGAGGTAAATAAAAACAGTTGCTATTTTATTACTGCTAATTATATTCATCTTGATTTTTCCATGTTTCTTATTGTTCGTGCTCAGTAATATTATTACGTGGGACGAAAATATATATTATATGCTCGGCAACATGGTTTGATTTTTGAAGGAAGAAAATTAAAATAATACATCTAAATATCTGATATTTATATTTTCATTTATTCGTTACATCTTATGGTTTATAGTTCAATAAAGTACAGTTTTGCTTGTCACTTAATCTACTTGTATTAGTCAGCTGACCGCCGAATAAATGAATTGTGTTGTTATCTTCTTGCTCAGTTGTTTGAATCAAACTTACAGAACAATGGTTTAGACCCTGGGCAACAGCTCAGTAGTTGTTTGAATCAAACTTACAGAACAATGGTTTAGAGCCTGGGCAACAATGGTTAAGAATAAATGAATTGATCGGTGACTTTTGTACTCTTGCAGCTGTCTGAATCTCAGAATGGGCACAACGATCATCTTGTCAACAGCAACGTGAATATTGGACTCTGTGGTCCAAGTGCGCACGACAATGCAACTGAGGAGGCAAATGAGAGAAATCCACTTGAGGTGGAACTCGATCGATTAATGGGGTCAAACTCTCCGGGGGGTATTTTCAATGGGTTTAACACTGGAGCAGGTGACGAACCTTTGATGACATGCTTCTAGAGGACAATATGGACTGGCTGAATGAAGAGGTACGTATATGTATGTCTAATTAATTTTATTTTCCTGAGATGAAAACGAACAGTTCTTTTTCATTTACTGATGCACGTATATAGTTTTAAAATGTCGTACATATATATCAGATTTTTTTTTTTTAATTTGAAGCCCACCTTAAAAGCGCAAAATTGGCTCATTGATCAAGCTTGAATTATTTTCTAATTTTTTTTTGAACAATAGTGGACATCTCCGACCTGTTTCTGTTAAAACAATTTCAGTATCAAAATTGGTACCAACAGTTTACAAGTGCACCTAAGCAAACTAAATCTTACACTACAATACTAATAGAGTTTTAGCTAGCTCTACCGTTAGTTTTAATATCAGTGAAAGAAAACAGTTGGAACAGAATTCAAAATATAACAGTTAAATCCATCAAATCCATTTCTTCAATTCCATTTCTATCTAGTCGCGCAATCAAGGTTGTTGTCCTCATGAAATGCTCTATTTCTGTTCCAAACATATGTTCTCCTTGTCAGTGAAATTGCAATTTTTTCCTTCCTCCATGCATGGTTTGCCATCCTCAACTAAAAAAATATATCTAATTAATTATCCTCAAATTTTGATTTACAATGTGCAATAAATTCTTTATGTATCAAATATTTTTTTTATTATTTTTTGAGGTTTTTAAGTATCTGTTTCAGATTTTTTTTTTTTTTAAAATGACATGTTTTCATAAGCAAATATTGATTATTTTAGTAGTATTTTAGAGTAATTTTTAAAAAATCTATTTTTTTTTTGTATCCATAAGATTTTGTTTTGAAGAACTTATCGAGCAATATATCAAAATTTGAAGATATTTTATATATTCTTTAGTTAAGCTCACTAAAGATCTCTATAATTTTAAACTCACGGTAGCATTACTCTATTATTTTTCTATTAATAATAGTCTTAGGAGGAGTTCATCCTCCTATTGTCCACACGTCTATCCATCTCTCTATTTGTTAACTACAACAACACATTTGTTAAATGAAGAAGTGTGATTATTAATGTTTTAAGCTAAAGTTTTTTTTATATATATATTTTGTATATAAAAAATTTAAACTTTCTCATTCAATAATTATACATTTACAGTTAGTTCATTGTAGTTAATAAAATGTGACCTGCTAACATTAACACTAGTTTATAGATGTTGCTTTATCCTACCTACTCAAAATAACATTCTAATTAGGATATACCCCACTTACTTATTAACTACTTACAGTATCCATAATAGCTAGCCTCACCGAAAATAACAGTTATTCCTAAAATATCAATCTAAAAGCTACAACTTCTCTTCCTCCTTGAACATGTTTTGCCGAGTCAGCTGCTGACTTGGATTACATCGAACAATAAACTCTCTGCAGAACCTAAATTAGGGTTGATTATTATTGTTCTTATGGTACCAGAGAAAATTTCTAGCATGCCATTATACTCAATCAGAAAATTGAACATTTACTAAGAAGTGTTCAATAAATTTTACTCTGTTATTGCTGTGCAAAACATCTGAACAAAAATTAAATTGTACAGCAGGAACCTTTCAAAGAAAGTGCTGCGGCCATTTCTAACCAAATGAAGATAAAAGAGACAGAGATCGACAATGAATTTGGTACAGCAAGCACAGGTAACATTCTTACTACGTACCCGGGGACTGTTGATCATAGTCTTGATCAGGAATCGCTGGAGGCCTTAAAAGATCACCCTATTCATTCTCCGGAAGCTGGCATTACTTGATTTTATCTACGTCGATCCATCGGCTGAACAGGACATAAATGAATTATATTTCGACGACTTGTGGTCGTAGTGATACACCTTGCAAAAGAAGTTTAAGGTATTTAATTTCTGTCTATGTCGATCGTCACCCATCTTTGACTATCTGGGTTTAATTAAACCAGCGAAATTAATTTTGTGTATATTCTTCTGTATTTATTTCATGAGTCGAATATGCTTAATTGCTTTTATAGGTACTCAATATTGTTTGTACGGTGTGTACACTTGTGTTATCATTGTACGGTGTGTACGCATAGATAGATACATTGTTTTGATTTGTAGCTGTTGGAATTAATAACGAGATTTACTCTTGAGGTTAGTTATTTTCGATACTTCCTGTAATATTAAGACTGTTAATTCCTATTAATCATAACTTGCTTCTGGAACCTCTTTTTATAAATGATGTCTCAGCTTTTTTGACAATCTTGAGAATATATTTTCAAATAAAATTAGAAATCTTAAAAATAAAAATAGCTTATAGTTATATTTCTTTATTTATAAATTGATAGTATTTTTATCATAAAGAAATATACCTATAAACTATTTTTATTTTTAAGATTTCTTATTTTATTTAAAAATCTATTCTCAAGATTGTCAAAAAAACCACTGTCAAGCTATCTATCCTCTTTTTTCATAACTACTTTAGCATATATATTTTAATGATAAGATTTTAGAGAAGTAATGGGATGTTATTTGAGGAGAGAAGTGAGAGGTAATTTATAAAATTATTTAGTAAAAGATATAATAATTCAAAAAAAATACTAATCTCTTTAAAAAAATACAATAATACATTATATCTCTGTGAAAATTTATTTTTTCATTATTCATTATTCGTACTATATTAAAAGCATGCAAGGAATGGAATCGTTAGTTTTGTTTGACCCAAATGTTGAATGTCGAAAATTCTCCTCTCACATAGACGATGCAGATTAAAAGGTAGATATGAAAAGCATGAAAACGGGAGCGCAAAACATGAAAACGGGACCCCACGTCCTCGGTACCGCCGAAAACGAGTCCGGGAGCGCAAAACATGAAAACGGGACCCGAAGCCCTCGGAAGCGCCGAAAACGAGTCCGGGCGCGCAAAACATGAAAACGGGACCCGACGCCCTCGGTATCGTCAGAAACCAGTCCGGGCGCGCAAAACATGAAAACGACACCCGACGCACTCGGCACCGCCGAAAACGAGTTCCGGAGCGCAAAACATGAAAACGGGACACCACGCCTCGGTATCGCCGAAAACGAGTCCGGGCGCGCAAAACATGAAAACGGCCCGAAGCCCTCGGAACCGCCGAAAACGAGTCCGGGCGCGCAAAACATGAAAACGGAACACCACGCCTCTGTGCGCCGAAAACGATTCGGCGTGCAAAACATGAAAACGACACCCGACGCACTTCGCACCGCCCAAAATGAGTTCCGAGCGCAAAACATGAAAACGGACACCACGCCCTCGCATACCGCCAAAAACGAGTCCGGCGCGCAAAACATGAAAACGGGCCCGAAGCCCTCGAACCGCCGAAAACGAGTCCGGGCGCGCAAAACATGAAAACGAAACACCACGCCCTCGGTACCGCCGAAAACGATTCCGGGCGCGCAAAACATGAAAACAGGACTCGACGCCCTCGCTCCGCCGAAAACGAGTCCGGAGCGCAAAACATGAAAACGGGACCCGAGGCCATCGGCACCGCCGAAAATGAGTCCGGGCGCGCAAAACATGAAAACGGGACCCGACGCACTCGGCACCGCCGAAAACGAGTCCGGGATCGCAAAACATGAAAACGGGACCGGACTCCATCGGTACCGCCGAAAACGAGTCCGGGAGCGCAAAACATGAAAACGGGACCCGAGGCCATCGGCACCGCCGAAAATGAGTCCGGGCGCGCAAAACATGAAAACGGGAACCGACGCCCTCGGGACCGCCGAAAACGAGTCCGGGCGCGCAAAACATGAAAACGGGACCCGACGCACTCGGCACCGCCGAAAACGAGGTCGGGAGTACAAAACATGAAAAGCACTATTACATCTGCAATAAGAGGAGGTATTCCTGAGAAGGATGCAGATAGTAATCCTTTTACTGCTAAAGAATATTTAGTTTCGTTGAAGAGCAATTTAAGAGTACTTCTAAGGCTAATGCAAGTGCTCTCATAATGAAAATGCTCACTTCCAAGTATAATGGGACAAGCGGTGTACGTGAACATATCATGATGATGAATGATATGGTCGCAAAATTAAAAGGCATGGATATGACAATTTCGAAGGATTTTTAGTTCATTTCATTATGACTTCTCTTCCCGCACAGGTTTGGTCCTTTTAAGATCAACTATAATACACGTAAAGAAAAGTGGAAAATGAGCGAATTAATTGCTATGTGTGTTGAAGAAGAAGAAAGGATTAAGGTTGAAAAACTTGACTTTTGCACATGTCACATCGATGGTCCAAAATCGAAGAAAATTAAAGACAATGGTAAAGGTAAAAATAAGGCTGATATGGTTTTTGGTGTTAACAAAGCAAGTACGTCTGGTACAAAACATACTCCTAAGTGTCATCATTGTAAGAAACGTGGACACATGAGGAAGGATTGTAAGAAGTTTAAAGATTGGCTCGCTAAGAAGGGTAATGATTTCAATTTCATGATTTGTGAATCTCTTTTAGTTGATATTCCCTTAAATACATGGTGGGTTGACACGGTGCCTCTCGTGCACATTACGAACTCATTGCAGGATTCCTTTCCGTGAGGATGCTTCAAAAGGGAGAAAGGAAACTCAAGGTAGCTAATGGATTAGAGGCTGAAGTCGAGGCTGTTGGAACTCTTCGTTTGATGTTGAAGAGTGACTTTATCCTCGATTTGCATGATGTAGTATATATTCCTAGTATGATTAGGAATTTAATTTATATTTCTAGACTTGATGCGTGTGGTTTTATATTTCAGTTTGGAAATAATGAGTTGGGACTATATCATAACTCTAAGTATATTGGTTCTGGATTGTTATGTGATAATCTATATAAATTATGTTTGGATTATTCATTTTCTGAATCTTTATTATCCTTGAATGTTACTGATGTTAAACGTGGAATTAAGAGAAATCGTGATGGTGGATATTCTTCAAAATTATGGCATTGTAGGTTGGGTCATATTTCAAGAGATAGAATACAACGTCTCATTAAGAATGAAATTCTCCCAACATTAGATTTTTCTCGATTTTGATAAGCGCATTGAATGTGTTAAAGGAAAATTTGTTAAAGGAAATAAGAAAGGAGCCATTCGAAGTGGGGGACTATTAGAAATAATTCACACTGATATATGCGGTCCTTTTCCCACTCCGAGTCTTAACGGACATAAATCATTTATCACTTTTATTGATGATTATTCACGTTATGCTTACATATACCTAATTTCTGAAAAATCTGAGGCACTTGATAAATTTATGATTTTTAAGGCTGAAGTTGAAAATCAGCATAATCTTAAAATCAAAGTGGTTAGATCAGATAGAGGAGGTGAGTATTATGGTAGACACACCGACTTGGGTCAAAGTCTAGGCCCGTTTGCTTTGTTTCTTTAAGAAAATGGTATTGTACATCAGTTTTCTATGCCAGGAGATCCTCGGCAAAATGGAGTAGCTGAAAGGCGTAATCGTACATTAATGGATATGATACGTAGTATGATATGCAGTACTATTTTGCCAGAATATTTGTGGACCGAAGCTTTAAAAACAACCACATATTTACTAAATCGAGTTCCTAGTAAATCTGTGCCAACAACACCTTACGAATTGTGGACGGGCAGAAAACCACAATTAGGATACTTACGTATGTGGGGTTGTCCTGCTGAAGCAAAAGTGTATAATCCACATATTAAGAAACTGGATTCCAAAACCGTTAGTTGTTATTTCATAGGTTATCCAGAGAGATCCAAATGTTTTAGATTTTATTGTCCTTCGTATACCACTAGAATAGTTGAGACTAGACATGCAGTATTTTTTGAAAATTATAATATTAGTGGGAGTAATGAAAAACGAACTGTAAACCTACAAGAAGGAGATCAAATTTATGTTCCAACTTCGATCTTTAAAGATGTTATACGTTCTTCTCCTTCAGAGAAAAATGATGATACTAATGTTAATAATGTTCCTAACATTGATGAAGTACCTATACTGCCACAAGAACCTTTGCGTAAGTCGCAAAGAGAAAGAAAATCTGCAATATCTGATGATTATATTGTATATCTTACTGAAGAAGGTTGTGATTTAGGCCATGGAGATGATCCAGTTTTCTTTAAGCAAGCTATTATGAGCAGAAATTCATCTCAATGGTTGGAAGCCATGAATGATGAGATGAAATCTATGGAAATTAATGAAGTTTGGGATCTTATTGAGTTACCTGTTGGAGTTAAACCTGTAGGTTGTAAATGGATTTACAAAACTAAAACAGATTCTCAAGGTAACATTGAAAGATATAAGGCCCGATTAGTTACTAAAGGATTCACACAACAACAAGGAGTACATTATGATAATACGTTTTCACCAGTCTCAAAGAAAGATTCATTACGAATTGTTTTAGCTCTTGTAGCTCATTATAATTTAGAATTACATCAGATGGACGTAAAAACTGCATTTCTTAATGGTAACTTGCATGAAGAAATTTATATGAAACAACCTGAAGGTTTTGTTGTCAAAGGCAAGGAACATATGAGATGTAGGTTGAAACGATCAATTTATGGGTTAAAATAAGCTTCAAGACAGTGGTATCTTAAGTTTGATCAAGTTATAACAGAGTTTGGATTTAAGGAAAACACTATTGATCAATGCATATATCTCAAGGTTAGTGGGAGCAAATTTATCATTCTCGTTTTATATGTGGATGATATCTTATTAGCAAGTAGTGATTTAGACATGTTGTTCGAGACAAAACGTTTTCTATCAAAGAAATTTGACATGAAAGATCTTGGATAAGCCTTTTATGTTATAGGCATTGAAATATATCGAGATCGGTCTCGTGGGATGTTAGGTTTATCTCAGAAAGCATATATTGAAAAAATGCTTAAACGTTACAACATGCAAAATTGCTCTCCAAGTGTTGCTCCTATTATCAAGGGTGACAAATTCAGCAAGTTTCAATGTCCTAAAAATGATTTAGAACGTGCACAAATGAAGAAAATCCCTTATGCTTCGGTAGTAGGGAGTTTAATGTATGCTCAAGTTTGTACACGTCCTGATATTACATTTGTCGTTGAAATGCTTGGCCGGTATCAAACAGATCCGGAATGGACCATTGGAAAGTCGCTAAGAAAGTTTTGTGCTATTTACAAGGAACTAAAAACTATATGCTTACTTTCGAGAAAGTCGACAACCTTGAAGTTATTGGTTATTCAGATTCTGATTTTTTGGTTGTGTTGATAAAGAAGAAATCTACATCAGGTTACATATTCATGCTTGCAGGGGGACCAATTTCATGGAAGAGTGCTAAGCAGTCTATAACAGCATCTTCCACTATGCAAGCGGAATTTGTTGCATGTTATGAAGCTACTGGTCAAGCGGTTTGGTTGAAGAATTTCATACCCGGACTTCAAGTGATAGACAGTATTGCAAGACCATTTACCTTACTTTGTGATAATGAGGCTGTTGTTTTCTTCTCTAAAAATAATAAATCAAGCGGTGCTTCTAAATGGATTGACATCAAATATCTTGTTGTTAGAGACAAAGTCAAAGATGGTACCATTGTCATACAACACATTAATACAAGAGCTATGTTAGCTGATTCTCTAACAAAAGCGCTACCACCTACTCTTTACAAAGAGCATGTTGCCGGCATGGGTTTGGTAAATGAATTCTGATGTTGTTGTTGTAGTAAACAATATTAATAGTTTATGTATTGAAGATTCGTTTATGTATATTGACTTTGAATTTATGATATTTGCTTATTTATTATGTTGCGCATTATTATTATTCTTTTAAGCAAATTTTACTTATGGGGATCAAATAAATTGAATTAACCATTTGTTGGAAAGAACATTATTTCTATAATTAATGGGGATCAAATAACAATAACAGTTATTCTGATTACATTAGTTTGGTTTGATGTTTCTATTTGAACATGGTTTAAGTTAATGATATTATATTGGCCAATTTTGAACATGTGCTTCATTATAATGTTTAAAGTTTAGGTCAAGTGGGAGAATGTTAGAATATTTATTATTCTAATATTTAATGTGTGGCCTACTGCTAATAATTATGAGCCAAGTTCATTTATGAATTATTAATTAATGGGTGCATCTAAAAAGGGTGCATCTAAAAAGTGCATCTGGTGGGTGCATCTAAAAAGTGCATCTGGAGGGTGTATCTGAAGAATGCGTCTACGTACATCTGTATTTTTGATGGAAAAATTCAGTTGTCCAAATTCGTTGTACATGATCCCAGAAGTTGCCTCAGTGTTTATATATACTCAGTTCTGTTCATTTGGTCAATTTGAATTTTCTCAAAATATCTTCTTAATTCGTCCATTAAGAAAAGAACAGAAAATAGAAACCGAGTGGAAAAACGCCATAATTTGCCATCATTATGACTGAGGAAAACTTCTGAAGATCAGTATTCTTGCATCGCTTCCGCTTCAAGATGTCTGCAATTCAGAATTGTAAGTTTTCCAATTATTATTTATTATTTTATATGAATTACGTTATTTTATGGGCTGTGATTTTTTAACAAAATATATTACGAATAAAATATATTTTCTATCAGTTCAAACTGCATAAAAGGAGTGCAATGAAGGTATTTGAGTGACTACAAGATTCTAGAAAAAATCCGGAGAAGAACCAACAGTAGAATGGCAGTTACAAATGGCAAAACACTAAAAATTAGTAACTGCCACCCGAAGTTGTTACACACCTCATAGATGATCAGGATGGGTTCAGTAGACCATTTGTCAATGAGAAGGCTAATACATGAGACTACTAAAAGAATTGGTAAACCGAATTGGAAAATAGTCAAACTATCTAGATCCTTCTACCACCTCTCCTTAGCCCCTATATAAACCCCTCCCCTGTCCTAAGAAAGGAGAGACCAGACCTCAGAGAAGGATCCTATTTTTTTTACTACTTATACACACTACATCCAGAAGAGGAGAGAAGAATTCCATAGCAAAAAATAGAATACTGGTCAAGATCGGTTGATAGTAGAATTGGTTCAATTCTCTCAATTAGATCAAGATTAAACACCAAAACCATCATTGTTCATCCTCTACACGCCCTAGATCAGGTAAATAGTGAGCTGTGAAGCACAATTCTTGAAGGCATTATTGTAATTCTTGTAAGTAAATTTGTTCCATTGCAATTCATAATTTGATGATTTAGCTTTTATTTTTATTTTGTTTTTTTCTCCTTTCTTTCCTTCACCCTTGTTTCTTTTGCTGTTTATATCTTCATTTTCTTGTTTGTTCATTTCTTTTTCTTGTTGTTGAGTGCACTTATTTATAATTGATATAAACGAGTCATAGAGTTAATGAATCTCCAAGTGCATGGATTACTCTAATATAATCAATTTTGGAGATGAAACTCATTATATTCATTCTTTTTCATTTTGCATTAAACAGTTTGTAACGTTCTAAATGTAGAACAAGTAAGAACAATAATTTAGAGATGAAATGAAGATTTTATTGTATTAGCAATGATATTATATTATATAAAAGTAGATAAAGAGTTCAGAGAGAAAGAAGACAGAGTTCATAATTTTTCAATTGTCTCACTAACTATTACAATGTGCAATCATCCATATTTATAACTAAGTAATTATTAAAAATAAACAAACGATAAGAGACAAGCAAAATCTGTCAGCTTCTGCAATTAACGGTCCTCTTAACCGCCAGGATCTTCTTCTCTGTTTATTCACTGCCTTGGGTCTCTCCAGTTGGGCTATCCTATGTTAATTCACATCCAACCTCTACTGGCCCATTAGCTCTAGGCCCATATCGGATAACAGCCGATACTCTCCAACCTCTACTCTTCCACCTCTTCTTTTCCCATTGTGCGACCCTTTTTCGCGCGCTCCGCACCGCCGCTGGGCGATGGGATGCGGAAGAAGGACACGGAGATCCCTCCCGAGCGTGCATCTGCTAGGTGCCGGCTGATTCTGTCGTTTAGAAAGATTTGGATGCACATTCAGGGGGTTTTTTAGTGATTGTGAGTTCTTGTAGATTCCGGTGGGCGCAAGCCCCCACCGTTAATTACCCTGGGCTACTAACCTCGAGGCACCTCTGGATCTTTGAAAAAGAGAAGCAAATAGTATAGTTAAAAGATGGTCAAGTGGTCGTCTGGGTTCACAAAAGGGTCCATGGAAGACGAACCTACTAACAGATCGGTTCAGTCTTTACCGCTTCAAGAGGTAATCTTACTACAGATCAGATTAATCTCTTCGAAGGGGTTCGAGGTGAGTCTACTACAGAACGACTCGACCTACTTAATCCTATGAAAGACGAACCTACTACGGATCGGTTCGGTCCATACCACCTCGAGAGATAACCTTACTACGGACAGTTAATCTCTTCGGGGGTTCGAGGTGAGTCTACTACGAACGACTCGACCTCCGTTGATCTAGAAGATAAACCTACTACGAACGGTTCAATCTTAACTAGTCAACAACCAATCACACAAAATACAACTCGAAGCACCGAGCGGTTGATCTTGAGGTTGGTGAATCGGGAGAAGGGTGGATATGGCCCACGTGTTTCTTCTCACCGATCTTCTAGATCATGAATTCGAAGCACTAAGCCGATTCATAAACCTAGGAAACACGAGTTACACACAATGTCGACACGAAGCACCGAGCCGACTTAACATTGAGGTATGTGTTAGTGAAGGAACCTACCTACGTAACGGTTCACATTCATCTGTTTTGTGGATGAATCTACTACGAACGATTCAATCTCACGATCTCGGGAGATGAGTCAGAAGACAAACTCATCGACGGATGAGTTCAGTCTTGCTAGCTCAAATGGTCATGAATTACTTGTTCATGACACCGAGTCATTAGGATGTCACTTTTCTCGGACATCGTAATGTTCATATCTCTTGGAGTCGACATATCTCTTCATGTTGATGTCGCAGCCTTAGTCATTCTTCAGCGAGCGTCAGGATGTTCTTGTCCCGACTAATCATTCTATATGTTGCATTACTTGTGCAAAATTACTATGTTGCCCTACACCCCTCGTGTGAGCGTGTTTAGTCATGAGTTACTTGCTCATGGTAATGAGTCATTAAGATGTCACCTCTCTCGGACATCGTAATGTTCTTCTTCCTCAGAGTCGACATGTATCTCCATGTTGATGTCGTAGCCTTGGTTATTCTTCAGCGAGCGTCAAGATGTTCTTGTCTTGACATATCTCCTCATGTTGCTGTCTAATCCTTAGTTATTCTACGTCAAGATGTTCTTGTCTCAACATATCTTCTCATGTTGCTGTTGCAACCTTGTTTATTCTTCGTCAAGATGTTCTTGTCCTGACTAATCATTCTAAATGTTATATCATGTGTGCAAACATCCTCATGTGGCTCCACACCCCTTGTGTGAGCATATTTGTTCATCTCCAAAAAAAAACTTGTCACATAATATCTTCCATTATTATCTCTATTATAAAGATGCATTTATTTATTATTATTATTTTTTTTTATTTTTAAACTCTATTTATCTATTTACAAAAATAATAGGAAATGGGTTAGCTATTAACTAGAATTTTATTTATATTTTTTGGGATTTTTATAATAGCTAAAATAGTAGAATTTTATTTTTATTATTTCTAAACTCTATTTACTTTGTAGAAAATCACTTACAAAATACTAGAAAATAAAATGGCCATGATTTTTATTTGTATTTTTAAAATATTTATAATAGCCAAAGTAATAGAATTTCATTATTATATTCCATTATGTTGAAACATTATTCATTATGTAAAAATTATTTACAAAATCAAAAAAGATGATTAGCTATATTATTTTTATTTTTATTTTTAAGATCTATAATAGCTAAAAGAAATTATTATTAATATTCTATCCTATTTATTATAGTTTTTCATTATATTTTTTTATTATTTCTATTTATTATCTATAGAAAAATATAAGATTTTTTTTTATTATTATCATCATTATTTGAAAATAACCATAAGGGATGGAATTCATTATATTCTTTATTACTACTATTATTATTATTATATTTTTTTTTATGCATTTTATCCATCAAGATATTTTTATTGTATATTTGTATAGAAATAACAAAAGAAATGCAATTCATTTTATTATAAAACTATATTATCATTCTTTATTATAGAAGAAAATGCATTTACTATCTATTACCATGGTAGTATATATTTTTGTATATTTTGTGCTATTTATTTTTATTATATTTTTATTTTTTTACAGAAAATATCAACATAATCTCTATTATTATTTATTTTTATTTATCAAAGAATAGAGCTAATATCATTATTTATTATTGCATATTACTATTGTCATTATTATTTCATGAAAAATCACTTAAAAAGTCAGTAAAATATATCTAATTATTATTCATGATTTTATTTGAATTTTTGGAATTTTTTTATAGTATTTAAAATGACAAGTCAAAGCTAAGTCAAATATATCAATATATGTAATATCTTTTGCTTTTAAATTCTTTCAACATGATTATATTTTCAAAACTGGAATATTATTATATAGAAAAATAGTATAAAAAATAAGGAAATTTTAGAAATAAATTTGAGTTAATTTGGAGTTCAGGAGCACTTCCAAATGATTTATTTACTCTATATCATTAATATTCTCGTTATTATTTCATTATTGGGTTTAATGAATTGGGCGGTTTTATTTTACTCTTTATTTTCGCGAATGGGCCCAATGTACAACTGGGCCGTACTCCTTCTATTATTATTTTCCTTTTCATCTTTGTTGGGCTCAATACATCACTGGGCCGACCTCTCTATTACCATCTCTTTAATAATACATGCCACAGGATCTGCTCTGAGATTAGTGCCGACTATGATCAAGGGTCAGGATCATTTCATTACACGTCCACTTATGAGTCCATTCGATCATTATTAGATTTGTGCAGGTACAATGAGATTCGTGCCAAGTGCTTTTAAACTCGCGCTGTTGAATCAAACGTCGTTGTCTTCTCCGACGGCTTACGCCGATGATCTCCATCTCAGACGGAAGATCAAGGTGCATGAGTAACATCGTCTCGCCTTGTGGAATATGATTGCCGCCTCTGATCGGAGATCGCTACGGTGGTTCACCGTGCGCACCAATACCGTTCGAGGTGCAGCGGTACGGTTCGGTACCAAGGAGTACAATTGCTAATTACAATCAATTTCAATGATATTTTCATCAATCTAAAACTCATAACACATCGGGCCTCGTGTATTCATGTGAATCAATTTGATACTAGCTGTTCAAATTGACCAATTGACCTATTATAACATGATGCAAACTGGTATGATACAATATCAAATTGAAATTCATTCAAAATTCTTGATGTTTATTCAATCTCATTGTTATCTACTTACTCGACGTCTTCTATGTGAATGATTCAAAGTACTAGGCCCTTAATCTATATGCATTTCATCATTCTTTTCAATCTTTAATTCAATTTTGTCAGAATCTCGTTATAACGAGACTGAAATGTGCTTTGCTGAGTTCTCAAGCTCTCGGCTGAGATCGATCAGCGAATGAAATAGTATTATTGCTATGCATATGTCCTATGTAAACTACAACTGGGGTACTATGCATCTTCAAGCAAAGGATAGGGATTGATCTTGTGTGCGTCGAGTTCTCAGGCTGTCTCAGCCGAGATCAATCGACAAAAGAAAAGAAAAGAATGCGATTACCGACTTGAAACAAGGAATAAAATTCAAATTAAGTATTCATAAGAAAAAGAAAGAAAGAAACAAACTTGAAAGGGAAATCAGAGATTTAACAAACAATTATGCTGTTATCTTGAATTCGAATATAATTGCACAAATTACTCTCTAATTCTCAAAAACTGAGTACAGAAGCTCCAAATTCAATTCATTCTGAGTTTAAGGCTTACCTCCTGTGAACAATTGAAGGTATAACAACCGAGTTCTCAAGTTAAAACTGAGATCAATCGGTTTCTTGATCAATCTCTTCTTCTTGCAAAGTGATCTCTTCTTCGATTATCTCTCTTTTCTCCCTTTCTGACTGTTGGTGTAAAGATCATATGACTTTCCAAAATCTCCTCTCCCTTTGTGATGCAAACTACTAAGGATTTATATAAGTTTCGATCTTCTCGCTTAATCGATTCTAATTGGCCGATCATCTATCACCTGGATTGCCAACCTGGATTAATCCTCGGCCCTTCACTTCACTTCATTCTCGCGACCGAGATGCAATTGTGTTTGTTAAGAGAGCAGTTTGAAGCTTGGATTGATGACTTGGCGGTAGTTAGTCTCCTACTTGTCCTTGCACTTGGTCTTTCAATTTGTTAGCCTAGATGCTCTCTTGATGCACTCCATGGTCTCTCGAACCATCTCCAGACAATGTTTGCTATCCATCAGCAATTAAGAATTGGCAGCTTTGAGTTTGTTATAGTTTTTGACTAAATTTCAGTTTTGCCATTCTCACCATTCCATGCCTTCTCATGTATCTCTGGATGCTTCTAGAACCTTCCCAGCGTTTGACAAGCACCACAACACTTCAATTAATGGATCTAGATAGCAAGGAGAGCCCAATTAAGCAACTAGACTCATATTTCCATTTTAAACCCGACTTAGAGCTTTGAATCAATTACATCTGCCTCTTCACAAATCCTTCTAATTGAAAGCTCTATTAGTATCACATTGGTCCCAAGAGCAAGTTCAATTCATATCCTTGGCCATTTGCACACTCTGGAACTGGTTTTAAGCACTTCTCTTTATCGCGATTGGCGAGCCGGTGGTTCTCATGCCTAGAAATGCCAGAGCTCAAGTTTAAGGGTTTAGGTAGTGTCGTGGAGGTTCAGAGATACTCTCTGGGGCAATAATTCTAGTGATTAACCCTTAAATTGCCTCAATTGAATTTTGGCCGAGCTAACTTCACCTTGGATGCGAGTGCATTATAAAGCACCTCTCGGCAAAACAATGATTCCACCGTGCTCTCCTCCTTGCAAGTCTTTGATTGGTATATAGTAAGGGGCCTTTCCTATATAATTTTCTTAGGCGCCATTTTCACCTTCAATGTCAGAGAAGAATCGAGCAGAAGAGAAGAAACCGGGAGGGGAGGAAGAAAATTGAATCTGTTATCTCGCTTGCATGAACCTGGTGTGCATAGACCAAAGCACAAGAAGAGAGGGGCTATTGACAGATGGGGTCCAAATGTAAGCGATAGTAGAGAGTGGGCCCCCTCTGTCGGATTTAATGAGAGACAGAGATCTCTATTCTTCTCTCTGGGTTTGAATGAGCTTGGCGCACGCAGCTGGCCCCACAAGTCGGGCTTAATGAGGCACATGGATCATGCACCATGTTTACACAGTCTCTTTCTTCTTCAAAACTCTCCCCAGCGCCATATAAGTGTTCCCTTTGCTTAGCATCCCCAGATTGCACCCAGTTAAGTTCCTTGCTCCAAGTTGCACCCATAAGCCCTTTGATTAAATCTCAGCCTTTGATCTTCCATTTTTTAATCTGTTTATCTTCCCTGAATTTATTCTGATAGCTCCACTCATCTAAAAATCATGAAATTTTCACCAAAAATCCCTAAAATCATGATGATCATCCCTGTAATTTTTAATTCCATTTTTGCCCCTCCTTCTCTGAATTAAAAATTCTTTTATCCATAAAACCCTATTTCTTCTTCAGAATTAATCCCAGATTTCCATTGTAGCTCTGTGTCTCTGCCAATTATCTCTCTCCTGCAGAAACCACCCTAACTAAATACCAATTAGACTTATATTGATATTCATTAGGGTTTGATCTGATCAACTTGATTGATTACATGTCAACAATTGATACAAATCTAGACTTGATCAGATGGTTGCTCCCGACTTTGGCGCACCGATCGGTCTTGTGAAATTGACTTTCAATCCCTTAACATGAGGGTGACTTGGTCAAAGAACCGACTACTTATCATTAATTGACACAAATCAAAGCATGGTTAGGTGGTTGCTCATGACTTTGGCACCGGTCGACCTTGAAAGCAAAATCACATTTGAAATTTCTCATGACTAGTTGCATCAAAATGCTAGCTTGGCATTGACATCATTTCATGTAGCATAGGGATTATGCTGCTTCAGCTCTTAGGGTTTGATCTTGGCTTTTTCTCCTGTATTTCTTCCTTCAACCTTTCAGGGGTAAACAAAGAGCCACCCACCAAAGCGGGTCCTGAAGAATTTGGCAAATTGAAGGGCCTGCTTTGGTGCACATATTCGACACACCTCTCTCCTTCTTAGGGTTCAGGCTAGACTTCGATAGATTTTTCCTTTAATCAGATTCTTCTCATGAGCGCAACATGGTGGGGCTTGTCCTCTCAGCCTCTCGCTCGTGGGATAATGGTGCATGTACTCAGCCTCCCCGCCGAGCTACCGCTTCGGACCACTATGGGGATAGGTAAAGATAGCATCTCTTGGCTACCTTATTTCGCTTTCTTTCTCTTTTCTTTCACTGTTGGGGATGCTGATCGCCTGCTTTGCTATTTTCTCATCTCTTCTTTCGCAGTATGGGAGATTTTTCATAAGCTCTTTACATTTTACACTCTCAATCTTAGTTGCAAAAGTGCCTAATACAGCTGCTTTTATTTTCACATAGCATCTAAGTACAAAAATAGAAAAATGGAAAACTTTACAGCACCCTATTGCACTTATTCTATACATAGCTTCTCTTTATTTATTACAATACAGAACTTAAGTAACCATGGTATTTTACGGATACCGAACCTATCTGTATTGACCTCTAGGTCGGGTACAGAATAAACCCGTTTATCCCTTTATTACTGATGGATAAACTTACCAGTATCAATTGGATTATGGATGCAATTGATAACACCATTTTGTGGATGCTCCTTGTATATTTAGTTGACATTTATTTGTGGAAGCTCACCCACTCTCCCCTCATTTATGCACCGTTGCGTGCTAAAGTGGAAACTCACATTCACTCATCTCCACTCAATTTGTTTTGTGGGGGTCCTACCCTCAAACATCTATCACGCATCCCTGCGAGACAGGCTTTCATCGGGTAGGTTCGCTCTCCATGACCTGAGTCACTTCTTTAAGCGAGCCGCTTTGTTTAACATGAAATGTCGGGTACAAGCATAAACCCTTAGTCTGACCCCTCCATGACCTATTTTGGGATTAGAAACAGATCACCTCCTTGGGCGTGTGGTACTTTTGCGGATGAATGTACCCAACCCGGTTTTTTATATTTTGGCTACCCTCAAACATCCATCACGCATCCCTGCGAGACAGGCTTTCATCGGGTAGGTCCGCTCTCCATGACCTGAGTCACTTCTTTAAGCGAGCTACTTTGTTTAACATGAAATGTCGGGTACAAGCGTAAACCCTTGATCTGACCCCTCCATGATATGTCGTGGGATTATGACACACCATTTCTTCGGGCGTGTGGTGCTTTTACGGATGAATGCACCCAACCTGGCTTTGTATAACACTCATGGTGTCGGGGACAAAGGTGGCAACCCCTTATTGAAAAGATTTTATTATTTTTTATTTATATATTTTTTATCAATGAGTAAGGAAAATAGGTTTTTATTGTTTTACTTATATATCCTTTTTATTTTATTAGAAGAGAGCAGATTTTTGGTTATTAGTGATACATGTTACTAATAGTACGAGAGTTATTTATTTATATGCCCTCGGAAGCGACTATTTACTAGCCACCAATTTGCTCGACCTATCCCTTGGCTTGCGCCGCGGGCGACCAATATGAGCAACTTTCGTCATTGGGCAAATGATAGTTTGAGGGACAACCGCAAACCCCGCCCATTTTTGTGTTTATTCTCGTATCAAATGGACAAACCCAGTGGTATTTGTATTGTGAGCCCAAACACCAAAGCTCTCGCCTTACATTCTCGCGTGGTTTTGGCATTGAATTCTCCTATTCTATATTTTTTATTTTGTTGTAGGGCTAAATGTGTTTGTGTGGTTTTGGATTTTTGGATGCATTCTATTTACAGATGCACAAGTAGGGTTTTTGGGATTTTTATGCAAAAGTGGAGGTTAGACATGGGTTTGTGTTTCGTGCACGTGTGTGTAAACGAACACTTATTCCCCCCTTATTTATTTACAATAGATACTACTCGGTTGGCCCCGCTCCGGGCTATGTGTAGTACTTCTTTAGATATTGCCCATTAATCGGTGGCATGGGCCTTTCACCTTCATGGTCTATGAGTTGGTATGCGCCGCCCTCGTATACCTTCTCAATTACATATGGCCCTTCCCAATTCGGAGAGAATTTTGGGCCGATATGCCGGCCAATGATCGGCCTCTTAAGGACAAGAACAAGCTCCCCTTGTTGAAATGCCCTGACTCGCGCCATTTTGTCATATGCCCTTGCCATTTTTGCCTGATATATCTCAAGATTCTGCTGGGTGTGCGACCCTTTTTCGCGCGCTCCGCACCGCCGCCGGGCGATGGGTTGCGGAAGAAGGACACGGAGATCCCTCCCGAGCGTGCATCGCCGGGTGTCGGCCGATTCTCGCCGTTTAGAGATATTTGGATGCACATTCGGGGGTTTTTAGTGATTGTGAGTTCTTGTAGATTCCGGTGGGCGCAAGCCCCCACCGTTAATTACCCCGGGCTACGAACCTCGAGGCACCTCTCTGGATCTTTGAAAGAGAGAAGCAAATAGTATAGTTAAAAGATGGTCAAGTGGTCGTCTAAGTTTATAAAAAGGGATCTACGGAAGATGAACCTACAAACAGATCGGTTCAATCTATGGAAGACAAACCTACAAACAGATCGGTTTTGTCCTATGGGGACGAACCTACAAACAGATCGGTTCGATCCATGCCACCTCGAGATGTAACCTTACCAAATGACTGTGTTAATCTCTTCATAGGGGCTTGAGGTGAGTCTACATACAGACCGACTCGACCTCCGTTGATCTAGAAGATAAACCTACAAACAGACCGGTTCAATCTTAACTAGTCAACAACCAATCACACAAAATACAACTCGAAGCGCTGAGCCGGTTGATCTTGAGGTTGGTGAATCAGGAGAAGGGTGGATATGGCCCACGTGTTTCTTCTCACCGATCTTCTAGATCATGAATTCGTAGCACTAAGCCGATTCATAAACCTAGGAAACACAATTGCACACAATATTAAACCTGAAGCGCTGGGCCAGTTCAACATTGAGGCATGTGTTAGTGAAGGAACCTACCTACAGAACGGTTCACATTCACTGTTTTGTGGATGAATCTACCAACAGACCGATTCAATCTCACAGTCTCGGGAAATGAGCCAAAAGACAAACTCATCGACGGACGAGTTCAGTCTTGCTAGCTCAAATGGTCATGAATTACTTGTTCATGACACCGAGTCATTAAGATGTCACTTCGCTCGGACATCGTAATGTTCTTCTTCTTCAAAGTCGACATGTCTCTCCATGCTGATGTCGTAGCCTTGGTCATTCTTCAGCGAGCGTCGAGATGTTCTTGTCTCAACTAATCATTCTACGTGTTGCATTACTTGTGTAAAGTTACTATGTTGCCCTACACCCCTTGTGTGAGCGTATTCAATCATGAGTTACTTGCTCATGGTAACGAGTCATTAAGATGTCACCTATCTAGGACATCATAATGTTCTTCTTCTTCAGAGTCGACATATACCTCCATATTAGTATCGTAGCTCTGGTTATTCTTCAACGAGCGTCAAGATGTTCTTGTCTCGACATATTCACTCATGTTGCTATCAAAGCCTTATTCATCTCACGTCAAGATGTTCTTGTCTCAACGTATCTTCTTCACATTGCTATCGAAGCCTTAATCATTCTACGTCAAGATGTTCCTGTCTCAACGTACCTCCTTTATATTGCTATCAAAGTCTTAATCTCCTCACGTCAAGATGTTCTTGTCTTGACTAATATGTGCAAATATTCTCATATGGCTCTACACTCCTTATGTGAGCATATTTATTCATTTCTAAAATGCACAGAATCTATTATAATATCTTCCATTATTATTTTTATTATGAAGATGTGTTTATTTATTATTATTATTATTATTATTATCTTATTATTATTATTATTATTCTTATTACTATTATTATTTTTTTATTATTATTATTTTTATTTTTTTAAACTCTATTTATCTATGTAGAAAATTATTTACAAAAATAATAGAAAAGGGGTAGCTATTAATATTTTTGGGATTTTTTTTTTATAATGGCTAAAATAATAGAATTTTTATTATTTCTAAACCCTATTTATTTTGTGGAAAATCACTTACAAAAATAATAGAAAGTAAGATGGCTATGTTTTATTTATATTTTTAAAATGCTTATAATAGCTAAAGTAATAGAATTTTGTCATTATATCCTATTATATTGTAATACTATTCATTATGTAAGAATTATTTACAAAATTAAAAGATGGTTAGCTATGATATTTTACTATTATTATTTTTTTTATTATTTCTTTTATTTTTAATATCTATAATAGCTAAAAAGAAATCATTACTAATATTCTATCTTATTCATTATACTATTCATTATATCTATTTCTATTATTCCTATTTATTATCTATAGAAAAGTATAAGATTTTTATTACTAGTCATAAGAGATGAAATTCATTATGTTTTTATTAAAACTATTATTTTTATTACATTTTATTCATCAAAAGTATATTTTTGTATATTTGTATAGAAATAACAAAAGAAATACAATTCATATTGTAAAACTATATTATCATTCTTTATTATAAAAGAAAATGTATTTTACTATTTATTACCATGATATTATATTTTTGTATTTTTGTGCTATTTATTTTTATTATTCTTTTACAGAAAATATCAACATAATATCCATTATTATTATTTTTTTTATTTATCAAAGAACATAGCTAATCTCACTTTTATTATAGCATATTACTATCATCATTATTATTTCATGGAAAATCATTTGAAAAATCACTAAAATATATCTAGTTATTATTTATGATTTTTATTTGTATTTTTGGAATTTTTATAGTATTTAAAATGATAAGTCAAAGCTAGGTCAACTATATCAATATATGTAATGTATTTTGCTTTTAAATTGTTTTATCATGATTATATTTCTAAAACTGGAATATTATTGTATAGAAAAATAGTATGAAAAATAAGAAAATTTTAGAAACAAATTTGAGTCAATTTGGAGTTTAGTAGTATTTTCAAATGATTTATTTACTAATTAGATTTGATTTTCCGTTATTAACTTAATGGGCTTTAATTAAACTAGCGACTTTTATTATTTTTTTGAGTGGGCTTAATGCATAATGGGCTAAACTTCTGTTATTATCCTTCTTTTATTTTTATTTGGGCCCAATACTACGGGTATGGGCCGAATTCTTCTATTATCATCTCCTTAATAACACGGGCCACAGGATCTACTCTGAGATTGGTGTTAACGATGATCAGAGGCTGAGATTGTTTCATTATACTTCTGTTTGCAAGCCCCGTTCGATTACTATTAGATCAGTGTAGATGTGCCAAGATCTGTGCCAAGTGCTTCTAAGTTCGTGCTACTGAATCGAACGTTGCCGTCTTCTCCAACGTCTTGCGCCGGTGAACCTCTTCTCCGGTGAAAGATCAGAGCATGTGAATAGTGTCGCCTCATCTCATAGAGTGTGGTTATCGTCTTTGATCGGAGATCGATGCGGTAAAAGAGTGATGATGCCTGTACCGTTTTCGGTACCAATGGTAATCCCGGTACCGAGTTGATTGTTTTATCAATTTCTTACCCAATTGATCGATAATTTCCACAATTCTTACATTGAAGCATGTCGCCTTGGTCTAATTAACATGTTCAAAGATTAATTTCACGCCTGGGATTGTTCAATTAGCAACTGAGTTGGCTTATCAAATAGTACTACTTGTGTATCGGTTCGAAACTACAAGAATCTTGATCATTCAAGTTTCATAAATGTCAAACACGCATTCCTGACCTTTGTGCATTACCCTATGCCCTCTGTGTATTGATTCCACATGAATTGAGATAGCTAGCATGAATAATACACATCACTCAATTACTTCTAGCATAGCCGAAATCCCAATTGACATTTACTGAATTTGGATGATCAGTATTGCAATAGTATTGGGAGGGTTACACAAACCCTTCAACCAATTTCAATTATGCCTCTAATCCAATTGCTTTATCCAAATTGAACCCGGGAGGGTTACAAAAACCCTTTCAACCGAGATTTGAATAGCAATTCTACTGTTGTATAGCTTCAAAAAGTGGTTAGAGACAATAAAAGATAAGAAAGATAGAGAGGGAAGATAGGATTAGAAAAAGAAATGAAACTCCAAGAAATTCAACTCAAATTCTTTATTACCTTATCACTTACACTTTACAATGAACAATTACCTCAATTTTAATACTTCTGAGGATGAACTAGGGATGATCAAAGATCTGATCTTGATCAAGGGAGTAAGAAATGATTGATCTGATCTTGGCGCCTTTCTCTCTTTGGTGTTTCAATTGCTCTCTTTCTCTCACAAAGTATGTAGCTGTCTCCTTCTGATTTCTAATGCCCTCCTCCCTTTTTCAATGGCCAGAATAGGGTTTATATAGATTAGAAGCTCAATTGTGATTGGTTAGGTGATTAGAGGCCGGATTATGCTTTTCAATTAATCTCATCCCTTGATTGCTTCTCATTCAATGGTCAGGATCAAATTGTGTTTCTTTTCAGCTAATCTATTGACTTGAGTCAACCCTTGACAGTTCTAGGTTGTTAGAGTCGGTTAAATCTTCTTTCTATTTACTCCTTTGCCACTCACCCTTATCAATCGGGTCTCCCATGTCTCCAGAGCCTTCTAGAACATTCTAAGCACTTGATCACTCCCAGTGTACTCCCTATATAACCTCCAAGTCCTTTTAATTTCAATTAATCGATTTGAAAGTTCATTTCTTCTCTTAAGCCCCATAATCGGCCTATTCATTCAACCATCACCTTTCTTTCATCTACCCTTCCAATTGGCAGCTTGTACAATCTCTCCATACCCCCTAGAGTTGATCCAGTATCTCTGCCTAGTCAATTGAGCATTATTCCACCGAGTTCAAGCACCCATGCCCATGGCCGGTTTGTGAATCGGTGGAACATCGACCTAGAGGCTTCAAACAATCACCCTGACTCTTGCCTTAGCGTCGTGTATGTAAAAGAAGTGAGCTTGCATGATCAATTGAACTCACAAGCATTTGTAAAGGTAATTTCCATTTTCAAGCCGATCAATTGCTTCTGTCCAATGCTATCTCTTCTCTTGCTAATTCCTTCAATTGACTGCTTGAATGAGATCTCAATAGTGTACGGAAGCCTCTGTGAAGAAGGATCGGAGTAAGGCATCGTGTAGACTCGCCTCCCATTGATGGCACCTTCACAGTCGGGCGGGAGGAAGAGGAAGAGAGGAAGAAGAGAATGGGACGAGGGAGGATCATCGTCGGCCGCGCGCGGTGCATGTGAGCCAACACTCCCATCAGTGCAAAGTCAGAGAGAGGAGACGCATGGGCCAGGTACACACTTCATTCCTCGTTAGATTTAAATTTCTGACTGTGAATGTGCATAGACATGGTGTATGTCTGCTAGTGTGTGCTATACTCTCATAAACCTGACATATGGGCTCCATCTGTAAGTAGTTGAGTCTAGGCCCATAGGATTAAATTGCGACTTGATTAACAGCCTGCTTAAGTATAATGGATCTGATCTGTCATGATCTGATAGGGCCACACAATTAATCACCTTGTTAATTATCCAATTCAGTGTTTAACTCGTGCTGAGGTGGCATCAGCTAGTAGGTGCCATGTGTTAATAGGAATAGTCTGGCTTGCTGAGGTGTGCTACTTAATGTGCTGCCATGTGTCATGTGGGTGTTGAGGTGGCTCTGTCACAGCTTGCCACGTGGCATATTGGTGGGGCCCACATGTCAGTCATATTGTAGTATGGTGGGGCCCACATGGCTGAGGTGGACCAATAGGGGAGAGCCATGTGGCACTCAGGTGTTGAGGTGGCTCACTCTGCTGCTGCCATTTGTCATGCTCCTTGCTGGTGTGGACCACTCACAGATAGCCATGTGGCTCAAGTGATGATGTGGTGGCTCAAGACGCTGCCATGTGTCTGTGTAGTATTGAGGTGGCCTCCTCTGGCTGTGCCATGTGGCATAGGGTTGGGTTAAGTGGACCTCTGGTGTGGTGCCATGTGGCACTAAGGTGGTGAGGTGGCCCACTGGCTGTCTGCCACGTGGCACTAAGGTGGGGCCCACCGTCGTGACTCATACCGGTGTGGGGCCCACTCGTCGACATGGCCCAATGAGAGGCCGCCACGTGGCACACCCTCTCTCTTCGATTATTTTATAACTCCTGTGTTTCTTGTACCCGGCTTGTACCCGCAGCCGTCGTTATCCCCAACTTGCACCCGTAATTGCTCGATCAAATCTCGGCCTTTGATTAATTCATCTATTCGCCTTTATTTTCCCCGAATTTATTTTAATAGCTCCACTTATCCAAAAATCATGAAAATTTCACCAAAAATCCCTAAAATCATGATGATCATCCCTGTAATTTTTAATTTCATTTTTACCCCTCCTTCTCTGGATTAAAAATTCTTTTATTCATAAAACCCTATTATTCTTTATGAATTAATCCCTGATCTCAATTATAGCTCAATGTCTCTGCCAATTATCTCTCTCTTGCAGAAACCACCCTAACTAAATACCAATTAGACTTATATTGATATCCATTAGGGCTTGATTTGATCAAATGCTGACTATTTATCAGCAATTAATACAAATCTAGACTTGATCAGGTGGTTGCTCCCAGCTTTGGCACCGATCGGTCTTGTGAAATTGACTTTCAATCCCTTAACATGAGGGTGATTTGGTCAAAGAACCGACTACTTATCGTAATTGACACAAATCAAAGCATGGTTAGGTGGTTGCTCGCAGCTTTGGCACCAGTCACCTTGAAAGCAAAATCACATTTGGAATTTCTCATGACTAGTTGCATCAAAATGCTAGCTTGGCATTGACATCATTCCATGTAGCATAGGGATTATATCGTCGCCTCCTTTCTAGGGTTAGCTCCAAAGGCGATTTCTAGGGTTCAATTTCGACTCCTTCAATAGGTCACTGAGGTGTGGGGTCCACCTGTCAGTGAAAATGGTCACATGGTGACTCATCAGATAGGTTATGTTGTTAGATTCATCTACAAGGGACGCTGCCAGTGGGTCCCACTTGTCGATAAAATGTAATCAAATGGTCGACCCATCAAGAGATTTTTCTCTCCTAAATCTCCCGAGGTCACCACCTCGAATGAGTAGGAGGTGGTGGGGTATTTATATCCTCGTCATTCATCCTATTATTTCATTGTGGGATTAATGCTTAACCTCCGTTCCGGTTGGTTAGCTTTCTTAACAAAATAGGCTAGGTTCATGTCATTGGAGCCGCTCATAAGGGAATGCCATGTGGGTCCCGCTTGTCAGAAAAGATAAAATCACATGGTGACACCCAAGAGGTCTCCTCTCTCCCTCGATCTTCTTGGGTGTCACACATGCTGAGTGAATAGAGAATAGCGGGGTATTTATACTCTTCACTTTGCGCTCAGCATTCCATTGTGGGACTAATGGATTTGTTCCGGGGTTATGCAGCGACCTTTCCTGATCAGTGGGCCACCTTTCCACTGCTTTCTTTCTTTCCCCCTTTTCTTATGATTTATCATCAATTTATTTCATTTATTCATCTACTCATCCTTGAAATTTTTCAAGGGTAAACAAAGAGCCACCCACCAAGACGAGTCTTGAACGCTCGAAAGGCTTGTCTTGGTGCATTATTCCTTATTATTCATCACTTCATTTCTCATGACGTCTCTCTCTTCTTCGGTATTGTAGTTTCATCTCATGACGCCATTCCGCGTCGCCCCGAGTCATTATCATTCTTTTTACGAGGATCCTAGCGATTGGACTCCTCTCGTCTCGCCCATCCGAGCGACTCCTGTCTACCCGCGAGGTGGCGGTTTATTTTTCGGGGATGATCGGCCTCATGACATCATGCCCCTTCGGCCCTTAGGCGTTGCTTCCACATGCCTCCTTTGACACATCTCCCGGGCAAGGAGATTATCGATGGGGAGGCTCGGGTGGACTCATCGTTCCCTTCGTCACTCCCTTGGAGTGCTATGGATATCAGCTAGAGTGGACCCGGTATGTGCTTATGCGGGAGGGGACTCTGCTCAAGCGAGCCGGGATATATGACTCAGTTTTCTTGTCGATGTTTCATTATCATATCGACACATCCTGGCTACGGGCCTTTTGTGAGAGGTGGAACTATTCCACCAACACTCTGTTCATCGACGATCGGGAGCTGACTCCGACCCTCCTAGAGATACAGCAGTTGACCGGGCTGCCGATCTTCGGCCATTTCTATGACGAGTTCATGGTCTCACCCGCTGACTCGGGAGACTTCACTCGATTTCCACCTTCTTTGCATAGGATTTATGAGGTTTATCATCATTTACGGAGGGGGCATCCCGGAGTTCCGTTCAGACATTGGATCACTTATTTCACCGATCGGGTCCATACTCGCCCTACGGGTTTGGCTTCCACCAGAGATCCATTTGGTACAGGTCGGCTCGAGATTCATCATGACGGCCTTATCCCATCTCAGGATACCCTGTGTTCACATGACGTGGATCGGGAGACTTATTTGACTGCCTTCATTTCTTGGTGGATCTGCTATTTCTTATTACCTAGCTCCCCCGCATACACCATTCGGCCTTCGGTGTTCATTATGGCGAGCCTGATCGCGCGTGGCGACAGGATTTCTTTGGCCGTGCCTGTACTGGCCAACATTTACAGATGCCTTCGCGCGGTCTGACTTCATCTCGTAGTCCTTCACGGTGCCGTGAGCGATCCCGTGGCATCCGATTAGCGGATGGCTCCATTTACATTGGTCCGCTCATATGATCCGGCATGGCGGTCACGCTACGAGATCGTCTACCCTTATTGAGTGACTTACGTGGGGTGCGCCCGGCTTCATTGACTCCGGAGGTCGCTCGGTATAGATTCTTCAGAGTCGAGACCATCCGCGCTTTTCTCGAGATAGATCGGTGGCCGTGGGGCGCCTAGGATTGCCGACGGGATGGTAATTGACGAGCGGCAGGTTCCCTCTTCTGACTCTTCTAGCATTCGAGCCAGGCCTATCGATTTGGAGTACCTGATCAGTATTCGTCAGGGCTTTCTTCCTCTCAGATTGGGCGATCATATGTTCATTGAGCCCTATTCGCCACATCGATGCGCACATCAGTTTGGCTTGGATCAGGATATTCCGGCGCCTCTTCTCCGCCCTACATCATTGGCGGCCGATTTGGAGGGTATCGGATGGTGCTACACTCACCTCTTCCGACCGGGCACGGGCACTCGTCGTCGATGGTATCCACCTCTAGGACTTCCACCTTCACGAGGCGTTATCAGCAGTGGTATTATGAGACCATTCGCTCTTACCAGTCGTATACTCCTCCGGTGGTCGTCCGGAGTACATGTCCGCGAGATGGCCAGCCTCTATTAGATGGCACCGTTTCGCGTGATCGCAGCCCTTTCCCGGCCATTGCCGCAGAGCCTGTCGATTTTCAGGGTTTAGATAGCCGGTTTTCTCGTGCTCCTGTTAGGACTATTCTCACAGGTACACTTCATCATCCCTTTCAGGTTATTTTCCTTTGATAAGCCTCATCTCATCTCGACCAATTCTCTTTTTGACTCAGAGTTGGCTTACGAGTATGATCACGCGGAGCCTGGGTTCTCGGTCCCTCGTCCACGAGTAGTTGGCGTTCATTCTCAGCCACATGTCGAGCCACCGGCTCCAGCCACCGTGGAGAGAGATCGAGATGGCACTTCTCGGCCGCCTTCCCCATCTTCTTTCTCTTCTCCCATTCCGGGTGATTTTCTTTACTGACTCGCCTATCCTTATTCAGGCGCACTTCATTTACATCTCTGATTAGGGTTTATTTTTCAGCTCGTGGGACATCTCCTGTGGAGGCCGTCCAAGATGACATCATAGTAGATTTATCGGCGCCTGCGAGCACTACTATTCCAGGGTTTTGCACCGACCTTGCCGTCGCAGGTTCGTGTGCTTCATTTAATACTTAGTTGCCAGCATGCACTAGTATTTTCATTCTTACATGTAGATTTTACAGACCCTGAGGCCGATGACATGGCGTCTCCTCATCGCTCGGAGTCTTTCTTTTACGACGGTCCGCTCACCATCGATCTTATTGGTGCCTACGGGATGGCGACTCCTTTGATGTGGTTCCGGGGCCGGTGCTCACTCTTGCACGACCGGAGGAGGCTTCTTTAGAGCGGGGAGTCCATTGGGCGTCGAGCCGCAGCGACGAGCCATTATTGATCGAGGGAGGGCCATCTCATGCTTCTTCATCTCCCGACGGGCAGCCTCTCATGGCTACAGATGGCAGAGTCTCGACTGAGTGGGTTGCAGTCGATTACGACTCAGAGTTGGATGAGAGTTGGCTGGTGGAGCAGCTATTCCACAGCCCAGAGACGGGGTTTCCGGCTAGCGAGGGTCTCGCCGAGCCTCATGCTTCTCCCGGTACCTTATATTTCCTTTTGTCATTTGCCAGTATTTTCTTTTCCATGTATTTATGCTTTTCATTTTGTTTTGTAGCCGGGTCTGGTACACCTGCGGGTCCTCCTGAGGCGACCGACATCCCTGCCCCCGATTCAGTCCCGTCTGTCTCAGGCGACGAGGCGATAGGTTAGATCTTCCCTTCCTTCTATTTCTTCTTTGGTTATAACAATTTGTCTAACCCATTTATTTTACTTGCAGATGTTTCATCGAGGGATGTGCAGCTCGCCTTGGCCCCGCTGGCGGATGCACTCCGAGATACCTTCTTCGGGGGCTATCCACTAGATTTCGACATCCTGGACTCTCTGCCCAGTGGATTCTCTTTCGATTGGTATAGGCTGATGCGGGATACCATCGCGCCAGCTCTACTCATTGCACCTCGTCTCGAGAGCACTTTCATTTCCAGGAGGTGTGAGGAGCTGCTCAGGGCTTACCAGGATGCGAGCTCTCTCGTATATCAGCACGAGTTAGAGATTCATGAGCTACGCAGGCATTTGGAGGCTGCTCGACTCCGCTATCTTCAGCGGCTCTCTTCTTGTGCCACTCTCCGCTCCATGGGAGTCAGTGGTGGGCCCGCTCGACTGCTCGTGCAGGAGCTAGAGGACCACAGATTATCAGTAGAGGGCTTCTCTCGACATTTGGCGGGACGTCTCCCGGAGTTGCAGATTCATTCGAGCGCCCGGGATAGTGCCTTCGCTCAGTTCTTGGACTTCGAGGCAGCTTCGGAGGAGGATAGGCACTCCCTCCATACTCATTTAGAGACTATTAGTACTGTGCTATTAGAGTTGGAGTCCCGCTCTTTGGGCCCATAGACTGTACTTTTCATTTCTTCTTTTCTCCTTTTCTTTTGCTATACTTGATATAGGACGCTTTGACATTTATCATTTTGATCTCTTGTTGTGGATGATGCTTGCCTCTATTATTATCCTTTTATCGCTTCCTCTGCAGCGCGAGGAAATATTTCATTGATTTCATGCTATGCACCTCCAATCTTATTTGCAAAAGCGCCTATTACAACTGCTTCATTCTTTCGCAGCGTCTAAACATAATAAAGAAAAATCTTACAACATCCTATTACATTCATTCTATGTATGTTCATCTTTATTTATTGCAATACAAACTCAAGTAACCGTGGTATTTTACGGATACCGAACCTGTCTGTATTGACCTCTAGGCCGGGTACAGAATAAACCCGTTTATCCCTTTATTACTGATGGATAAACTTACCAGTATCAATTGGATTATGGATGCAATTGATAACACCATTTTGTGGATGCTCCTTGTATATTTAGTTGACATTTATTTGTGGAAGCTCACCCACTCTCCCCTCATTTGTGCACCGTTGCGTGCTAAAGTGGAAACTCACGTTCACTCATCTCCACTCAATTTGTTTTGTGGGGGTACTACCCTCAAACATCCATCACGCATCCCTGCGAGACAGGCTTTCATCGGGTAGGTCCGCTCTCCATGACCTGAGTCACTTCTTTAAGCGAGCCGCTTTGTTTAACATGAAATGTCGGGTACAAGCGTAAACCCTTGGTCTGACCCCTCCATGATATGTCGTGGGATTATGACACACCATTTCTTCGGGCGTGTGGTGCTTTTACGGATAAATGCACCCAACCTGGCTTTGTATAACACTCATGGTGTCGGGGACAAAGGTGGCAACCCCTTATTGAAAAGATTTTATTATTTTTATTATCATCATTTTTTTTTATGAGTAGGAAAGTAGGTTTTTATTGTTTTACATATATATCCTTTCATTTTATTAGAAGAAGAGCAGATTTTTGGTTATTAGTGATACATGTTACTAATAGTACGAGGGTTATTTATTTACATGCCCTCGGAAGCGACTATATACTAGCCACCAATTTGCTCGACCTATCCCTGGCTTGCGCGCGGCGACCAATATGAGTAACTTTCGTCATTGGGCAACAGATAGTTTGAGGGACAAACTGCAAACCCTGCCCATTTTTGTGTTTATTCTGTATCAAATGGACAAACCCAGTGGTATTTGTATTATGAGCCCAAACACCAAAGCTCTCGCCTTACATTCTCGCGTGGTTTTGGCGTTGAATTCTCTTATTCTATATTTTTATTTTTATAGGGCTAAATGTGTTTATGTGGTTTTTTGGATTTTTGGATGCATTCTATTTACATATGCACAAGTAGGGTTTTTGAGATTTTTATGCAAAAGTGGAGGTTAGACATGGGTTTGTGTTTCGTGCACGTGTGTGTAAACGAACATTTATTCCCTCCTTATTTATTTACAATAGATACTACTCGGTTGGCCCCTCTCTGGGCTAGGTGTAGTACTTCTTCAGATATCGCCCATTAATCGGTGGCATGGGCCTTTCACCTTCATGGTCTATGAGTTGGTATGCGCGCCCCCGTATACCTTCTCAATTACGTATGGCCCTTCCCAATTCGGAGAGAATTTTGGGCCGATGTGCCGGCCAATGATCGGCCTCTTGAGGACAAGAACAAGCTCCCCTTGTTGAAATGCCCTAACTCGCGCCATTTTGTCATATGCCCTTGCCATTTTTGCTCGATATATTTCAAGGTTCTATTTTGGGCTATCGTCTTTTCTCGTCCATGGCATCCAACTCGTCCAGCCTAAGTTGTTGGCATTCGTCCATGGTCATATCATTTTGCATAGCCACCCGCAATGACGGTAATTCCACCTCAAGAGGGAGGACGGCTTCAACCCCAAAAGCCAGAGAATATGGGGTAGCTTGCGTAGGCGTTCGGTACGTGGTCCGATAAGCCCATAATGCCTCTTGTAGACGATTATCCCAGTCTCGTTGATTGCCGTCTACGGTCTTTTTCATGATATTTATTAGGGTTTTGTTAAAGGCTTCGGCCAGACCATTGGCTCTCGGATTATAAATGGACGAGAATCTCCAATCAATATTAAATTGCTCCGCCAGGGCATAGACTTTGGAGCTCTTAAAGGCCGTCCCATTATCAGATATTATCCGCTGTGGGGTGCCGAATCGGTAGAGGATGTGCGTCTTGAAGAACTTAACCACATCGGATGCTTTAACTTCTTTAAGTGGGACGGCTTCGCCCATTTTGTAAAGTAACTGTCGCCGCCGGATGAACCGGTGACCTCTCGATGTTGGAGGGTCTATGGGCCCCACTATATCTGTGCCCCACATATTAAATGGCCAGGATGCTACCGTGGGGTGCAACGGGTTTGGCGCTTGATGTATAAAAGGGCCATGTATCTGGCACATGCGGCACTTCTTCGCGTGCTCTTCACAATCAGCCACCATCGTGGGCCAATAATACCCCATTCGCTTGATTTTTAACTTCATTTTTGGCCCAGACTGATGTGCTCCGCATAGTCCGGAATGAACTTCTTTCATAACCTGCCCGGCTTCAGACCCTGATACACATCTCAGCCACAACTGATCATAAGACCTACGGTATAGCGTATTGCCCACATATGCATACCGTAGTACCCGTTTTCTTAGTTGATCAGCTATCCTTTTATCCTTGGGGAGGGTGCCATGCCGGAAATATTCGATGAACGGTTGTCTCCAATCATCGTCTTCTTCAGTTATCATTATTTCTTGGCATTCCATCTTTTCTAGCCCAGTATTTTCATTATTCGCCTCATCTGTTGTTTGACACAATGATAATGGCCTCCTATTACGGACGATGATGTGGATTTCCGGCTCTGTTGGTTCACCCAGCTCCTTGGCGAGTTTGGCCAACGCATCTGCTTCACCGTTCACAGCCCTCGTGACCTTCTCGATGGACACGTACGGGATTTTCTTCATTAATTCCATGGCCTTTCGGTGATATTGTATTAGTTCCGGCTTTAAAACCTTATATTCGCCAATTATTTGATTTATTATCAGCTGTGAATCCCCAAAGATACGCACGGCCTTGATTTCGACTCCAAAGTGATAGCTCTAGTCCGCGATAAGTGCCTCATACTCGCTTCATTATTTGTGCATGGTTCGGTTAAAGCCGAGAGAATGTCGTATTATCCCGCCTTCCGGGTTACGAAGACTAGTCCCGCGCCGGCCGCACAATTGGGACTCCGGCCCGCGATCGGCTTGATTGAAGAAGCACCATCAAAGTACATCTCCCATATAGGACTTCCTTCTTCAATATGTAGAGTTTCCTCATCTGGAAAGTCACATTTTAATGGGGAGTCATCTTGGATCGGGTGTGCGACCGAAATCTGCTAGCGCTCGCCCCTTTATCGCCTTTTGCGGTGTATAGGTGATGTCGAACTCGGTAAGAATGATAGCCCACTTGGCCACCTCCCCGTTAGCATTGGCCGAGTCATCGATATTTGAGAGGGTCCACCTTGGATATTAATATGATTTTGTGGGCTAGCATGTAATGCCTCAATTTCTTCACCGCGAAGATTAGGGCTAGGCAATGCTTCTCGATCGGTGAATACCCATGTTTCGCCTCTACCATCATGCGACTTAAGTAATATAGCGCATTTTGATTACCATCCCGGTTTTCTTGGGCCAATAGGGCTCCCAAGGATCCATCCAAGGCGGTCGTATATAGGATAAGTTCCTTCCCGGTATGGGCGCCGCCAACACTGGAGGGTTGAGTAGATAGGCCTTGATTTCTTCAAAGGCTCATTCGGCACTCGCCATCCCACTTAAACGGGATATTCTTCTTAGTCGGTAGGGTGAAGGGTTGGATTTTACCCGATAGGTTGGCTATGAATCGCCCGATGTACGCCAATTTCCTTGCAAAGATCGCAACTGTTTTAAATTCTTTGGCGGGGATAGTTCGGTTATTGCTTTGATCTTGCCCGGTCTATCTCAATGCCCCCGTGGCGTACCACAAACCCAGTAAATTTACCGATGATACCATAAATGCGCATTTCAACGGGTTCAATTTGAGCGCATGTTCTCTCAGGCGGTTGAAAACGACCTCGAGGTATTGGAGGTGTTCTTCATATGACATGGCTTTGATGACTAGGTCGTCCACATAGCACTCTACTATCTTGTGGATCAGATCGTCGAATATTTTCGTCATTGCCCGTTGGTAGGTGGCTCCCGCATTTTTGAGCCCAAACGGCATGACTTTATAACAATATATGCCAATCGGCGTGCGGAATGCCGTGTGCCTCTCATCTTCCGGCGCCATCTTAATTTGATTATAGCCAGCGTAGAATCGTCCATGAAGGAGAAGACTTCATAGGAGGATGTATGGTCGATTATGATTTCGGTTACTGGGAGCGGGAAATCATCCTTAGGGCACGCCTTGTTTAGGTCCCGAAAGTCCACACAGATGCGGATTTGCCCATTTTTCTTCTTAACTGGGACAATGCTAGCTACCCATTCTGGCGTCTCTTCTTCCCGTATGAAGCCTCGCGTCGATGAGTTTCTTCGTTTCCTCCACGACCTTTTCTTCGAGTTCTATTCTCATTCGCCTCGGCGCTTGTTTAATCGGCTTGAAGGTTGGATCAATTTTTAAGTAATGAACTCGCTACGTTAGGATCTAATCCAGTGCATTTCTTTATAACTCCAAGCGAAGCGATCCATATAGCTCTTAAGGAATGTCTTCAACCCGTCGCCCACCTCCTTTGGTAATGACGCGCTTATGAAAGTCGGTCGTGGGTCTTCTTCCGTCCCAGATTGATTTCGGCTAACTCATCGACCGTGTTAGGTTCCTTTTCCACTGTTTCAAAGCATTTTTCAGATGGGGCATTGTCCTCTTCGTTTCATTATCCGCATTTCAACGAAGTCATGCAATGGCTTTCTTCCATACGGCACCGTTCGAGAGACCCTTCGAAGCATGCTTTGCGTCATCGCAGATTATATCCTAACCCCCGGTGTATTTTATTTTACCATCCGGCCCAGGGACCTTATTTCGCCGCCATTCCGCAGTTCATCGAAGCGCTTGGCCTCGGCCTTGGATATATCTCTTAGACACTTCGCCCTTTTGCCGCTTTATACGCCTCCTTTCCAAAGGGATGAGATGCGCGTCATCGCTCGTTGCATTCTCCGATTCTTGTTCTATTACCCACTTCTTCCAAGTGTCGTGGTCGTGGTTCTTCGTAGACCGGGTTGAATCGCTCTGATAGAAAATTATAGCCTTGTGGATGATAGTTCTCCCTTTGATGCGCTCTACCTTTGCCGGCACAACAAAGGTCTTTAGGGTTTGAATGTGGTTCACTTCCCTTGGTATAAGGTCTTTAAAGTGCCTTTCGGGAACCACAGTAATCTCTAGCGCTGCCATCTCCTCTTCTATTTCAATGTTCATAACTGAGTTGGAGCGGTAGATTTCTTTGATCGGCTTTCGTCTCGCAACCTTAGGTTTACTAGGTACGGGAGTGTGCGAGATCGTATAAGCCACCCCTTTGCCTTTGTTATTCGAGTTATGCGGAGCTGGGTCTTGTTGAAAGCTCTTCGGGAGTTGGATTGTCCCGTTTCTGTGCCCCTCTTCTATAAGGTCCTTGAATACCCAACATTCTTCAATTGTATGGCCCAGTATGCGATGATAAGGGCAGAATTCGCCTTCACCGGCTCTTTCTATGTCGGCGGGTCATTTGCAAACGGGAAGTGTGAATCCGCTCTTTAAGGCCTGCTCAAATATCCGAGCTGTTTTATTTTTCAGGAAAGAGTATGGTTTACTCTTCTTGACCTTGAGGGTTTGCATGACGGTCAATTGTTTAGCTCTCGTTTCTTCCCCCTTTGATTCATCTACTATAACAATTACCCGTTTGCCGCTATCGGGTGCTTGCCTTTCGGGGTCCCGGAACGGGTTCGCTCGTCACCTCCTTGAGTAGCTCGGAGTTATAGATCGCGGTTTTGCGGTGTTTTCAATCATTATCATGATTTCATTGTGTTGCACCTTGATATCCCGCATCACTTCCCATTGTTCGACACCTCTCTTCTATTATTTTCAACTTGGTGTCTTATTTCGTCAATTGCATTCCGTACGCGACCTTCAAAATTTTCCCGCCACGAGCGTTCTTCATTTATAGGCCTCGCCTAACCGGTTATCCCTTCCGCTACCAGGGTCCCGTGTTGATCATATATGACTCCTCACTTTCATTGTCCGTCTCGGTGCCCTTTATATGGCTTCTCGAGGATGTGATAGATGATCTCTTCGTCGACTCTTCTTCCCCGGGGTTGACGATCATGGCCGACTCTTCTCCCGAGGCGTATCGCCCGAGTTGTTAGAATCTTGAGTCTTCTCCCGAAGTTGCCTCTATGATCCGAATTTGAGGGTGTTGGCGGGTTTAAAATTGAAAATGACCTCCTCTTCGAATCACTTGCATTGATTTCGTTCGGTTTTATTTGGGCCTTATACGCACCAATTGTTTGAAGCGGAAGGTGCTTCTTCACCCGACTTTCTTCCGGTCTTTGGGCTCGAGCACCTCTGGGAGTTTAATATTAAATTTGACCTCTTCTTCTTCTCCGGATGAGGTATCAAATTTAGGGCCTTTGTTAAAGGGTTTCGACCTTCTTTTGTTATTGGTCGGCTTGGCGCCATGATTTAGGCGAAAGTATGGGCGTCATTGAATTTAATCTCATGCACCCCGAATGGCTTGACATCTCCGTCAATTCTCTTTTGCTTACCATTCTCGATATATTTCAGCATGGTGCGAGCAGTAGAGGTATGACCGATTGTCGTGAAGCCACGGCGACCCAAAGAACGCCCGATAAGAGGTTTTTCACACAATGACATAGAATTTAGTAGCGCCCTTAGGCTTCCGCATTGGGTGTTCGTAGTTATAGCTCCTGTGGCCTTTTGGGAGTTTTGATTGAAGCCATGAATAATCACCTTTTCATCGATAGATTCTTTACGTCTAAGGTGATGGTCTTTAGGGTTTTGAGCGGCATAATATTGATCGAAGACCCCGCGTCGACCAAGATGCGGCCAATCTTTTGCCCTCCACAGCTTCCCGTGATGTATACGGGCGGTTATGGTCGACGGTGCCTATTAAGAGGTCATCGTCTCGTAAAATTTATGCGTGCGGCCCGCTTGGCGTGAATAGGGCTTCCCGCATATTTTGCTCGATGAAATATGACTTGTACTTCTCGGGATCTTGCAAGGCCGGATTAGCACCTCCCTTAGGTCTTGTGACATCATTAACGCGTCAAATATGCTTAATAGCGCCGGAATCTTACGTGAGATGTGCCAACACGTTATATTCCTCGCCCATCGACCGGTCTTTTTCGGGTTCTTGCTTAGGTTCTCGACCTCTTTGCCTTTATTCGTGGCCTTATCTTTTCCCTTATCGGAATCCTTGGGAGCCCGTCTCTCGGGTATATAAGTCCCTGACGGAGCACGCTTTGCATTCTTCGTTTTTGGTCCCGCAGGTGCTTGCTTCCCCTTCATCATTTGGGAAGAACATCTCCTCTAATGTTGGCATATCTTCGTCGTGAGAAGAATATACCATATTGCACGAAGCACCCCGCATCTCTTCGCTTTCTTCTTTATTTATTTCTTCATTTATATTTTCTTCCTTTTGACATAGGGTTAGCTTCTCCCGCCTTCTTTGGAGATGAAGTGTGAAGGGTGATCACCTCTGGATCGCCCCGCTCGTATTCTTCAATTTTGTTCTTTTTGGACTTATCGTTTCTATGCTTCTTTCTTTTCTTAAGAACCCGGTCTTGGCTCGGTCCACCTTATAATATACCCCGGGTTTCGGCGGGACCACCGGCGTGATATCGTCTTTCCATTTCATGCCAGGTTCTTTCTTGAGAGCTTTAAGCATTTTAATCGATTTCTTCGATAGGTACGTAGTCCATTGCTCCTCTTGATCTTCGCTTAGCCGGCCCGGACTTTCTCTTCCTCGTGAGAGATCGTGTTGGCCCTGTTCATGGGCCGATGGGCTTTGCAAGAACCCTTTAGGTAAAGTAATTTCACCGTTTTTATACGCCTTCTCGACCCAATCTTTGAAGACCCAAAGAATCTTCAATTGAGTGCCCTATTATTCGTGGTATGGGCAAAAGTTGAGTTCGTCCGATTTGTCGCATCTTCCGGCGCATCGGTCGGCAGGTTAGACCATTCTTCAAAGTGCCCTCCGAAGATTTGGGCAACTTTATCTTTCTCGAAGGAGTACGGTTTAGATTTCTTTTGTTTAAGGGATTCAAAACTCCGTGAACTCCCTCCCGGATTGGGCCCGGGTCCCTTGTTGTAATTATTGCCATTTGTGCCATCGTCGCCCTTGGGTGTCGCGTTGGCAACCATCTTATCTTTTAGCGAGGTGAATGCCACTTTGGTTTCAGCTCGGCTCCTCGTTGCGCCTATTATTCATGAAGTTCGGCAGACGTGTGTGGTGACATTCTTTCCATGTTGGATACCGACCGAGCAAGTCTTTAAATGTGTTGACCTTTGTCACACCAAGAAGCATGCCCATCCACCCGTCAATGTTCTTCATGATTAGGTTGACTCGCCTCATCTTCTAAGTTAATGTGCGGTCGCATTTGATGCCGAGGTTCCGCCATCTATTGATAAAATCTGTCATTGACTCCCCTTTCTTGGGTTTAGTGCTTGCCAGACGGCTATGTTTATTTTGTCGATACCATGACAAATCGTGCCCCGAACGAGTCCGCCATCTCGTCCCAGTCCCGATGCGTCGTTGTTCTCTAATGAATAATACCATTGGAAAGCGGTTCCCACCAAACTCGAGGGAATTGTCTTAACAACAAGCAGCATCATTGCCGCCCGTGTTGC
Organism: Schoenoplectus tabernaemontani; assembly: GCA_037127355.1. Lineage (NCBI taxonomy): Eukaryota > Viridiplantae > Streptophyta > Magnoliopsida > Poales > Cyperaceae > Schoenoplectus > Schoenoplectus tabernaemontani. Next base: position 21,947,847 of record CM073751.1, read on the forward strand.
CGCACGAGGCTACAAAGTGGGCCTGTGTGTTGTTCGGGGTTCTGTGTCTTTATTGCCTTCCCGGAGAAGGTCCCGAAGCGGGGATCACATACCCTTTAGGATATTCTTCTAAGTCGTATATGGCAGTGGTATGGATGTCCACAGCTTTTAACGGGAGGGATAGCGATCCACCTCCGCCTATTTGCATTTGTCGGGCAATCATGGCTTGAATCTCTTTCCGGATATTCCCGTTGGTTCACCCTCCACTTCTATGGTTCTATGTGGATGAGGTTTAGAATTGACGGTTGTTTTTCTTTATGATTGCTCTTGGTACCGTGGACCCCTTCTTGACGGGAGCTACCCACTTTGAAATTGGCGTCTTGTGATTCTTGTAACGATTTGACTCGCCTTAATCAATTCTTCATTTTGTTTCAAAGATGGTAGCGATTAGCTCCCGTTGCCTAATCGCTCTTCGTCCCGTGCCTCGATGTGGCCTTTTAATATTTCTATTTCATCGATAGGCATCTCGGACGTGTTTCAACGTCATCTTCGTTGTCGAAGAGATCGGGTTTTCGTTATGGTCTTCCCCTTCCCTCGCTATTGCCCCTCGGGGTTGACTCTCTTGGGAGGTCTCCTTTTCTACCATTATTTTTGTTGGTATTGGTGACGTGAGCTTGATTAGGCGGGGACCGGTCATCCCGAGTCATATTCACCTCGCATCGTTGTCCGGATCGCATCGTAGCTGCGCCGATGGTGTCGACCGAGAAGTGCTCTTCATAGCGAGCGGTTCTTCTCTTCTTCTTTGTTTGGTCGTGGCGTTATTTTCGTGTTATTAAGTGGTATTCTCGAGCCTAATCTACCGAATACACTCTTTCGACCTAGGCGGCCGAATACGCTCTCGAACGGAGCGTTAGACTTGCCGCCTTGTCGGGCCGGGCTTTGAGATCGGGGTTTTATTGGTCGGGAACCCTTTGGGACCCACACCCGCCGGGTGCTAGGTGTTGCCTTTGATGTAAACCTCCTAGGGTTCGGAGTGGAGACAATGGCTTACGGCCGAGCCATGTCTTGAGAGTGATTGGGGCGGGAGACGTATTGTCTCGACCTAGCGTTCTCGACGCTCTTCCTCTCGTTCGAGGGCCCCGTGAGCCTTGTAGATGGCTTCGGCAGGGCTTGAGACTTGTCTCCGCGCGCCGAGACCTTTGAGTTGGGCGAGGTGTGGGCTTAGGCACCTCCCATGCCCGGGCGGAGCCGGCCCGTGGCCGAGTTCTTGGCCACTATTCGGAGTGCCGTGAATTTATTGGAGATCGGGATAGCCGGCCTAGCCACCACTGGTTTTGGTATGCATCCGTGGCCCTCTTCCCGGATGCTTGAGAGTCGCGGCGCCGGCCGTCGCTTTGGGGTCGTCCTCTTCGGGACGGTCGCCTTCTCCTCTTTGGGGAGGTAGTAGGAGAGGCCATGACGTTATTTGAGATCCCCTGGGAGTCGTGGTGATCGAGTCCTCCTCCTCGTCCGGATGGAGATCCGGACGTTGCGGAGTGATCGTGGCCACTGGAGCTGGGCCGTAGATGGTAAGTTCCTGCGGGATGGTCCCGAAGAACATGAAGAGCTTGCCCTCCGGGCTCTGTGCAGGAGTGACGGTGTAGGGAGCGAGGTTGAAATTTCCAAAGTATGCCATTTCCTGCAAAAACAAAAACACTTGAAAATTATTAGTCATTTTAGCACATAGAAGACCACTTGTATCTCTTAATTATTCTATTTGCCTCTCTCTTTCAGAGATAAGAGGAGAATCTAGGTCCCACCGGCGTGCTGCGAGATCCCGTGCGACCCTTTTTTCGCGCGCTCCGCACCGCCGCACGGCGATGGGTTGCGGAAGAAGGACACGGAGATCCCTCCCGAGCGTGCATCTGCTGGGGGGTCGGCCGATTCTGCCGTTTAGAGATATTTGGATGCACATTCAGGGGGTTTTTAGTGATTGTGAGTTCTTGTAGATTCCGGTGGGCGCAAGCCCCCACCGTTAATTACCCTGGGCTACGAACCTCGAGGCACCTCTGGATCTTTGAAAGAGAGAAGCAAATAGTATAGTTAAAAGATGGTCAAGTGGTCGTCTAAGTTTATAAAAAGGGATCTACGGAAGATGAACCTACAAACAGACGGTTCAATCTATGGAAGACAAACCTACAAACAGACGGTTTTGTCCTATGGGGACGAACCTACAAACAGACGGTTCAGTCCATGCCACCTCGAGATGTAACCTTACCAAATGCCAGGTTAATCTCTTCATAGGGGGCTTGAGGTGAGTCTACATACGCACCGACTCGACCTCCGTTGATCTAGAAGATAAACCTACAAACAGACCGGTTCAATCTTAACTAGTCAACAACCAATCACACAAAATACAACTCGAAGCGCCGAGCCGGTTGATCTTGAGGTTGGTGAATCGGAGAAGGGTGGATATGGCCCACGTGTTTCTTCTCACCGATCTTCTAGATCATGAATTCGTAGCACTAAGCCGATTCATAAACCTAGGAAACACAATTGCACACAATATTAAACCCGAAGCGTTGGGCCGCTCAACATTGAGGCATGTGTTAGTGAAGGAACCTACCTACGTAACGGTTCACATTCACTGTTTTGTGGATGAATCTACCAACAGACCGATTCAATCTCACAAGTCTCGGAAATGAGCCAAAAGACAAACTCATCGACGGACGAGTTCAGTCTTGCTAGCTCAAATGGTCATGAGTTACTTGTTCATGACACCGAGTCATTAAGATGTCACTTCGCTCGGACATCGTAATGTTCTTCTTCTTCAAAGTCGACATGTCTCTCCATGCTGATGTCGTAGCCTTGGTCATTCTTCAGCGAGCGTCGAGATGTTCTTGTCTCAACTAATCATTCTACGTGTTGCATTACTTGTGTAAAGTTACTATGTTGCCCTACACCCCTTGTGTGAGCGTATTCAATCATGAGTTACTTGCTCATGGTAACGAGTCATTAAGATGTCACCTATCTAGGACATCATACTGTTCTTCTTCTTCAGAGTCGACATATACCTCCATATTAGTATCGTAGCTCTGGTTATTCTTCAACGAGCGTCAAGATGTTCTTGTCTCGACATATTCACTCATGTTGCTATCAAAGCCTTATTCATCTCACGTCAAGATGTTCTTGTCTCAACGTATCTTCTTCACATTGCTATCGAAGCCTTAATCATTCTACGTCAAGATGTTCCCTGTCTCAACGTACCTCCTTTATATTGCTATCAAAGTCTTAATCTCCTCACGTCAAGATGTTCTTGTCTTGACTAATATGTGCAAATATTCTCATATGGCTCTACACTCCTTATGTGAGCATATTTATTCATTTCTAAAATGCATGTAATCTATTATAATATCTTCCATTATTATTTTTATTATGAAGATGTGTTTATTTATTATTATTATTATTATTATTATCTTATTATTATTATTATTATTCTTATTACTATTATTATTTTTTTATTATTATTATTTTTATTTTTTTAAACTCTATTTATCTATGTAGAAAATTATTTACAAAAATAATAGAAAAGGGGTAGCTATTAATATTTTTGGGATTTTTTTTTTATAATGGCTAAAATAATAGAATTTTTATTATTTCTAAACCCTATTTATTTTGTAGAAAATCACTTACAAAAATAATAGAAAGTAAGATGGCTATGTTTTATTTATATTTTTAAAATGCTTATAATAGCTAAAGTAATAGAATTTTGTCATTATATCCTATTATATTGTAATACTATTCATTATGTAAGAATTATTTACAAAATTAAAAGATGGTTAGCTATGATATTTTACTATTATTATTTTTTTTATTATTTCTTTTATTTTTAATATCTATAATAGCTAAAAAGAAATCATTACTAATATTCTATCTTATTCATTATACTATTCATTATATCTATTTCTATTATTCCTATTTATTATCTATAGAAAAGTATAAGATTTTTATTACTAGTCATAAGAGATGAAATTCATTATGTTTTTATTAAAACTATTATTTTTATTACATTTTATTCATCAAAAGTATATTTTTGTATATTTGTATAGAAATAACAAAAGAAATACAATTCATATTGTAAAACTATATTATCATTCTTTATTATAAAAGAAAATGTATTTTACTATTTATTACCATGATATTATATTTTTGTATTTTTGTGCTATTTATTTTTATTATTCTTTTACAGAAAATATCAACATAATATCCATTATTATTATTTTTTTTATTTATCAAAGAACATAGCTAATCTCACTTTTATTATAGCATATTACTATCATCATTATTATTTCATGGAAAATCATTTAAAAAATCACTAAAATATATCTAGTTATTATTTATGATTTTTATTTGTATTTTTGGAATTTTTATAGTATTTAAAATGATAAGTCAAAGCTAGGTCAACTATATCAATATATGTAATGTATTTTGCTTTTAAATTGTTTTATCATGATTATATTTCTAAAACTGGAATATTATTGTATAGAAAAATAGTATGAAAAATAAGAAAATTTTAGAAACAAATTTGAGTCAATTTGGAGTTTAGTAGTATTTTCAAATGATTTATTTACTAATTAGATTTGATTTTCTGTTATTAACTTAATGGGCTTTAATTAAACGGGCCAGCTTTTATTATTTTTTTGACTGGGCTTAATGCATAATGGGCTAAACTTCTGTTATTATCCTTCTTTTATTTTCATTGGCCCAATACTATTACTGGCCGAATTCTTCTATTATCATCTCCTTAATAACACGGCCACGGGATCTACTCGAGATCGAGATTGGTGTTAACGATGATCGAGGCCGAGATTGTTTCATTATACTTCGTTTGCAAGCCCCGTTCGATTACTATTAGATCGTTGTAGATGTGCCAAGATCTCGTGCCAAGTGCTTCTAAGTTCGTGCTATCGAATCGAACGTTGTCGTCTTCTCCAACGTCTTCATACGGTGAACCTCTTCTCCGTGAAAGATCAGAGCATGTGAATAGTGTCGCCTCATCTCATAGAGTGTGGTTATCGTCTTTGATCGGAGATCGATGCGGTAAAAGAGTGATGATGCCTGTACCGTTTTCGGTACCAATGGTAATCCCGGTACCGAGTTGATTGTTTTATCAATTTCTTACCCAATTGATCGATAATTTCCACAATTCTTACATTGAAGCATGTCGCCTTGGTCTAATTAACATGTTCAAAGATTAATTTCACGCCGGGATTGTTCAATTAGCAACCGAGTTGGCTTATCAAATAGTACTACTTGGTACCGGTTCAAACTACAAAGAATCTTGATCATTCAAGTTTCATAAATGTCAAACACGCATTCCTGACCTTTGTGCATTACCCTATGCCCTCTGTGTATTGATTCCACATGAATTGAGATAGCTAGCATGAATAATACACATCACTCAATTACTTCTAGCATAGCCGAAATCCCAATTGACATTTACTCGAATTTGGATGATCAAGTATTGCAATAGTATTGGAGGGTTACACAAACCCTTCAACCAATTTCAATTATGCCTCTAATCCAATTGCTTTATCCAAATTCAACCGGGAGGTTACAAAAACCCTTTCAACCGAGATTTGAATAGCAATTCTACCTTGTTGTATAGCTTCAAAAAGTGGTTAGAGACAATAAAAGATAAGAAAGATAGAGAGGAAGATAGGATTAGAAAAAGAAATGAAACTCCAAGAAATTCAACTCAAATTCTTTATTACCTTATCACTTACACTTTACAATGAACAATTACCTCAATTTTAATACTTCCGAGGATGAACTAGGGATGATCAAAGATCCGATCTTGATCAAGGGAGTAAGAAATGATTGATCCGATCTTGGCGCCTTTCTCTCTTTGGTGTTTCAATTGCTCTCTTTCTCTCACAAAGTATGTAAGTGTCTCCTTCGATTTCTAATGCCCTCCTCCCTTTTTCAATGGCCGTAATAGGGTTTATATAGATTAGAAGCTCAATTGTGATTGGTTAGGTGATTAGAGGCCGGATTATGCTTTTCAATTAATCTCATCCCTTGATTGCTTCTCATTCAATGGTCGATCAAATTGTGTTTCTTTTCGCCTAATCTATTGACTCGAGTCAACCCTTGATGCTTCTAGTTGTTGTAGTCTGCTAAATCTTCTTTCTATTTACTCCTTTGCCACTCACCCTTATCAATCGGTCTCCCATGTCTCCGAGCCTTCTAGAACATTCTAAGCACTTGATCACTCCCTGTACTCCCTATATAACCTCCAAGTCCTTTTAATTTCAATTAATCGATTTGAAAGTTCATTTCTTCTCTTAAGCCCCATAATCGGCCTATTCATTCAACCATCACCTTTCTTTCATCTACCCTTCCAATTGGCAACTTGTACAATCTCTCCATACCCCTAGAGTTGATCCAAAGATCTCCGCCTAGTCAATTGAGCATTATTCCACCGAGTTCAAGCACCCATGCCCATGGCCTTGTGAATCGGTGGAACATCGACCTAGAGGCTTCAAACAATCACCCCGACTCTTGCCTTAGCGTCGTGTATGTAAAAGAAGTGAGCTTGCATGATCAATTGAACTCACAAGCATTTGTAAAGGTAATTTCCATTTTCAAGCCGATCAATTGTTTTCGTCCAATGCTATCTCTTCTCTTGCTAATTCCTTCAATTGATCGCTTGAATGAGATCTCAATAGTGTCCGGAAGCCTCTCGTGAAGAAGGATCGAGTAAGGCATCGTGTAGACTCGCCTCCCATGATGGCACCTTCACGCGGGCGGGAGGAAGAGGAAGAGAGGAAGAAGAGAATGGGACGAGGGAGGATCATCGTCGGCCGCGCGCGTGCATGTGAGCCAACACTCCCATCGTGCAAAGTCGAGAGAGGAGACGACATGGGCTGTGCACACACTTCATTCCTCGTTAGATTTAAATTTCTCGATCGTGAATGTGCATAGACATGGCGTATGTCTCGCTGCGTGCTATACTCATAAACCCGACATACGGGCTCCATCCGTAAGTAGTTGAGTCTAGGCCCATAGGATTAAATTGCGACTTGATTAACACCGCTTAAGTATAATGGATCCGATCCGTCATGATCCGATAGGGCCACACAATTAATCACCTTGTTAATTATCCAATTCGTTGTTTAACTCGTGGCCGAGGTGGCATCGCCTAGTAGTGCCATGTGTTAATAGGAATAGTCCGGCTTGCCGAGGTGTGCTACTTAATGTGCCGCCATGTGTCATGTGGGTGTCGAGGTGGCTCTCTGCACGCCTGCCACGTGGCATATCGCGGCCCACATGTCACCATATCAGAACATGCTGGGGCCCACACGGCCGAGGCGGACCATCAGGGGAGAGCCATGTGGCACTCAGTGTTGAGGTGGCTCACTCTCGCTCGCCATTTGTCATGCTCCTTGTCGGTGTGGACCACTCACGAGATAGCCATGTGGCTCAAGTGCGATGCGGTGGCTCAAGACGCCGCCACGTGTCCGCGCAAGATTGAGGGCGGCCTCCTCGGCCGTGCCACGTGGCATGTGGTCGGGGTTAAGTGGACCTCTCGGCGTGGTGCCATGTGGCACTAAGGTGGTGAGGTGGCCCATCGGTCGTCCGCCACGTGGCACTAAGGCGGGGCCCACCGTCGCCGACTCATACTGTGCGGGGCCCACTCGCCGACATGGCCCAACGAGAGGCCGCCACGTGGCACACCCTCTCTCTTCGATTATTTTATACCTCCCGTGTTTCTTGTACCCAGCTTGTACCCGTAGTCGTCGTTATCCCCAACTTGCACCTGTAATTGCTCGATCAAATCTCACCTTTGATTAATTCATTTATTCTCGCCTTTATTTTCCCCGAATTTATTTTAATAGCTCCACTTATCCAAAAATCATGAAAATTTCACCAAAAATCCCTAAAATCATGATGATCATCCCTGTAATTTTTAATTCCATTTTTACCCCTCCTTCTCTGGATTAAAAATTCTTTTATTCATAAAACCCTATTATTCTTTATGAATTAATCCCCGATCTCAATTATAGCTCAATGTCTCTCGCCTAATTATCTCTCTCTTGCAGAAACCACCCTAACTAAATACCAATTAGACTTATATTGATATCCATTAGGCTTGATTTGATCAAATGTCGACTACTTATCAAGAATTAATACAAATCTAGACTTGATCAAAGTGGTCGCTCCCAAACTTTCGCACCCGATCGCCTTGTGAAATTGACTTTCAATCCCTTAACATGAGGGTGATTTGGTCAAAGAACTGACTACTTATCAAGAATTGACACAAATCAAAGCATGGTTAGGTGGTTGCTCGCACTTTGCACCAGTGTCACCAAAGCAAAATCACATTTGGAATTTCTCATGACTAGTTGCATCAAAATGCTAGCTTGGCATTGACATCATTCCATGTAGCATATGGATTATATCGTCAGCCTCCTTTCTAGGGTTAGCTCCAAAGGCGATTTCTGTGGTTCAATTTCGACTCTTCAATAGTCACCGAGGCGCTGGGTCCACCTGCTGCTGAAAATGGTCACATGGTGACTCATCGATAGGTTATGTTGTTAGATTCATCTACAAGGGACTGCCAAAGTGGGTCCCACTTGTCGATAAAATGTAATCAAATGGTCGACCCATCAAGAGATTTTTCTCTCCTAAATCTCCCGAGGTCACCACCTCGAATGAGTAGGAGGGAGGCGGGTATTTATATCCTCGTCATTCATCCTATTATTTCATTGTGGGATTAATGCTTAACCTCTCGTTCCGGTTGGTTAGCTTTCTTAACAAAATAGGCTAGGTTCATGTCATCGAGCCGCTCATAAGGGAACGCCATGTGGGTCCCGCTTGTCGAAAAGATAAAATCACATGGCGACACCCAAGAGGTCTCCTCTCTCCTCGATCTTCTTGGGTGTCACACATGCCGAGTGAATAGAGAATAGCGGGGTATTTATACTCTTCACTTTGCGCTCGCATTCCATCGTGGGACTAATGGATTTGTTCCGGGTTACGCAATGATCTTTCCCGATCAGTGGGCCACCTTTCCACTGCTTTCTTTCTTTCCCCCTTTTCTTATGATTTATCATCAATTTATTTCATTTATTCATCTACTCATCCTTGAAATTTTTCAAGGGTAAACACTGGGCTATCAATCTCTTCTCGTCCATGGCATCCAACTCGTCCAATCTAAGTTGTTGGCATTCATCCATGGTCATGTCATTTTGCATAGCCACCCGCAATGACGGTAATTCCACCTCAAGAGGGAGAACGCTTCAACCCCAAAAGCCGAGAATACGGGGTAGCTTGCGTAGGCATTCTCAGTACGTGGTCCGATAAGCCCATAATGCCTCCCGTAGACGATTATCCCGGCCCTCGTTGGTTGCCGTCCACTCGTCTTCTTCATGATATTTATTAGGTTTTATTAAAGGCTTCTACTGTGCCGTTGGCTCTCGGGTTGTAAATGGACGAGAATCTCCAATCAATATTGAATTGCTTCCGCCTGTGGCATAGACTTTAGAGCTCTTGAAGGCCGTCCCATTATCGATATTATTCGTCATGTGGGGTGCCGAATCCAGATAGATGTGCGTCTTAAAGAACTCGACCACATCGGATGCTTTAACTTCTTTGAGTGGGATGGCTTCGCCCATTTTGTAAAGTAACTGTCGTCGCCAGATGAACCAAGTGACCTCTCGACGTAGGAGGGTCTATGGGTCCCACTATGTCTGTGCCCCACATATTAAATGGCCAGGACGCTACCGTGGGGTGCAACGGGTTTGGCGCTTGATGTATAAAAGGGCCATGTATCTGGCACATGCGGCACCTCCTTGCGTGCTCTTCACAATCAGCCACCATTGTGGGCCAATAATACCCCATTCGCTTGATCTTTAACTTCATTTTCGGCCCAGACTGATGTGCTCCGCATAGCCCGAATGAACTTCTTTCATAACCTCGTCGCCTTCAGCCCCGATACACATCTTAGCCATAGTTGATCGTAAGACCTACGGTATAGCGTATTGCCCACATACGCATACCGTAGTACCCGCTTTCTTAGTTGATCAGCTATTCTTTTATCTTTGGGGAGGGTGCCATGCCGGAAATATTCGATGAACGGCTGTCTCCAATCATCATCTTCTCCAGTTATCATTGTTTCTTGGCATTCTACTTTTTCTGGTCCAGTGCCTTCATTATTCGCATCAACTGTTGTTTGACACAATGATAATGGCCTCCTATTGCGGACGATGATGTGGATTTCCTGGCCTCATTCGTTGGTTCACCCACTCCTGGCGAGTTTGGCCAACGCATCCGTTTCACTGTTCACGCCCTCGTGACCTTCTCAATGGACACGTACGGATTTTCTTCATTAATTCCATGGCCTTCATTGATATTGCATTAGCTCCGCTTTAGGACCTTGTATTCGCCAATTATTTGGTTTATTATCAACCGTGAATCCCCAAAGATGCGCACAAACCTTGATTTCCACTCCAAAGTGATAGCTCTAGTCCGGCGATGAGTGCCTCATACTCGCTTCATTATTTGTGCATGGTTCGTTAAAGCCGTAGAATGTCGTATTATCCCGCCTTCCGGGTTACGAAGACTAGTCCCGCGCCGCCCGCACAATTGGGACTCCCGGCCCATGATGGCTTGATTGAAGAAGCACCATCAAAGTACAACTCCCATATGGGTTTCCTTCTTCAACATGTAGAGTTTCCTCATCGGGAAAGTCACATTTTAATGGGGAGTCATCTTGAATCGGTGTGCAGCCAAGAAATCGCTAGCGTCGCCCCTTTATCGCTTTTGCGTGTATAGGTGATGTCGAACCTGTAAGAATGATAGCCCACTTGGCCGCCTCCCGTCGCATTGGCCGAGTCATCGATACTTGAGAGGTCCACCTGGATATTAAAATGATTTTATGGGCTAGCATGTAATGCCTCAATTTCTTCACCGCGAAGATTGGGCTAAACAATGCTTTTCAATCGGCGAATACCCGTGTTCTCGCTCCCACCATCATGCGCTTAAGTAATATAGTGCATTTTGGTTACCATCCCGGTTTTCTTGGGCCAATAGGGCTCCCAAGGATCCATCTAGGGCGGTCGTATACGTAATGAGTTCCTTCCGGTACGGGCGCCGCCAATACCGGAGGGTTCGAGTAAATATGCCTTGATTTCTTCAAAGGTTTCGCCGGCACTCGCCATCTCACTTAAACGGGATATTCTTCTTAGTTAGCCGGTGAAGGGTTGGATTTTACCCGATAGATTGGCTATGAACCGCCCGATGTACGCCAATGCCCTTGCAAAGATCGCAATTGTTTTAAATTCTTTCGCGGGGATAGTTCAATTATTGCTTTGATCTTGCCCGGTCTATCTCAATTCCCCTATGGCGTACCACAAACCCCGTAAATTTACCAGATGATACCATGAATGCGCATTTCAACGGTTTAAATTTGAGCGCATGTTCTCTAGGCGGTTGAAAACGACCTCAAGATATTGGAGGTGTTCTTCATATGACATGGCCTTGATGACTAGGTCGTCCACATAGCATTCTACTATCTTGTGGATCAGATCGTCGAATATCTTCGTCATCGCCCGTTGGTAGGTGGCACCCGCATTTTTCAGCCCAAACGACATGACTTTGTAACAATAGATACCAATTGGCGTGCGGAAGGCTGTGTGCTTTTCATCTTCTGGCGCCATTTTAATTTGATTATAGCCCGCATAACCGTCCATGAAGGAGAAGACTTCATAGGAGGATGTATGGTCAATTATGATTTCGGTTACTGGGAGCGGGAAATCATCTTTAGGGCACGCCTTGTTCAAATCCTGAAAGTCCACACAGATGCGGATCTGCCCATTTTTCTTTTTAACCGGGACAATGCTAGCCACCCATTCTGGCGTTTCTTCTTCCCGTATGAAGCCGGCGTCGATGAGTTTCTTCGTTTCCTCCACGACCTTTTCTTCCAGTTCTATTCTCATCCGCCTCTGCGCTTGTTTAATCGGCTTGAAGGTTGGATCAATTTTTAAGTAATGGACCGCTACGTTGGGATCTAATCCAGGCATTTCTTTATAACTCCAAGTAAAACAGTCCATATAGTTTTTAAGGAACATCTTCAACCTGTCAGCCACCTCTTCTGGCAATGACGCACTTATGAAAGTTGGTCGTGGGTCTTCTTCTCGTCCCCAAATTAATTTCGCCTAACTCATCGACCGTGTCGGGTTCCTTTTCTAGTCGTTTCAAAGCATTTTTCAGATCGGGTATTGTCCTCTTCTCGTTTCATTATCCGCATTTCAACAAGTCATGCAACAAGCCTTTCTTCCATACGGCACCCGTTGAGGGACCCTCAAAACATGCCGCGTCATCGTTAGCCATACCCTAATCCCCGGTGTATTTTATTTTGCCATCCAGGCCCAGGACCTTATTCTCGCCGCCATTCCGCAGTTCATCGAAGCGCTTGGCCTCGCCTTGGATATGTCTCTCGACATTTTGCCCTTTTTGCCGCTTTATACAGCTCTCCTTACCAAAGGGATGAGATGCGGCAACACCGCTCGTTGCATTCTCTCGATTCTTGTTCTATCACCCACTTCTTCCAAGTGTTGTGATCGTAGGTTCTTCGAGACCGAGTTGAATCGCTCCGATAGAAAATTATAGCCTTGTGAATGATAGTTTTCCCTTTGATGCGCTCTACCTTTGCCAAAGACAACAAAGGTTTTTAGGTTTGGATGTGGTTCACTTCCTTGGCATGAGGTCTTTAAAATGCCTTTCGGGAACCACGGTAATCTCTAACGCCGCCATCTCCTCTTCTATTTCAATGTTCATGACCGAGTTGGAGCGGTAGATTTCTTTGATCGGCTTACGTCTCGCAACCTTAGGTTTGCTAGGTACGGAGTGTGCGAGATCGTATAAGCAACCCCTTTGCCTTTGTTATTCGAGTTGTGCGGGTCGGATCTTGTTGAAAGCTTTTCGGGAGTTGGATTGTCCCGTTTCGTGCCCTTCTTCTATTAGGTCTTTGAATACCCAAAGATTCTTCAATTGTATGGCCCAATATGCGATGATAAGGGCGAATTCGCCTTCACCGGCTCTTTCTATGTCTCGCGGGTCTTTACAGACGGAAGTGTCAATCCGCTCTTTAAGGCCTCGCTCAAATATCCGAGTCGTTTTATTTTTCAGAAAGAGTATGGTTTACTCTTCTTGACCTCGAGGGTTTGCATGACTCGCCGATTGCTTAGCTTTTGTTTCTTCCCCTTTGATTCATCTACTATGACAATTACCCGTTTGCCGCTATCGGTGCTTGCCTTTTCGGGGTCCCGAACGGATTCGCTCGTCACTTCTTCGAGTAGCTCTGAGTTATAGATCGTTATTATGTGTTTTCAATCATTATCATGATTTCGTTGTGTTGCACTTTAATATCCCGCATCACTTCCCATTGTTCGACACTCTCTTCTATTATTTTCAACTCCGGTGTCTTATTTCATCGATCGCATTCCGTACGCGACCTTCGAAATTTTCTCGCCATGAGCGATCTTCATTTATAGGCCTCGCCTAACCGGTTATCCCTTCCGCTACCGGTCCCGTGTTGATCATAAATGACTCCTCACTTTCATTATCCGTTTCGGGCCCTTTATATGGCTTCTTGAGGATGTGATAAATGATCTCTTCGTCGATTCCTCTTCCTGTGGTTGACGATCATGGTCGATTCTTCTCCCGAGGTGGTATCACCCGAGTCGTTGGAATCTTCGTAGTTTTCTCCCGAAGTTGCCTCTATGATCTGAATTTGAGGGGTGTTGGCAGGCTTAAAATTGAAAATGACCTCCTCTTCGTAATCACTTGCATTGATTTCGCTCGGCTTTATTTGGGCCTTATACGTAGCCACCGTTTGAAGCGGAAGGTCGCTTCCTCACCCGACTTTCTTCCGGTTTTTGGGCTCGAGCACCTCGGGGTTTAATATTGAATTTGACCTCTTCTTCTTCTCCGCATGAGGTATCAAATTTCGGCCTTTATTGAAAGATTTTCGACCGCTTTTGTTATCGTCGACTCGCGCCACGCTGGATTTAGGCAGAAAATATCAAGGCGTCATTGAATTTAATCTCATGCACCCCGAATGGTTTGACATCTCCGTCAATTCTCTTTTGTTTACCATTCTCAATATATTTCGTGCATTGGTGCGAGAAAGTAGAGGTACGACCCGATTGTGAAGCCACGGCGACCCAAAGAACGCCCGATAAGAAGTTTCACACAATGACATAAAATTTAGTAGGCGCTCTTAGGCTTCCGCATTGCGGTGTTCGTAGTTATAGCTCCTGTGGCCTTTTGGGAGTTTTGATTAAAGCCGTGAATAATCACCTTTTCATCGATAGATTCTTCACATCTAAGGTGATGGTCTTCGTAGTTTTGAGCGGCATAATATTGATCGAAGACCGCGTCGACCAAGATGCGCCAATCTTTTGCCCTCCACAATTTCTCGGTGATGTACATGTTGGCGGTTATGGTCGACGGTGCCTATTAGGAGGTCATCGTCTCGTGAAATTTATACAAAGTGCGGCCCGCTTGCGCGTGAATAGGGCTTCCCGCATATTTTGCTCTACAAAGTATGACTTGTACTTCTCAGATCTTGCAAGGCCTGGATTAGTACCTCCCTTAGGTCTTGTGACATCATCAACGCGTCAAATATGCTTAATAGCGCCGGGATCTTACGCATGTGCCAACACATTGTATTCTTCGCCCGTCGACCGGTCTTTTTCGGGTTCTTGCTTGGGTTCTCACCTCTTTACCTTTATTCGTGGCCTTGTCCTTTCCCTTATCTCGGACTCTTTGGGAGCTTGTCTCTGTATGTAAGTCCTGAACGAGCACGCTTTGCATTCTTCGTTCTTGGTCCCGCAGATGCTTGCTTCCCCTTCATCATTTGGGAAGAACATCTCCTCTAAAGTTGGCATATCTTCGTTGTGAGAAGAATATACCATGTTGCACGAAGCACCCCAAATTTCTTCGCTTTCTTCTTTATTTATTTCTTCATCTATATTTTCTTTCTTTTGACCTAGGGTTAGCTTCTCCCGCCTTCTTTTGAGATGAAGTGTTGAAGGGTGATCGCCGGATCGCCCCCGCTCATACTCTTCAATCTTGTTCTTTTTGGACTTGTTGTTTCTATGCTTCTTTCTCTTCTTAAGAACCTGGTCTTGGCTCTGGTCCACTTTATAATATACCCTGGGCTTTGGTGGGACCACTGGCGTGATGTCGTCTTTCCATCTCATGCCAGGTTCTTTCTTAAGAGCTTTAAGCATTTTAATCGACTTCTTCGATAAGTGCGTGGTCCATTGCTCTTCTTGATTTTCGCTTACTTGGCCCGGATTTTCTCTTCTTCGCGAGAGATCATATTGGCCTCGCTCATGGGTCGATGGGCTTTGCAAGAACCCTTTAGGTAACGTAATTTCACCGTTTTTATACGCCTTCTCGACCCAATCTTTGAAGACCCAAAGAATCTTCAATTGAGTGCCCTAGTACTGTGGTATGGGCAAAAGTTGGGTTCGTCCGATTTATCGCATCTTCGGGCGTTTATCGGTCGGCAGGTTAGACGTTCTTCGGTGCCCCTCTGAAGATTTGGGCAACTTTATCTCTCCTGAAGGAGTACGGTTTAGATTTCTTTTGTTTAAGGGACTCAAAACTCCGTGAACTCCTTGCTTGATTGGGCCTGGGTCCCTTATTGTAATTATTGCCATTTGTGCCACTACTGCCGCTTTGGGTGTCTGCGTTGGCGACCATCTTATCTTTTAACGAGGTGAATGCCACTTTAGTCTCGGCTCGGGCTCCTCGTTGCGGCCTATTATTCATAAAGTTCGGCACGATGTGTGGTGACATCCTTTCCATATTGGACACCGATCTGAGCAAGTCTTTGAATGTGTTGACCTTTATCACACCAAGAAGCATGCCCATCCACCCGTCAATGTTTTTCATGATTAGGTTGACGGCCTCTGTGCGACCCTTTTTCGCGCGCCGCCGCACCGCCGCCGGCGATGGGTTCCGCGGAAGAAGGACACGGAGATCCCTCCCGAGCGTGCATCCGAAGGAGTGTCGGCCGATTCTCCGCCGTTTAGAGATATTTGGATGCACATTCGTGGGGTTTTTAGTGATGTGAGTTCTTGTAGATTCCGGCGGGCGCAAGCCCCCACCGTTAATTACCCCGGGCTACGAACCTCGAGGCACCTCTCGGATCTTTGAAAGAGAGAAGCAAATAGTATAGTTAAAAGATGGTCAAGTGGTCGTCTAAGTTTATAAAAAGGGATCTACTAAGATGAACCTACAAACAGATCGGTTCAATCTATGGAAGACAAACCTACAAACAGACGGTTTTGTCTTATGGGGACGAACCTACAAACAGACGGTTCAGCCCATGCCACCTCGAGATGTAACCTTACCAATGCACTGTGTTAATCTCTTCATAGGGGCTTGAGGTGAGTCTACATACGATCGACTCGACCTCTCGTTGATCTAGAAGATAAACCTACAAACAGACCGGCTCAATCTTAACTAGTCAACAACCAATCACACAAAATACAACTCGAAGCGCCGAGCCGGTTGATCTTGAGGTTGGTGAATCAGAGAAGGTGGATATGGCCCACGTGTTTCTTCTCACCGATCTTCTAGATCATGAATTCGTAGCACTAAGCCGATTCATAAACCTAGGAAACACAATTGCACACAATGTCAAACCCGAAGCGCCGGGGCCATCCAACATCGAGGCATGTGTTAGTGAAGGAACCTACCTACGTAACGGTTCACATTCACCGTTTTGTGGATGAATCTACCAACGCACCGATTCAATCTCACAAGTCTCGGAAATGAGTCGTGAGACAAACTCATCGACGGACGAGTTCAGCCTCTTGCTACTCAAGTGGTCATGAATTACTTGTTCATGACACCGAGTCATTAAGATGTCGCTTCGCTCGGACATCATAATGTTCTTCTTCTTCAAAGTCGACATATCTCTCCATGCTGATGTCGTAGCTTTGATCATTCTTCAGCGAGCGTCGAGATGTTCTTGTCTCAACTAATCATTCTACATGTTGCATCACTTGTGCAAAATTACTATGTTGCCCTACACCCTCTTGTGCGAGCGTATTCAATCATGAGTTACTTGCTCATGGCCGCGAGTCATTAAGATGTCACCTATCTAGAACATCGTAATGTTCTTCTTCTTCAGAGTCGACATATATCTCCATATTAGTATCGTAGCTCTGGTTATTCTTCATCAAGTGTCAAGATGTTCTTGTCTCGACATGTTCCTTCATGTTGCTATCAAAGCCTTATTCATCTCACGTCAAGATGTTCGTGTCTCGACGTATCTTGTTATTCTTCATCAAATGTCAAGATGTTCTTGTCTCGACATATCTTCCCGTATTGCTATCATTTCACGTCAAGATGTTCTTGTCTCAACGTACCCTTCTTTATATTGCTATCGAAGCCTTAATCATCCTACGTCAATATGTTCTCGTCTTGACTAATATGTGCAAATATTCTCAAGTGGCTCTACACTCCTTATGTGAGCATATTTATTCATTTCTAAAATGCACAGAGTCTATTATATAATATCTTCCATTATTATGAAGATGCATTTATTATTATTATTATTATTATTATTATTATTATTATTATCATATTCTTATTACTATTATTATTTTTTATTACTATTATTTTTATTTCTTAAACTCTATTTATCTATGTAGAAAATTATTTACAAAAATAATAGGAAAAGGGGTAGCTATTAATATTTTTGGGATTTTTTATAATGGCTAAAATAGTAAAATTTTATTTTTATTATTTTTAAACTCTATTTATTCTGTAGAAAATCACTTACAAAAATAATAGAAAATAAAATGGCTATGATTTTTTATTTGTATTTTTAAAATGTTTATAATAGCTAAAGTAATAGAATTTTGTTATTATATTCTATTATATTGTAATACTATTCATTATGTAAAAATCATTTACAAAATTAAAAGGTGGTTAGCTATACTATTTTTATTATTATTATTTTTATATTTTTCTTATTATTTTTTTTTTATATCTATAATAGCTAAAAAGAAATTATTACTAATATTCTATCCTATTTATTATACTATTCATTATATCTATTTTTATTATTTCTATTTATTATCTATAGAAAAGTATAAGATTTTTATTACTAGTCATAAGAGATGAAACTCATTATGTTTTTATTACAACTATTATTTTATTACATTTTATTCATCAAAAGTATTTTTATTATATATTTGTATAGAAATAACAAAAGAAATACAATTCATATTATAAAACTATATTATCATTCTTTATTATAAAAGAAAATGTATTTTACTATTTATTACCATAGTAGTATATTTTGTATATTTTGTGCTATTTATTTTTATTATTCTTTTTACAGAAAATATCAATATAATATCTATTATTATTTATTTTTATATTTACCAAAGAACATAGCTAATCTCACTTTTATTATAGCATATTACTATCGTCATTATTATTTCATGGAAAATCACTTGAAAAATCACTAAAATATATCTAGTTATTATTTATGATTTTTATTTGTATTTTTGGAATTTTTATAGTATTTAAAATGACAAGTCAAAGCTAGGTCAACTATATCAATATATGTAATGTCTTTTGCTTTTAAATTGTTTTATCATGATTATATTTTTAAAACTGGAATATTATTGTATAGAAAAATAGTATGAAAAATAAGAAAATTTTAGAAACAAATTTGAGTTAATTTGGAGTTCAGGAGCATTTTCAAATCATTTATTTATTCTATATTATTACTATTCTGTTATTATTTAATTACTGGGCCTAATCTGGGCCGTTGGATCTGCTCCAAGATTAGCGCTCATCTTTCATTTAACTTTGCTTTTATTTGGGCCGCTGGATTCACCTCAAGATTAAACCGTATGCGATGTAAGGCCCAGATCCATTCTGGATCTTTATTTAAAAACACCATCTTATCCTAAGCGTCCGATTTATTCCAAGATTTGCACTAACATCAATACTCGTGTCTATGCGCTAATATTCGTGTGCACCCGTTTCTTTGACTGTTCTGTTGACCACCTTGCCAAGATTCGCGCGTTTACCGCCTATTGCACGGCGATCGAGCTCTTGTCCTTCCGATCGATGAACCCAAGAAGCGTCGTCTCGTTGCCAAGAAACTCTCTCGCCACTCCCGATCGAAGATCAATGCGTGCTTCATCGTGTACAAGGGTACTTTTTCCCATGATACAATTCCTTTGATATTGATCGAGTTTCTAATCGGAAATTCAACCTAATTAATCCATGATTCTTACAATTAGCCTTCCAAAGCATTGATCGCCAGTCTTCTCGAGTATGTTTGTAAGTTCAATTCTTTCGAATTCGTCGTGTGTAGCCCTATCAATCTTGGTGTCGCTCAAGACGGATCGCCGTGTTTGTCTCGAGTGTTATACATCCAATTACCTCCAACTATGGTGCTTTCTTGCATCTTGAATCAATCGTATGCCTTCGATCATCGTTCAAACAATGGAATCGAGAGGTTAAGTAGCCCTTCTATCGATTCAATATCGAACAGATCGTCGATTGAATCAGTGAATGGGAGAATTGAATAATTCTACTACCAATCCCGTTATTCAATCAGTTACTCAAAGAGAAATGCAACAATATATAGAAACGATTATATGAAACTTAAGCTAAAGCTCAAGTCTTTGTTTATTTAGTATTCACGGTTTATTCAAAGATAATATTGTTAATTCAGAGAATTCAACCAAAAAAATAGAAATTAAGGAATAGAAGTGCAAGAGAAGTATGAGAATCGAATTATAGCATTTGAATCAAATGGAAAATAGAAAATTATTATACTGGTTCAATGCAAGAACCAAGCTTGTTATACAATTTCATAGAATCATTCTCAAATACACTTTGAATTTTTTTAACAAGACTCTAATCAAGCTTGTAGGTGATGAATGAATCTCTTGAAGTCATGAATGAATTGAATTGAGAGACTAAGTCTACTATCAATTAATTCAATTGCCTTTTTCTTGCTCCTTTTTGCTATTTCTCTCTTCTCGCTAATCGCTTCTTTCTTTCATCGCTTGATTGCCTAGCCTTCCAAAAACTTGCCTCTCGTGTTCTCCAATTCGGTTTATATAAGCTAAGAGTGTGTAATTTGCTAAATGGTGATTGGTTGGGTAATTAGCACTTGATCACGGCTTTGATTCAATCTCCACCTTTGGTCTGGCAGGCTTTTTAGATCAATGGTTAGGATGTATTTGTGCTTTCTAATTACTCAATTGAGTTGGCTGTCAGTGGTTAAGCCGTTTGAGTTAGTTACAAAGGTTCTTTTATTCACTCTTTTGCCACTCTCCATATTAACTAACCATCACTCACTTCTGGACTGTTCTAGAACCTTCTCCACTCTTGGCAATCACCAGAGAGCTCTCTGAAACACTATAAAAGCCTCTGTATAGTGAGAGATCTCCATTTCTCCATTTGAGCCCGATTTTTACTCAATTACCATTGCCATCACCTTCTTCATCAATTCATCCAATTGCAAGCTCCTTTAGTCTCTTCTTAGCTCCGTAAGTTGATCCGTCTCACCTCTTGGATCATTCTCATGCTTCAACATTGAGTTTGAGTTAGCTATTTTCTTCCCCGATCAGTGACTTGGTGAATTACTATTTCGAGCTTCAAAATCATCATCTTTGCATTTGAAAAATGCGTCGCCTTGGTGAGAGAAGGCTCTTTGTGCAATTAATTTCAACTTTGCAAGTGTACAAAGGTTAGTCCCAATTTTGATCTCATTGATCCTCAACTCAATTCCTTTTATTCTTTCCATGTTCCTTGAAATTCATGTTTGATACATGTTCTAATCAATGAAATACACCTTTCTATCGAATGAATTTGAAGGATTCTCGTCATCTCTAGTCCACTCGGCCATGGCGCCTCTCGCCAACGCCGCGCGGAAGAAAGAGGAGAAGAGGAAGAAGAGAAGAAGAAAGCGCCCGGGAGGCTCTGCTCTCGCGCATGCGAGCCGCAGCAGAGCTGGGTCCACGGTGGGCCGAGGATGGTGCGCGTGAGCCAGTGCACGCCTTTCCTTTCTTTCTCTTTTATTTAAATTCCAGCTTGTATTTGAATGAGATTGGCTTACCTAGTGGCTTATGCACCCCCGACTCATAATCCCGACAATATGGTCCCACCCGTAAGATTACAGAGTCTAAAGCTTACATAAAGAATTGATTAGTATACGTACAGGCTAATTAGCCGAGTTGGCATGTCCCGATTGGTCGCTATATTAATCACTCCCCTTTAGCATTAATGATCCGCTTAACATCCGCCGAGGTGGCCTTGTAGTATCATGCCATGTGGCATTAATAGAGCGAGATGGCCCCCGTGGTATTATGCCATGTGGCATACAGCCGAACGAGGCGGCCTTGTAGTATCATGCCACGTGGCATTAACAGAGCGAGGCGGGCTTTCCCCGGTTATGCCGTGTGGCATGTGCCGGGGTGAGGTGGACCTATCATAGCCTCGCCACGTGGCATGCCGTGGGGCCCACATGTCGTGTCACAGGCGCGGGGCCCACCGGGCCGAGGTGGACCATTCTGGGGCGCCGACACGTGGTACGAGGTGGCCCAATGAGAAGCCGCCACGTGTCATATCCTTTCTTCTCTCGATTCTGCGTGTATGTGTCCTGGGATCCCCGCTTGCACCTGATGAGTCTCTCGTCCCCGCATTGTACCCAGAATCGTTTGATCAAATCCCACCTTTGATTAATCCATTTATTCTCGCCTTTATCTTCCCCGAATTTATTTTAATAGCTCCACTTATCCAAAAATCATGAAAATTTCACCAAAAATCCCTAAATTCATGATGATCATCCCTGTAATTTTTAATTCCATTTTTGCCCTTGCCTCTCTGAATTAAAAATTCTTTTATTCATAAAACCCTAATATTCCTTATGAATTAATCCCTGATCTCAATTGTAGCTCAATGTCTCTGCCAATTATCTCTCTCTTAGAAACCACCCTAACTAAATACCAATTAGACTTATATTGATATTCATTAGGGCTTGATTTGATTAAATGCCGACTACTTATCAAACAATTAATACAAATCTAGACTTGATCAAAGTGGTTGCTCCCTACTTTGGCACCCGATCGCCTTGTGAAATTGACTTTCAATCCCTTAACATGAGGGTGACTGGTCAAATAACCGACTACTTATCGTAATTGACACAAATCAAAGCATAGTTAGGTGGTTGCTCACACTTTGGCACCAGTGTCACTTTGAAAGCAAAATCACATTTGGAATTTCTCATGACTAGTCGCATCAAAATGCTACTGGCATTGACATCATTTCATGTAGCATGTGGATTATACCGCTTCAGCCTCCTTCTTAGGTTACCCAAAGGCGCATTTCTAGTGGTTCAATTTCGACTCCTATAGCAGTCACCGAGGTGTGGGGTCCACTGTCTGCTGAAAATGGTCACATGGTGACTCATCGATAGGCTATGTTGTTAGATTCATCTACAAGAGACCGCCGTGCGGGTCCCACTTGTCGATAAAATGTAATCAAATGGCCGACCCATCAAGAGATTTTCTCTCTCCTAAATCTCCCGAGGGTCACCACCTCGAATGAGTAGGAGGTGGTGGGGTATTTATATCCTCGTCATTCACCCTATTATTTCACGTGGGATTAATGCTTAACCTCTCGTTCCGGTGGTTAGCTTTCTTAACAAAAAAAGCCAGTCCATGTCATCGAGCCGCTCATAAGGGACTCGCCATGTGGGTCCCACTTGTCGAAAAGATATAATCACATGGTGACACCCAAGAGGTCTCCTCTCTCCCTCGATCTTCTTGGGTGTCACTCATGCCGAGTGGACAGAGAATAGCGGGTATTTATACTCTTCATTTTGCGCTCGCATTCCATCGTGGGACTAATGGATTTGTTCCGGGTTACGCAATGACCTTTCCCGATCAAATGGGCCACCTTTCCACCGCTTCTCTTTCTTTCTCCCCTTTCTTATGATTTATCATCAATTTATTTCATTTATTCATCTACTCATCCTTGAAATTTTTCAAGGGTAAACAAAGAGCCACCCACCAAGACGAGCCTCAACGCTCGAAAGGCTTGTCTTGGTGCATTATTCCTTATTATTCATCACTTCATTTCTCATGACGTCTTCTCCTCTTCGGTATTGTAGTTTCATCTCACGACGCCATTCCGCGTCGCCCCTCGAGTCATTATCATTCCTTTTACGAGGATCCTAGCGATTGGACTCTCTCATCTCAGCCCATCCGAGCGACTCTCGTCTACCCGCGAGGCGGCGGTTTATTCTTTAGGGATGATCACCCTCATGACATCATGCCCTTCACCTCTAGGCATTGCCTCTACGCGGCCCTTTCGACACATCTCCGGGCAAGGAGATTATTGACGGGGAGGCCTCTCGGGTCTTCCGCTTCTTTCATGGCTCCTTTAGAGTGCCACTGCTACAATTTGGAGTGGACTCGATATATACTCGCGGGGAGAGGGTTATACTTGAGCGTACCGGGATATACGACCCGATCTTCCGTCGATGTTTCGCTATCACATCGACACACCCGGGCCGTGGGCCTTTGCATGAGAGGTGGAACTATTCCACCAATACTTTGTTCATCGATGACCGGAGCCGACTCCGACCTCCCGGAGATACGTTGCCGAGCTGGATGTTGCCGATCTTTGGCCGGTTTTACGACGAGTTCATAGTCTCGCCCGCCGACTTGAGAGATTCATCTCGATTCCCGTCATCTTTGTGCAGGGTGTATGATATATACCACCATTTGAGAGGGGGTCACCCGGAGTCCCCTTCGGGGACATTGGATTGCCTATTTCACGTCGATCGAGTTCATACTCGTCCCGAGGGCTTAGCCTCTATTCGGGATCCTTTTGGTACGTGTCGGCCGAGATTCACTATGACGACCTCGCCCTACCCCTTCTCGGTGATGCATTGTGCTCTCACGATATAGATCGGGAGACTTATCTCGACCGCATTCATTTCCTGGTGGATCTCGTTACTTTCTACTACCCGGCTCCCCAAAGATACACCATCCGCCTTCTCGTATTTGTCATGGCGAGTTTGATTGCGCGCGCACGTGCACAGGATTTCCTGAAGAAGGCTCGTATCGCCAACATTTACAGTGGGTCTCCGTTGCGGCTCAGTATCATCTCGTAGTCCTTCGAGATGTAGGGAGCCGATTCCATGGCATTTGGTTAGCGGGCCGGCTTCATATGCATTGGTCGTGTTCTTATGATCCCGGTATGGTCGCTTCATTGAGAGACCATTTACCCTCGTTGGGCGATTTGAATGAGCGCAGCCCCACTTTTCTTTGACTCCCACTGAGATGCCGATACGATTTTATAGGAGTCGTGATCATCCGAGGTTCGCTCGAGATAGACGGATGACTCGCAGATAGCCGTGGGACCGTGGAGCGGTCGGTGGTTGATAGTAGGGTTCCTCTTCTCGACCCTTCCAAAGATTCGGGATAGACCGATCGACTTGGAGTACCTTGTTAGCATCCGCCGGGTTTCCTTCCTTTTAGATCGGGTGATCACATATTCATTGAGCCCTATTCACCTCATCTGCAGCACATCGCCTTGGGCTAGATCAGATATCCCGGGCCGCCTCTTCTTCGTCCCGAGTTTTTGGCGCCTGACTTGGAGGTGTCGGGTGGTGTTACACTCACCTCTTCCGACTGTGCACAGTGTTCGTCGTCGATGGTTCCCACTTCTCGAGTTCCCACTTTCTCGAGACGTTATCGCAGTGGTATCATGATGCCATCCGCTCTTATCGCTCATACACTCCTCCCGTAGTTGCACGTGTCACTTGCTCCCTCGTGACGGATATGTCTTTTCTAATGGCGATATCTCATACGCCGCTCTCTTTTCCCGCATATCGCCGAGCCTATTGATTTCCGTGGTTTAGATAGCCCGGTTTCTCGTGCTCCCGTTAGGACTACTCTTGCTGGGTACACTTCATTATCCCTTTTAGGTTATTTCCTTTTAATAAGCCTCATCTCATTTCGACCATTCTCTTTTTGATTCGTAGTCAAGCTTACGAGTATGATCATGCGGAGCCCGGTTCTCGTCCCTCGTCCACGAGTAGTTGGTGTTCATTCTCGCCCACATGTCGAGCCACCGCTCCGCCTACCATGGGGAGGGATCGAGACTCAGCGCCTCTCGGCTGCGTCTTCTCCATCTTCTTTTCCTTCTCCCACTCCCGGTGATTTTCTTTACCGACTCGCCTATCCTTATTCGGCGCACTTCATTTACATCTCTCGATTAGGGTTTATTATTATTTTTTTTTTTAGCTCATGGGACATCTCCCGTGGAGGCTACCCGAGACGACATCATAGCGTATCTACCTCCGCGCTGCGAGCATCGCTATTCCAGGGGTTTTGCACCGACCTTGTCGTCGCAGTTCGTGTGTGCTTTTTCATTTAATACCTAGTTGCCGCACGCACTAGTATTTTTCATTCTTACACGTAGATTTTACGCTGACCTCGAGGCCGATGACATGGCATCTCCACACCGCTCGAGTCCTTCTTCCACGACGGTCCTACCTCACCGTCGATTTTATTGGTGCCTCACCGGGATGGTGACTCCTTTAATGTGGT
>CM073751.1:24456089-24481089 GCA_037127355.1 Schoenoplectus tabernaemontani
TCCATTAGTCCCACAACGGAATGCTGGGCATGAAGTGAAGAGTATAAATACCCCGCTATTCTCTGTCCACTCAGCATGAGTGACACCCAAGAAGATCGAGGGAGAGAGGAGACCTCTTGGGTGTCACCATGTGATTATATCTTTTCTGACAAGTGGGACCCACATGGCAGTCCCTTATGAGCAGCTCCAATGACATGGACCTAGCCTATTTTGTTAAGAAAGCTAACCAACCCGGAACAAAGGTTAAGCATTAATCCCACAATGAAGTAATAGGGTGAACGACGAGGATATAAATACCCCACCACCTCCTACTCATTCGAGGTGGCTGACCCTCGGGAGATTTAGGAGAGAGAAAATCTCTTGATGGGTCAGCCATTTGATTACATGTTATCTGACAAGTAGGACCCACCTGGCAGTCCCTTGTAGATGAATCTAACAACATAGCCTATCTGATGAGTCACCATGTGACCATTTTCACTGACAAGTGGACCCCACACCTCAGCGACCTATTGAAAGAGTCAGGATTAAACCCTAGAAATCTGCCTTTGGAGCTAACCCTAGAAAGGAGCTGAAGCAGTATAATCCCTGTGCTACATGAAATGATGTCAATGCCAAGCTAGCATTTTGATGCAACTAGTCATGAGAAATTTCAAATGTGATTTTGCTTTCAAGGCTGACCTGGTGCCAAAGCTGTGAGCAACCACCTAACTATGCTTTGATTTGTGTCAATTACTGATAAGTAGTCAGTTATTTGACCAAGTCACCCTCATGTTAAGGGATTGAAAGTCAATTTCACAAGAGGCGATCAAAGCCTAAAGTGGGAGCAACCACTGATCAAGTCTAGATTTGTATTAATTGCGATAAGTAGTCGCATTTGATCAAATCAAGCCCTAATGAATATCAATATAAGTCTAATTGGTATTTAGTTAGGGTGGTTTCTGCAAGAGAGAGATAATTGGCAGAGACACAGAGCTATAATTGAGATCAGGGATTAACTCAGAGAGAATAATAGGATTTTATGGATAAAAGAATTTTTAATTCAGAGAGGCAGGGGCAAAAATGGAATTAAAAATTACAGGGATGATCATCATGAATTTAGGGATTTTTGGTGAAATTTTCATGATTTTTGGATAAGTGGAGCTATCAGAATAAATTCAGGGAAAATAAAGGCGTAATAAATGAATTAATCAAAAGGCCGAGATTTGATCGAAGCGGTTACGGGTGCAAGTTGGGGATAACAGCAGCTCTGGGTACAAACTGGGTACAAGAAACACAGGAGGTATAAAATAATCGAAGAGAGAGGGTGTGCCACGTGGCAGCCTCTCATTGGGCCATGTCGCGAAGTGGGCCCCACCCCGGTATGAGTCACCGACGGGTGCCCCACCTTAGTGCCACGTGGCGGACAAACCGATGGGCCACCTCACCACCCTAGTGCCACATGGCACCACACCAGAGGTCCACTTAACCCAACCCTATGCCACATGGCACAGCCAGAGGAGGCCACCTCAATACGACACAGACACATGGCAGCATCTTGAGCCACCACATCATCACTTGAGCCACATGGCTATCTGTGAGTGGTCCACACCAGCAAGGAGCATGACAAATGGCAGCAGCAGAGTGAGCCACCTCAACACCTGAGTGCCACATGGCTCTCCCCTATTGGTCCACCTCAGCCATGTGGGCCCCACCATACTACAATATGACTGACATGTGGGCCCCACTAACATGCCACGTGGCAAGCTGTGACAGAGCCACCTTGACATCCACATGACACTTGGCAATGCATCAGGCTATACACATCAGCAGATACAATCCTATTCATTTACACATGGCAGCTATCTATTGGATAAAGTCGGCACAGTGGACCCTGCCTAGTGCCATGTGGCATCCATAGATCAAGACACAGTCAGCAATAATTACTGACTAATCACAGCTTAATCATACATCTAACCCTATCACAGAGATGCCATGTCAGCTTGATTATCTACAAGATGCTGACTGATGGGGGCCACTTGTAAGAGGATGAGGCGAGGCGCGGATCAGCGAGTCATGAACCAGTCTCATGCGAATAAGAAGCAGAATTTAAATCAAAAGAGAAAAGGTGAGAACAAACCTGGACCTTGCGCCGTCCCTCTCTGACAGGTCACTCCCGGGAGCTTCGGTTCACATGCGCCATGTGCACCCGTAGACGGCTCTCCCCTCTCCCTTCTTCCTCTCTTCCTCTTCCTTCCGCGCGATGGAGAAGAAGGCGCCATTGTCGGATAGAGTTGAATGTAGCTTCTTTCTTCAAAATTTCTTCACACAGAGCTATGTAACATGGATTAAAGCTTGTATGAGTGATCAATTTTGAAAATTGAAAAGAAACAGTGAGTAATCGGTTGAAGCAATTGGCGGAATTGAAATTGGGACTAACCTTTGTGAAGAGGCAGGAGACAAATTGATCACTTGTACACCTTCCTACTACTTAGGCGATCTTGTTTGAGTGCAAAGACAGTATCTTTGGAAGCTCTAAGCCGATGTTCCACCAGATCACCATTAGAGGCCGAGATTGATAATAGAGAAATGGTGATAGAGCATGCTATTGATCATAGGAGTGTGAAGGATCGAGTTCTAGAGTTAAAATGATGAATTTAGAGACTGCAAATAGAAGAATTGATGAAGGGAAGGTGAGGTGGCAATGGAGATCCGATTTGAAGGCTTAGAAGTGGAAAATGGGTTTAAAGTGTTAAACAGAACCTCTACATCGACTTAATTGATTTATAGGAGTATGGGATGGATGTTAGAACTCTCAGAATATTCTAGAAAGCTCTGGAATAATGGGAGACCGAAGTATGTGAGAGAGTGGCAAAAGAGTAAAAAAGGAAAATAAGAATAACTAACTCCAGCCGCAAGTATATTAGTCAGAGGCAGTTAGTTGAGTGTTAAGAAGCACAAATGGATCTTGACCATTGATTAAAATGAAGTGAAGGGCTAAGATTAGCTTAGAGATCATGATCCGGCCTCTAATCACCTAACCAATCGCAATTAAGCAAGAGGCCTATATAAACCCCAATTCTGGCAATAGAAAAAGGCAATTAGGAAGAGAGAAGATAGAGAAGAGTGAAAATAATAGAGAATAAAGAGATAGAGAGAGAAAAGAAGAGTTAATTGAAATCGGGTTTGGCAATTGAAGAAGATTCAAGCATCTTGACCGAATTGAGTTGGAATAGCACAATTATTCTTGTCATCCCTATCAAGAACCAAGGATAAGTAAGGTTTTTCATTCATGAATGTAATTGATATAGAATTAGAGTGTAATTCTTACCTTTCCTTTCTGAATTTGATTCTTTTCCTTTTTATCATCTGTTCTTTTCATTTCTTGATTCTTTAAGAACTATATACATTTGCATAGAGGGTAATACATTGAAATTAGATCAATTGGTGATCGGTTGAAGGGTTTTTGTAACCCTCCCGAGTGCATTT
Source organism: Schoenoplectus tabernaemontani (assembly GCA_037127355.1). Taxonomy (NCBI): domain Eukaryota; kingdom Viridiplantae; phylum Streptophyta; class Magnoliopsida; order Poales; family Cyperaceae; genus Schoenoplectus; species Schoenoplectus tabernaemontani. The sequence continues at coordinate 24,459,555 of CM073751.1, forward strand.
CAGTGAAATAATCCATTATAGTTGGCAATTGTGCTCAGTTGAAGGGTTCTCGTAACCCTCCTGTGCTTGTTGCAAGTCTGGTTATCCAAATTAGAAGTCCATAAGTGAAATTGAGAACTATTCAAGATTGTATATCCATTCAATTCTTTCTTTTAACATAGCAGTACAGAATTAGTCTCCATATTATGCTAAGGTCAGTGAATAGTGTTGATGAGCTCATGCATAGGAGTGCGGGATGCTCAAAGGTTATAAACAAGGTTTAGGTGATCAGAATTGTAATCGAATTGGTGACTGGTACCAAACCATTTCAGTCATTTTCAAGATCGTATTCTAATCAAGATGAATTGAGTGATTATAGCTTGTATATACATCAGATGTAGCAAGACGATGAAGTACAATATAAGAATTACAAATATCGGTATCCAATTTGATCGGTAAGTGGAGTTAATCTATCTCGGTACCAAAGCACTAATACAGGACCGAACCGGTATTGGTCCTCTTCCATAATGCACTACATGAATCTTCCATCGAAGGATATTGTCATATTCCTCTTAGAGAGGCGATGCTAAGGCCGTCGGCCGATCACCAATCGGAGTTCTTGATCACCGGAAACGCCGTATTGCACGAATCTCAGAGCGTCGGGAAGTGAAAGGCTGAAGAGATCTTTTCAGCACGACTATTGAAGCGCTTGTTAATCTTTAAGGACCATTAGCGGGTGAGATTCATCAGGGGTTTAAAAGAAATAAAATGGAAGAAGATCTGGGCCTTAGAATCATTAAACACGCATCTTAATTAAATCAAGCGGCCCAGATATGTTTAAACATTTAAATAATAATTCTGTGCTAATCTGAGCCGTAGATCCATTAAACACTTATCTCAAACTAATCTGGCGGCCCAAATGAAGAAGGGAATTGGAAAGATGCGCACCAATCTTGATATAGATCTGGCGGCCCAGATTAAGCCCATTAATTAAATAATAACAGAATAGTGATAATATGGAGTAAATAAATGATTTGAAAATGTTCCTGAACTCCAAATTAACTCAAATTTGTTTCTAAAATTTTCTTATTTTTTATACTATTTTTCTATATGATAATATCCCAGTTTTAGAAATATAATCATAATAAAACATTTTAAAAAGCAAAATGCATTACATATATTGATATAGTTGACTTAGATTTGACTTGTCATTTTAAATACTATAAAAATTCCAAAAATACAAATAAAAATCATAAATAATAACTAGATATATTTTAGTGATTTTTCAAGTGATTTTCCATTAAATAATAGTGATGATAGTAATATGCTATAATAAATGATGAGATTAGCTATATTCTTTGATAAAAAATATAATAATAATAATAGATATTATATTGATATTTTCTGTAAAAAGAATAAAAAAAAGAATAAAAAAATAATAATAATAAGAAAATATACAAAAAAAATATACTACTATACATTTTCTATTATAATAAAGAATAATAATATAGTTTTATGATATGAATTGTATTTCTTTTGTTATTTCTATGCAAATATACAATAAAAATACTTTTGATGAATAAAATGTAAATAAAATAATAGTTATAATAAAAGTATAATAAATTTCATCTCTTATAGCTATTTTTCAACTAATAATAGTAATAATAAAAAATCTTATATTTTTCTATAGATAGTAAATAGAAATAATAAAAATAGATATAATGAATAATATAATAAATAGGATAGAATATTAGTAATGATTTCTTTTTAGCTATTATAGATATTAAAAATAAAAAAAAATATAATAAAAATAATAATGGTAAAATAGTATAGCTAACCACCTTTTAATTTTGTAAATGATTCTTACATAATAAAATCCTATTACTTTAGCTATTATGAACATTTTAAAAATACAAATAAAAATCATAGCCATTTTATTTTCTATTATTTTAGTAAGTGATTTTCTATAGAATAAATAGAGTTTAGAAATAATAAAAAATAAAATTCTATTATTCTAGCTATTGTAAAAAAAATCCCAAAAATATAAATAAAGTTCTAAGTTAATAGCTACCCATGTTCTATTATTTTTGTAAATAGTTTTCTACATAGATAAATAATATTCAAAAAATAATAATAATAATAATAATAATAAATAAATGCATCTTTATAATAGAGATAATAATAAAAGATATTATATGGGCTTTGTATATTTTTGAGATGAATAAAAAATGCTCACATAAGGAGTGTAGAGCCACATATAAATATTTGCACACATGATATAACATTTAGAACGATTAGTCAAGACGAGAACATCTTGACGAGAGGATAAATAAGGTTGCAATGACAACACGAAAAGATGCGTTGAGACGGGAACATCTTGACGTGAGATGAATAAGGCTTTGATAGCAACATGAGTGAATATGTCGAGACAAGAACATCTTGACGCTCGTTGAAGAATAACCGAGCTACGATACTAATATGGAGGTATATGTCGACTCTGAAGAAGAAGAACATTATGATGTCCTAGATAGGTGACATCTTAATGACTCGTTACCATGAGCAAGTAACTCATGATTGAATACGCTCACACAAGGGGTGTAGGGCTACATAGTAATTTTGCACAAGTAATGCAACACGTAGGATGATTAGTCGAGACAAGAACATCTTGACGTTCGTTGAAAATTGACCAAAGCTACGACATCAGCATGGAGAGATATGTCGACTTTGAAGATGAAGAACATTACGATGTCTAGCGAAGTGACATCTTAATGACTCGGTGTCGTGAACAAGTAATTCATGACCATTTGAGCCGGCAAGGCGAACTTGTCCGTCGATGAGTTTGTCTCCTGGCTCATTTCCGAGAATGTGAGATTGAATCGGTCTGTTGGTAGATTCATCCACAAAACGGTGAATGTGAACCGTTCTATAGGTAGGTTCCTTCACTAACACATGCCTCAATGTTGAGCGGCCCGGCGCTTCGGGTTTGACATTGTGTGCAATTGTGTTTCCTAGGTTTATGAATCGGCTTAGTGCTACGAATTCATGATCTAGAAGATCGGTGAGAAGAAATACGTGGGCCATATCCACCCTTCTCCGATTCACCAACCTCAAGATCAACCAGGCTCGGTGCTTCGAGTTGTATTTTGTGTGATTGGTTGTTGACTAGTTAAGATTGAACCTGGTCTGTTTGTAGGTTTATCTTCTAGATCAACGGAGGTCGAGTCGATGCGTATGTAGACTCACCTCAAGCCCCCATGAAGAGATTAACACGGTCTGTTGGTAAGGTTACATCTCGAGGTGGCATGGACCGAACCGTCTGTTTGTAGGTTCGTCCCCCATAGGATAAAACCGATCTGTTTGTAGGTTTTGTCTTCCCTAGATTGAACCGTCTGTTTGTAGGTTCATCTTCCGTAGATCCCTTTTTATAAACTTAGACGACCACTTGCCCATCTCTTAACTATACTATTTGCTTCTCTCTTTCAAAGATCCGAGAGGTGCCTCGAGGTTCGTAGCCCGGGGTAATTAACGGTGGGGGCTTGCGCCCACCGGAATCTACAAGAACTCACAATCACTAAAAAACCCCCCGAATGTGCATCCAAATATCTCTAATCGGCGAGAATCGGCCGACACCCATCGATGCACGCTCGGGAGGGATCTCCGTGTCCTTCTTCCGCAACCCATCGCCCGGCGGCGGTGCGGAGCGCGCGAAAAAGGGTCGCACAGGATCTGGCACGCCCGGTGGGACCTAGATTCTCCTCTTATCTCTGAAAGAGAAAGGCAAATGGAATAGTTAAGAGATACAAGTGGTCTTCTATGCGCTAAAAATGACTAATAATTTTCAAGTGTTTTTGTTTTTGCAGGAAATGGCATACTTTGGAAACTTCAACCTCGCTCCCTACACCGTCATGCCTGCACAAAGCCCAGAGGGCAAACTATTCATGTTCTTTGGGACCATCCCACAAGGCCGACCTGTCTATGGCCCGGCTCCGGTGGCCGCCTTCACTCCGCAACCGTCCAGGATCTCCATCCCGGACGAGGAGGAGGACTCGATCACCCGACTCCCAAGGGGATCTCAAATAACGTCATGGCCTCTCCTACTACCTCCCCAAAGAGGAGAAGGCGACCGTCCAAGAGGACGACCCCAAAGGCAACAGCCCCGAAGCGCCGCGACTCTCAAGCATCCGGGAAGAGGGCCTGGATGCATACCAAAACCACCGGTGGCTAGGCCGCCTATCCCGATCTCCAATAAATTCACGGCACTCCGAATAGTGGCCAAGAACTCGGCCACGAGCCGACTCCGCCTGGGCATGGGAGGTGCCTAAGCCCACACCTCGCCCAACTCAAAGGTCTCGGCGCCGCCAGACAAGTCTCAAGCCCTGCGAAGCCATCTACAAGGCTCACGGGGCCCTCAAACGAGAGGAAGAGCGTCAAGAACGCTAGGTCGAGACAATACGTCTCCCGCCCCAATCACTCTCAAGACATGGCTCGCCGCAAGCCATTGTCTCCACTCCGAACCCTAGGAGGTTTACATCAAAGGCAACACCTAGCACCCAAAGCGGTGTGGGTCCCAAAGGGTTCCCACCAATAAAACCCCGGTCTCAAGCCCGGCCAAGGCGGCAAGTCTAACGCTCCGTTCGAGAGCGTATTCACCGCCCTAGGTCAGAAGAGTGTATTCAGCCGATTAGGCTCGAGAATACCACTTAATAACCTGAAAATAACTGCCCGACCAAACAAAGAAGAAGAGAAGAACCGCTCGCTATGAAGAGCACTTCTCAGTCAACACCATCAGCATAAGCTACGATACTGATCCAGGACACTGATGCTGAGGTGAATATGACTCAGGATGACCAGTCCCCGCCTAATCAAGCTCACGTCACCAATACCAACAAAAATAATGGTAGAAAAGGGAGACCTCCCAAGAGAGTCAACCCGAGGGCAATAGCCAGGGAAGGGGAAGACCATAACGAAAACCCTGATCTCTTCGACAACGAAGATGACGTTGAAACACGTCCCGAGATTCCTATCGATGAAATAGAAATATTAAAAGGCCACATCGAGGCACGGGACGAAGAGCTGATTAGGCAACGGGAGCTAATCGCTACCATGCTGAAACAAAATGAAGAATTGATTAAGGCAGTCAAATCGTTACAAGAATCACAAGACGCCAATTTCAAAGTGGTAGCTCCCGTCAAGAAGGGGTCCACAGTACCAAGAGCAATCATAAAGAAAAACAACCCGTCAATTCTAAACCTCATCCACATAGAACCATAGAAGTGGAGGCTGAACCAACGGGAATATCCCGGAAAGAGATTCAAGCCATGATTGCCCAGCAAATGCAAATAGCTGGAGGTGGATACGCTATCCCTCCCGTTAAAAACTGTGGACATCCATACCCTGCCATATACGACTTAGAAGAATATCCTAAAGGGTATGTGATCCCCCGCTTCAGGACCTTCTCCGGGGAAGGCAATAAAGACACGAACCCCGAACAACACACGGCCCACTTTGTAGCCTCGTGCGCAACACGGCGCAATGATGCACTGTTGTTAAGACAATTCCCTCAGAGTTTGGTGGGAACCGCTTTCCAATGGTATTATTCATTAGAGAACAACAGCATCAGGACCTGGGACGAGATGGCGGACTCGTTCAGGGCACGATTTGTCATGGTATCTGACAAAATAAACATAGCCGATCTGGCAAGCACTAAACCCAAGAAAGGGGAGTCAATGATAGATTTTATCAATAGATGGCGGAACCTCAGCATCAAATGCGACCGCACATTAACTGAAGATGAGGCCGTCAACCTAATCATGAAAAACATTGACGGGTGGATGGGCATGCTTCTTGGTGTGACAAAAGTCAACACATTCAAAGACTTGCTCAGATCGGTATCCAACATGGAAAGGATGTCACCGCACACCGTGCCAAACTTTATGAATAATAGGCCGCAACGAGGGGCCCGAGCTGAAACCAAAGTGGCATTCACCTCGCTAAAAGACAAGATGGTTGCCAACGCAGACACCCAAGGCGGCAGCAGTAGCACAAATGGCAACAATTACAACAAGGGACCCAGGCCCAATCCGGGAGGGAGTTCACGGAGTTTTGAGTCCCTCAGACAAAAGAAGACTAAACCGTACTCCTTCGGGAAAGATAAAGTTGCTCAAATCTTCAGGGGAGCACTAAAGAATGGCCTAACCTGCCGCAGGACAAGAACGTCTCGAAGATGCCGATAAATCGGACGAACCCAACTTCTCGCCCATACCATAGAGTACTAGGGCACTCAATTGAAGATTGCTGGGTCTTCAAAGATTGGGTCGAGAAGGCGTATAAAAATGGTGAAATTACTTTACCAAAAGGGTTCTTGCAAAGCCCATCAGCCCATGAGCAGGCCAACACGATCTCTCATGAGGAAGAGGAGATCCCGGACCAATTAAGCGAAGACCAAGAAGAGCAATGGACTACGCACTTATCGAAGAAATCGATTAAAATGCTTAAAGCTCTTAAGAAAGAACCCGGCATGAAATGGAAAGACGATATCACGCCAATGGTCCCACCAAAACCCAGGGTATATTATAAGGTGGACCAAAGCCAAGACCAGGTTCTTAAGAAGAGAAAGAAGCATAGAAATAACAAGTCCAGAAAGAATAAAATTGAAGAGTACGAGCAGGGCCGTCCCGAGGCGATCACCCTTCAACATTTCATCTCCAAAGAAGACTGGGAGAAGCTAACCCTAGGTCAAAAGAAAGAAAATGTGGATGAAGAAATAAATAAAGAAGAAAGCAAAGAGATCTGGGGTGCTTCGTGCAACATGGTATATTCTTCTCACGACGAAGATATGCCAACATTAGAGGAGATGTTCTTCCTAAATGATGAAGGAGAAGCAAGCACCTCTGGGACCAAGAACGAAGAATGTAAAGCCGTGCTCCGGTCCGGGACTTACGTACCCGAGAGACAGGCTCCCAAGGATTTCGATAAAGGAAAGGACAAGGCCCTGAATAAAGGTAAAGAGGCTGAGAACCCAAGCAAGAACCCAAGAAAGGACCGGTCGACGGCGAAGAATATAATGTGTTGGCACATCTTGCGTAAGATTCCAGCGCTATTAAGCATATTTGACGCGTTGATGATGTCACAAGACCTAAGGGAGGTGCTAATCCAGGCCTTGCAAGATCCCGAGAAGTACAAGTCATATTTCATCGAGCAAAATATGCAGGAGGCCCTATTCACCGCCAAGCGGGCCGCCTGTATAAATTTCACAGACGATGACCTCCTAATAGGCACCGTCGACCACAACCGCCCGCTGTACATTACTGGAAACTGCGGAGGACAAAAGATTGGTCGCATCCTGGTCGACGCAGGGTCTTCGATCAATATCATGCCGCTCAAAACTTTGAAGACCATCACCTTAGACGTAAAGAATCTATCTGATGAAAAGGTGATTATTCATGGCTTCAATCAAAACTCCCAAAAGGCCCTGGGAGCTATAACTCTGAACCTGCAATGCGGAAGCCTAAGGGCGCCTACTAAATTCTATGTCATTGACGCTGAAACCTCTTATCGGGCGTTGCTGGGTCGCCCGTGGCTTCACAAAGCAATCGGTCATACCTCTACTACTCGCACCGGTTCGAAATATATCGAGAATGGTAAGCAAAAGAGAATTGACGGAGATGTCAAGCCATTCGGGGTGCATGAGATTAAATTCAATGACGCCCAATACTTTCTGCCTAAATCCGCCATGGCGCCAAGCCGGCCAATAACAAAAGCAGGTCAGAAACCCTTTAACAAAGGCCCTAAATTTGATACCTCATCCGGAGAAGAAGAAGAGGTCAAATTTAATATTAAACCCCGAGGTGCTCGAGCCCAAAGACCCGGAAGAAAGTCGGGTGAAGAAGCAACCTTCCGCTTCAAACAGGTGGCTGCGTATAAGGCCCAAATAAAACCGAACGAAATCAATGCAAGTGATTCTGAAGAGGAGGTCATTTTCAATTTTAAACCTGCCAACACCCCTCAAATTCAGATCATAGAGGCAACTTCGGGAGAAGACTCCGAAGATTCTAACAACTCGGGCGATACCACCTCGGGGGAAGAATCTGGCCATGATCGTCAACCCTGGGAAGAGGAGTCTGACGAAGAGATCATTTATCACATCCTCAAGAAGCCATATAAAGGGCCCGAAACAGATAATGAAAGTGAGGAGTCATTTATGATCAACACGGGACCGTAGCGGAAGGGATAACCCGGTTAGGCCGAGGCCTATAAATGAAGAACGCTCATGGCGGGAAAATTTCGAAGGTCGCGTCTGGAATGCGATCGATGAAATAAGGCACCAAGTTGAAAATAATAGAAGGGAGGTGTCTGAACAATGGGAAGTAATGCAGGATATCAAAGTGCAACATAATGAAATCATGATAATGATTGAAAACCTGCAAACCGCGATCTATAACTCCGAGCTACTCAAGGAAGTGACGAGCGAACCCCGTTCCGGGACCCCTGAAAGACAAGCACCCGATAGCGGCAAACGGTAATTGTCATAGTAGATGAATCAAAGGGGAAGAAACGAAAGCTAAGCAACCGACCGTCATGCAAACTCTCAAGGTCAAGAAGAGTAAACCATACTCTTTTCGAAAAATAAAACGACTCGGATATTTGAGCGAGGCCCTAAAGAGCGGATTAACACTTCCCGTTTGCAAACGACCCGCGAGACATAGAGAGAGAGCGGCGAAGGCGATTCTCGCCCTTATCATCGCATACCGGGCCATACAATTGAAGAATCGGGTATTCAAGGACCTTATAGAAGAAGGGCACAGAAATGGGACAATCCAACTCCCGAAAAGCTTTCAACAAGACCCAGCTCCGCACAACTCGAATAGCAAGGGCAAAGGGGTGGCTTATACGATCTCGCACACTCCCGTACCTAGTAAACCTAAGGCTGCGAGACGTAAGCCGATCAAAGAAATCTACCGCTCCAACTCAGTCATGAACATTGAGATAGAAGAAGAGATGGCAGCGCTAGAGATTACTGTGGTCCCCGAAAGGCATTTTAAAGACCTTATACCAAGGGAGGTGAACCACATCCAAACCCTAAAGACCTTTGTTGTGCCGGCAAAGGTAGAGCGCCTCAAAGGGAAGACTATCATCCACAAGGCTATAATTTTCTATCAGAGCGATTCAACCCGGTCTCTGAAGAACCCTGACCACAATACTTGGAAAAAGTGGGTGATAGAACAAGAATCGGAGAATGCAACGAGCGATGACGCTGCATCCCATCCCTTTGGAAAGGAGCTATATAAATTGGCGAAAAGGGCGAAATGTCTGAGGGACATATCCAAGGCCGAGGCCAAACGCTTTGATGAACTCTGGAATGGCGGCCAGAATAAAGTCCTGGGCCTGGACGGTAAAATAAAATATACCCGGGGGTTAGGGTATAACTGCGATGACGCAGCATGTTTTGAAGGGTCTCTCAACGAATACCGCATGAAAGAAAGCTGTTGCATGACTTCTGTTGAAATGCCAGATAATGAAACAGAAGAGGACAATACCCCGGTCCTGAAAAATGCTTTGAAGCAGCTAGAAAAGGAGCCTAATACGGTCGATGAGTTAGCTGAAATCAATCCGGAGACGGCCTTCAAGAGCTCCAAAGTCTATGCCCTGGCGGAGCAATTTAATATTGACTGGAGATTCTCGTCCATTTATAACCCGAGAGCCAACGGCCTGGCCGAAGCCTTTAACAAAACCCTGATCAATATTATGAAAAAGATCGTGGACGGCAACCAACGAGACTGGGATAATCGTCTACAGGAGGCATTATGGGCTTATCGAACCACATACCGAACGCCTACGCAAGCTACCCCGTATTCTCTGGCTTTTGGGGTTGAAGCCGTCCTCCCTCTTGAGGTGGAACTACCGTCATTGCGGGTGGCTATGCAAAACGATATGACCATGGATGAATGCCAACAACTCAGATTGGACGAGTTGGATACCATGGACGAGAAGAGACCGATAGCCCAACAGAACCTCGAAATATATCAGGCAAAAATGGCAAGGGCATATGATAAAATGGCGCGAGTCAGGGCATTTCAACAAGGGGAGCTTGTTCTTGTCCTTAAGAGGCCGATCATTGGCCGGCACATCGGTCCAAAATTCTCCCCGAACTGGGAAGGGCCATATGTAATTGAGAAGGTATACGAGGGCGGCGCATACCAACTCATAGACCATGAAGGTGAAAGGCCCATGCCACCGATTAATGGGCGATATCTGAAGAAGTACTACACCTAGCCCAGAGAGGGGCCAACCGAGTAGTATCTATTGTAAATAAATAAGGAGGGAATAAATGTTCGTTTACACACACGTGCACGAAACACAAACCCATGTCTAACCTCCACTTTTGCATAAAAATTCCAAAAACCCTACTTGTGCATCTGTAAATAGAATGCATCCAAAAATCCAAAACCACACAAACACATTTAGCCCTATAACAAAATAAAAAAAATAGAATAAGGGAATACAACGCCAAAACCACGCGAGAATGTAAGGCGAGAGCTTTGGTGTTTGGGCTCACAATACAAATACCACTGGGTTTGTCCATTTGATACAGAATAAACACAAAAATGGGCGGGTTTGCAGTTTGTCCCTCAAACTATCTCGTTGCCCAATGACGAAAGTTGCTCATATTGGTCGCCCGCGGCGCAAACCAAGGGATAGGTCGAGCAAATTGGTGGCTAGTAAATAGTCGCTTCTGAGGGCATGTAAATAAATAACTCTCGTATTATTAGTAACATGTATCACTAATAACAAAATTTGCCCTCTTCTAATAAAATAAAGGGATATATATGTAAAACAATAAAAACCTATTTTCCTACTCATAAAAAAAATGATGATAATAATAAAAATAATAAAAAAATTTTTCAATAAGGGGTTGCCACCTTTGTCCCCGACACCATGAGTGTTATACAAAGCTAGGTTGGGTGCATTCATCCGTAAAAGCACCACACGCCCGAAGAAATGGTGTGTCATAATCCCATGACATATCATGGAGGGGTCAGACTAAGGGTTTACGCTTGTACCCGACATTTCATGTTAAATAAAGCGGCTCGCTTAAAGAAGTGACTCAGGTCATGGAGAGCGGACCTACCCGATGAAAGCCTGTCTCGCAGGGATGCGTGATGGATGTTTGAGGGTAGTACCCCCACAAAACAAATTGAGTGGAGATGAGTGAACGTGAGTTTCCACTTTAGCACGCAACGGTGCACAGATGAGGGGAGAGTGGGTGAGCTTCCACAAAATAAATGTCAACTAAATATACAAGGAGCATCCACAAAATGGTGTTATCAATTGCATCCATAATTCAATTGATACTGGTAAGTTTATCCATCAGTAATAAAGGGATAAACGGGTTTATTCTGTACCCGGCCTAGAGGTCAATACAGACAGGTTTGGTATCCGTAAAATACCACGGTTACTTGAGTTTTGTATTGCCATAAATAAAGAGAAATGATGTATAGAATGAATGTAATAGGATGTTGTAAGATTTTCCTTTTATTTTAGACGCTGCGAAGCAGTTGTAATAGGCGCTTTTGCAAATAAGATTGGAGGTGCACAACATGAAATCAATAGAATACTTCCTCGCTGGCAGAGGAAGCGACGAAAGGATAATAATAGAAGCAAGCATCATCCACAACAAGGGATCAAAATGATAAATGTCAATGCATCCTATATCAAGTATAGCAAAAGAAAAGGAGAAAGAAAAAATGAAAGTGCAGTCTATGAGCCCAAAAAGCGGGACTCCAGCTCTAATAACACAGTGCTAATAGTCTCTAAATGAGTATGGAGGAGTGCCTATCCTCCTCCGAGGCCGCCTCGAAGTCCAGGAACTGAGAGAAAGCACTATCTCGGGCGCTCGAATGAATCTGCAACTCCGGGAGACGTCCCGCCAGATGTCGAGAGAAGCCCTCCACCGATGATCTGTGGTCCTCTAGCTCCTGCACGAGCAGTCGAGCGGGCCCACCACTGACTCCCATGGAGCGGAGAGTGGCACAAGAAGAGAGCCGCTGAAGATAGCGAAGTCGAGCGGCCTCCAAATGCCTGCGTAGCTCATGAATCTCCAACTCGTGCTGATAAACGAGAGAGCTCGCATCCTGGTAAGCCCTGAGCAGCTCCTCACACCTCCTAGAAATGAAAGTGCTCTCGAGACGAGGTGCAATGAGTAGAGCTGGCGCGATGGTATCCCGCATCAGCCCATACCAGTCAAAAGAGAAACCACTGGGCAGAGAGTCCAGGATCTCGAAATCGAGCGGATAGCCTCCGAAGAAGGTATCCCGGAGTGCATCCGCCAGCGCGGCCAAGGCGAGCTGCACATCCCTCGATGAAACATCTGCAAGTGAAATAAATGGGTTAGACAAATTGTTATAACCAAAGAAGAAATAGAAAGAAAAGAAGGTCTAACCTATCGCCTCGTCGCCTGAGACAGATGGGACTGAGTCAGGGATAGGGATGTCGGTCGCCTCAGGAGGACCCATAAATGCACTAGACCCGGCTACAAAATAAAAAAAAAATATGAATACATGGAAAAGTGAAATAAGGGCAAATGATCAAGGAAATATAAGGTACCGGAAGAAGCATGAGGCTCGGCGAGACCCTCGCTAACCGGAACCTCTGTCTCTGGGCTGTGGAATAGCTGCTCCGCCAGCCAACTTTCATCCAACTCCGAGTCATAATCGACTGCAACCCGCTCAGTCGAGACTCTGCTATCTGTGGTCATGAGAGGCTGCCCGTCGGGAGATGAAGAAGCATGAGATGGCCCTCCCTCGATCAGTAATGGCTCGTCGCCTGCGGGCTCGACAGCCAATGGACTCCTCTGCTCTAAAGAAGCCTCCTCTGGTAGTGCAAGAGTGAGCACTGGCCCCAAAACCACGTCAAATGAGTCACCGTCTCCAGTGGGTACCAACAAGATCGACGGAGAAGCGGGGCCGTCATGAAAGAAAGACTCCGAGCGATGAGGAGATGCCATGTCATCGGCCTCAGGGTCTGTAAAATCTACATGTAAGAATGAAAGTACTAGTGCATGCTGGCAACTAGGTATTAAAACAAAGCACACGAACCTGCGACGGCAAGGTCGGTGCAAAACCCTGAAATGGCAGCACTCGCAGGCGCTGATGGATCTGCTATGATATCGTTTCGGGTAGCCTCCACGGGAGATGTCCCATGAGCTGAAAAATAAACCCTAATCAGAGGTGTAAATGAAGTGCGCCCGAATAAGGATAGGCGAGTCAGGAAAGAAAATCACCCGGAGTGGGAGAAGGAAAAGAAAATGGAGAAGATGGCTGAGAGGCGCCGTCTTGATCTCTCCCTATGGCAGCTGAAGCCGGTGGCTCGACATGTGGCTGAGAATGAACGCCAACTACTCGTGGACGAGGGACCGAGAACCCGAGCTCCGCGTGATCATACTCGTAAGCCAGCTCTGAATCAAAAGAGATTTGGCTGAGCTGAGATGAGGCTTATTGAAAGAAATAACCTAAAGGGTGATGAAGCATACCTGTGAGAACGGTCCTAACAGGAGCGTGAGAAAACCGGCTGTCTAAACCCTGAAAATCGACAGGCTCTGCAGCAATAGCGGGAAAGGGCTGCGATCACGCGAAACGGTGCCATCTAATAGGGGCTGGCCATCTCGCGGACATGTACTCCGGACGACCACCGGAGGAGTATACGACTGGTAAGAGCGAATGGTCTCATAATACCACTGCTGATAACGCCTCGTGAAGGTGGAAGTCCTAGAGGTGGATACCATCTGATAGCGAGTGCCCGTGCCTAGTCGGAAGAGGTGAGTGTAGCACCATCCGATACCCTCCAAATCAGCCGCTAGTGATATAGGGCGGAGAAAAGGCGCTGGAATATCCCGATCCAAGCCAAGCTGATGTGCGCATCGATGTGGCGAATAGGGCTCGATGAACATATGATCGCCCAATCCGAGAGGAAGAAAGCCCCGACGAATACCGATCGGTACTCCAAATCATAGGCCCGGCTCGAATGCTAGAAGAGTCGAAGAGGGAACTCTCGTCAATCACCATCCCGTCGCAACCCTAGATGTCCCACGGCCACCGATCCGTCTCGGGAGAAGCGTAGATGGTCTCGACTCCCGAAGAATCTATATCGAGCGACCTCCGAGTCAATGAAGCCGGGCCGTACCCCCGCCCAAGTCACTCAATAAGGGTAGACGATCTCGTAGCGTGACCGCCATGCCGGGATCATATGAGCGGACCAATGCAAATGGAGCCATCCGCTAATCGATGCCACGGGATCGCTCCCGGCACCGTGAAGGACTACGAGATGAAGTCGACCGCGGAGGCACCTATAAATGTTGGCCAGTACAGGGACGGCCAAAGAAATCCTGTCGCCACGCGCGATCAGGCTCGCCATAACGAACACCGAGGGCCGAATGGTGTATGCGGGTGAGCTAGGTAATAAGAAATAGCAAATCCACCAAGAGATGAAGGCGGTCAGATAAGTCTCCCGATCCACGTCATGTGAACACGGGGGTATCCCGAGATGGGATAGGGCCGTCATGATGAATCTCGAGCCGACCGTACCAAATGGATCTCTCGGTGGAAGCCGGACCGTAGGCGAGTGTGGACCCGATCGGTGAAATAGGCGATCCAATGTTCGAACGGAACTCCGGATGCCCCCTCCGTAGATGATGGTAAATCTCATAAATCCTATGCAAAGAAGGCGGGAATCGAGTAAAGTCCCCCGAGTCGGCGGCGAGACCATGAACTCGTCATAGAAATGACCGAAGATCGGCGGCCGGTCAACCGTCGTATCTCTAGGAGGGTCGGAGTCGCCTCCCGATCGTCGATGAATAGAGTGTTGGTGGAATAGTTCCACCGCTCACAAAAGGCCCGTAGCCGGGGTGTGTCGATATGATAATGAAACATCGACAAGAAAACCGAGTCATATATCCCGCTCGCCAAGCAGTGGTCCCCTCCCGCATGAGCACGTACGGTCCACTCTAGCCGATATCCATGGCACTCTAAGGGAGTGATGAAGGGAGCGAAGAGTCCACCCGTGAGCCTCCCCGTCGATAATCTCCTTGCCCAGGAGATGTGTCAAAGGAGTCGTGGAAGCAACGCCTAAGGGCCGAAGGGGCATGATGTCAGCGAGGTCGATCATCCCCGAAGAATAAACCGCCGCCTCGCGGTAGACAGGAGTCGCTCGGATGGCTGAGATGAGAGGAGTCCAATCGCTAGGATCCTCGTAGAAAGAATGATAATGACTCAAGGGGCGACGCGGAATGGCGTCATAAGATAAAACTACAATACCCGAAGAAGAGAAGACGTCATGAGAAATGAAGTAATGAATAACAAGGAATAATGCACCAAGACAAGCCTTTCGAGCGTTCAAGACTCGTCTTGGTGGGTGGCTCTTTGTTTACCCTTGAAAAATTTCAAGGATGAATAGATGAATAAATGAAATAAATTGATGATAAATCATAAGAAAGGGGAAGAAGAGAGAGAAAGCAAAGAGAAAGGTGGCCCACCGATCGGAAAGGTCGTCGCATAATCCGGAACAAATCCATTAGTCCCACAACGGAATGTCGGGCATGAAGTGAAGAGTATAAATACCCCGCTATTCTCTCGTCCACTCAAAGCATGAGTGACACCCAAGAAGATCGAGGGAGAGAGGAGACCTCTTGGGTGTCACCATGTGATTATATCTTTTTCGACAAGTGGGACCCACATGGCGGTCCCTTATGAGTGTACCTCCAATGACATGGACCTAGCCTATTTTGTTAAGAAAGCTAACCAACCGGAACAAAGGTTAAGCATTAATCCCACAATGAAGTAATAGGGTGAACGACGAGGATATAAATACCCCACCACCTCCTACTCATTCGAGGTGGCTGACCCTCGGGAGATTTAGGAGAGAGAAAATCTCTTGATGGGTCAGCCATTTGATTACATGTTATCTGACAAGTAGGACCCACCTGGCAGTCCCTTGTAGATGAATCTAACAACATAGCCTATCTGATGAGTCACCATGTGACCATTTTCACTGACAGGTGGACCCCACACCTCAGCGACCTATTGAAAGAGTCAGGATTAAACCCTAGAAATCGCCTTTGGAGCTAACCCTAGAAAGGAGTCAAGCAAGTATAATCCCCGTGCTACATGAAATGATGTCAATGCCAAGCTAGCATTTTGATGCAACTAGTCATGAGAAATTTCAAATGTGATTTTGCTTTCAAGGCCGACTCGGTGCCAAAGCTTGCGAGCAACCACCTAACTATGCTTTGATTTGTGTCAATTTGATAAGTAGTCGGTTATTTGACCAAGTCACCCTCATGTTAAGGGATTGAAAGTCAATTTCACAAGACCGATCAGTGTGCAAAGTCGGGAGCAACCACCGATCAAGTCTAGATTTGTATTAATTGGTCGATAAGTAGTCGCATTTGATCAAATCAAGCCCTAATGAATATCAATATAAGTCTAATTGGTATTTAGTTAGGGTGGTTTCTGCAAGAGAGAGATAATTGGCAGAGACACAGAGCTATAATTGAGATCAGGGATTAACTCAGAGAGAATAATAGGATTTTATGGATAAAAGAATTTTTAATTCAGAGAGGCAGGGGCAAAAATGGAATTAAAAATTACAGGGATGATCATCATGAATTTAGGGATTTTTGGTGAAATTTTCATGATTTTTGGATAAGTGGAGCTATCAGAATAAATTCAGGGAAAATAAAGGCAGAATAAATGAATTAATCAAAGGCTGAGATTTGATCAGAGCAGTTCTGGGTGCAAGTTGGGGATAACAGCAGCCTCGGGTACAAACTGGGTACAAAAAACACAGGAGGTATAAAATAATCGAAGAGAGAGGGTGTGCCACGTGGCAGCCTCTCATTGGGCCATGTCAGCAAGTGGGCCCCACCCTGGTATGAGTCACTGACAGGTGGGCCCCACCTTAGTGCCACGTGGCAGACAGCCCAGTGGGCCACCTCACCACCCTAGTGCCACATGGCACCACACCAGAGGTCCACTTAACCCAACCCTATGCCACATGGCACAGCCAGAGGAGGCCACCTCAATACTACACAGACACATGGCAGCATCTTGAGCCACCACATCATCACTTGAGCCACATGGCTATCTGTGAGTGGTCCACACCAGCAAGGAGCATGACAAATGGCAGCAGCAGAGTGAGCCACCTCAACACCTGAGTGCCACATGGCTCTCCCCTATTGGTCCACCTCAGCCATGTGGGCCCCACCATACTACAATATGACTGACATGTGGGCCCCACTAACATGCCACGTGGCAAGCTGTGACAGAGCCACCTTGACATCCACATGACACTTGGCAATGCATCAGGCTATACACATCAGCAGATACAATCCTATTCATTTACACATGGCAGCTATCTATTGGATAAAGTCAGCACAGTGGACCCTGCCTAGTGCCATGTGGCATCCATAGATCAAGACACAGTCAGCAATAATTACTGACTAATCACAGCTTAATCATACATCTAACCCTATCACAGAGCATGCCATGTCAGCTTGATTATCTACAAGATGCTGACTGATGGGGGCCACTTGTAAGAGGATGAGGCAGAGGCGCAGATCAACAGTCATGAACCAGTCTCATGCGAATAAGAAGCAGAATTTAAATCAAAAGAGAAAAGGTGAGAACAAACCCGGACCTTGCGCCGTCCTCTCTCGACAGTCACTCCCGGAGCTTCGGTTCACATGCGCCATGTGCACCGTAGACGCTCTCCCTCTCCTTCTTCTTCCTCTCTTCCTCTTCCTTCCGCGCGATGGAGAAGAAGGCGCCATTGTCGATAGAGTTGAATGTAGCTTCTTTCTTCAAAATTTCTTCACACGAGCTATGTAACATGGATTAAAGCTTGTATGAGTGATCAATTTTGAAAATTGAAAAGAAACAGTGAGTAATCGGTTGAAGCAATTGGCGGAATTGAAATTGGGACTAACCTTTGTGAAGAGGCAGGAGACAAATTGATCACTTGTACACCTTCCTACTACTTAGGCGATCTTGTTTGAGTGCAAAGACAGTATCTTTGGAAGCTCTAAGCCGATGTTCCACCAGATCACCATTAGAGGCCGAGATTGATAATAGAGAAATGGTGATGGAGCATGCTATTGATCATAGGAGTGTGAAGGATCGAGTTCTAGAGTTAAAATGATGAATTTAGAGACTGCAAATAGAAGAATTGATGAAGGGAAGGTGAGGTGGCAATGGAGATCCGATTTGAAGGCTTAGAAGTGGAAAATGGGTTTAAAGTGTTAAACAGAACCTCTACATCGACTTAATTGATTTATAGGAGTATGGGATGGATGTTAGAACTCTCAGAATATTCTAGAAAGCTGGAATAATGGGAGACCGAAGTATGTGAGAGAGTGGCAAAAGAGTAAAAAAGGAAAATAAGAATAACTAACTCCAAATTCGCAAGTATATTAGTCGAGGCGATTAGTTGAGTGTTAAGAAGCACAAATGGATCTTGACCATTGATTAAAATGAAGTGAAGGGCTAAGATTAGCTTAGAGATCATGATCCGCCTCTAATCACCTAACCAATCGCAATTAAGCAAGAGGCCTATATAAACCCCAATTCTGGCAATAGAAAAAGGCAATTAGGAAGAGAGAAGATAGAGAAGAGTGAAAATAATAGAGAATAAAGAGATAGAGAGAGAAAAGAAGAGTTAATTGAAATCGGGTTTGGCAATTGAAGAAGATTCAAGCATCTTGACCGAATTGAGTTGGAATAGCACAATTATTCTTGTCATCCCTATCAAGAACCAAGGATAAGTAAGGTTTTTCATTCATGAATGTAATTGATATAGAATTAGAGTGTAATTCTTACCTTTCCTTTCGAATTTGATTCTTTTCCTTTTTATCATCTCTGTTCTTTTCATTTCTTGATTCTTTAAGAACTATATACATTTGCATAGAGGGTAATACATTGAAATTAGATCAATTGGTGATCGGTTGAAGGGTTTTTGTAACCCTCCCGAGTGCATTTCAAAGTTGAAATAATCCATTATAGTTGGCAATTGTGCTCAGTTGAAGGGTTCTCGTAACCCTCCTGTGCTTGTTGCAAGTCTGGTTATCCAAATTAGAAGTCCATAAGTGAAATTGAGAACTATTCAAGATTGTATATCCATTCAATTCTTTCTTTTAACATAGCAAGCATTTAATTAGTCTCCATATTATGCTAAGGTCGTTGAATAGTGTTGATGAGCTCATGCATAGGAGTGCAGGATGCTCAAAGGTTATAAACAAGGTTTAGGTGATCAGAATTGTAATCGAATTGGTGACTGGTACCAAACCATTTCAGTCATTTTCAAGATCGTATTCTAATCAAGATGAATTGAGTGATTATAGCTTGTATATACATCGATGTAGCAAGACGATGAAGTACAATATAAGAATTACAAATATCGGTATCCAATTTGATCGGTAAGTGGAGTTAATCTATCTCGGTACTGCAAAGCACTAATACAAGATCGAACCAGTATTGGTCCTCTTCCATAATGCACTACATGAATCTTCCATCGAAGGATATTGTCATATTCCTCTTAGAGAGGCGATGCTAAGGCCGTCGGCCGATCACCAATCGGAGTTCTTGATCACCGAAACGCCGTATCGCACGAATCTCGAGCGTCGGGAAGTGAAAGGTCAAGAGATCTTTTCAAAGACGACTATTGAAGCGCTTGTTAATCTTTAAGGACCATTAGCGGGTGAGATTCATCGGGGTTTAAAAGAAATAAAATGGAAGAAGATCTGGGCCTTAGAATCATTAAACACGCATCTTAATTAAATCAAGCTACCGGATATGTTTAAACATTTAAATAATAATTTCGTGCTAATCGAGCCGTAGATCCATTAAACACTTATCTCAAACTAATCTGGCGGCCCAAATGAAGAAGGGAATTGGAAAGATGCGCACCAATCTTGATATAGATCCGGCGGCCCGCATTAAGCCCATTAATTAAATAATAAAGAATAGTGATAATATGGAGTAAATAAATGATTTGAAAATGTTCCTGAACTCCAAATTAACTCAAATTTGTTTCTAAAATTTTCTTATTTTTTATACTATTTTTCTATATGATAATATCCCAGTTTTAGAAATATAATCATAATAAAACATTTTAAAAAGCAAAATGCATTACATATATTGATATAGTTGACTTAGATTTGACTTGTCATTTTAAATACTATAAAAATTCCAAAAATACAAATAAAAATCATAAATAATAACTAGATATATTTTAGTGATTTTTCAAGTGATTTTCCATTAAATAATAGTGATGATAGTAATATGCTATAATAAATGATGAGATTAGCTATATTCTTTGATAAAAAATATAATAATAATAATAGATATTATATTGATATTTTCTGTAAAAAGAATAAAAAAAAGAATAAAAAAATAATAATAATAAGAAAATATACAAAAAAAATATACTACTATACATTTTCTATTATAATAAAGAATAATAATATAGTTTTATGATATGAATTGTATTTCTTTTGTTATTTCTATGCAAATATACAATAAAAATACTTTTGATGAATAAAATGTAAATAAAATAATAGTTATAATAAAAGTATAATAAATTTCATCTCTTATAGCTATTTTTCAACTAATAATAGTAATAATAAAAAATCTTATATTTTTCTATAGATAGTAAATAGAAATAATAAAAATAGATATAATGAATAATATAATAAATAGGATAGAATATTAGTAATGATTTCTTTTTAGCTATTATAGATATTAAAAAAAAAAAAAATATAATAAAAATAATAATGGTAAAATAGTATAGCTAACCACCTTTTAATTTTGTAAATGATTCTTACATAATAAAATCCTATTACTTTAGCTATAAAAATCATAGCCATTTTATTTTCTATTATTTTAGTAAGTGATTTTCTATAGAATAAATAGAGTTTAGAAATAATAAAAAATAAAATTCTATTATTCTAGCTATTGTAAAAAAATCCCAAAAATATAAATAAAGTTCTAAGTTAATAGCTACCCATGTTCTATTATTTTTGTAAATAGTTTTCTACATAGATAAATAATATTCAAAAAATAATAATAATAATAATAATAATAAATAAATGCATCTTTATAATAGAGATAATAATAAAAGATATTATATGGGCTTTGTATATTTTTGAGATGAATAAAAAATGCTCACATAAGGAGTGTAGAGCCACATATAAATATTTGCACACATGATATAACATTTAGAACGATTAGTCAAGACGAGAACATCTTGACAGAGGATAAATAAGGTTGCAATGACAACACGAAAAGATGCGTTGAGACAGGAACATCTTGACGTGAGATGAATAAGGCTTTGATAGCAACATGAGTGAATATGTCGAGACAAGAACATCTTGACGCTCGTTGAAGAATAACCAGAGCTACGATACTAATATGGAGGTATATGTCGACTCTGAAGAAGAAGAACATTATGATGTCCTAGATAGGTGACATCTTAATGACTCGTTACCATGAGCAAGTAACTCATGATTGAA
>CM073751.1:24486089-24491089 GCA_037127355.1 Schoenoplectus tabernaemontani
ACTTCTTCTTCTTGCATTCTCAAGAATCTTCTTCACAAGACCCCTCTACTTCACATATATAGTTCCAATGGCCTCTATCATATCAAGATGCAACCTCTCCACACTCCTCAAATTCCTCAAGCACTTCACATCACTTCAACCTCTTCTAAAGCTTCTACTTCTCTTTGGCATGCAAGACTCGGCCACCCTTCTACTCAAACAACATTCAAAGTCATCCATTCCAATAAATTACCATGTGTTAGGGAAAGTTGTACCTTTTGTAATGATTGTATTCAAGCTAAGGCGCATGTTTTGCCTTTTTCTCCTTCAGTTTCTAGTTCAAAAGGTCCCTTAGAGTTAGTACATAGTGACTTATGGGGACCTAGTCCGATTGTATCTTCCAAAGGTTCTAAATACTATGTGACTTTTATTGATGACTATTCTCGCTTCACGTGGATTTATTTTCTTAAGAGCAAGAGTGATACTTTACAAGCTTTTACATTATTCAAAGCACAAGTTGAAAATTTATTGAACACAACAATAAAAATTTTGAGATATGATGGTGGTGGTGAATTTATGCCAATTGCTAAGGCCTTTTCTCAAATTGTACATCAAATTAGTTACCCTCACACACCACAACAAAACGGGGCAGCTGAAAGAAAACATCATCAAATTATTGAGTTATCTCTTGCTACAATGTCTCACTCCTCCATCCCTATACGGTATTGGGATGAGATATTTAATAGCATTGTTTATCTCATTAATCGATTACCTTCTCAAAACTTAATTCCTTACAAAACCTTGTTTAACAAAGAGATTGATTACACTTTCCTGAGGGTGTTGGGTTGTCTTTGCTACCCTTTGACAAGGCCATACAATAAACATAAGCTCGAATTAAGATCTCAGCCATGTGTCTTCATCGGATATGCTACAAATCAGAAAGGTTATCGATGTTTACATATGCCCACAAGGCGTGTTTATACATCCAGAAATGTCCAATTCATTGAACATGAATTTCCTTTTGCAAAGTTTTCTATGCCTATTCAGGACATTAACTCACAGGATCAGATATCGGCACCTCTCTCCATTCTATTATCCTCCCAGAACAAACCAGAGCAATCAGGCCGTCCAAATGTCCAACCGCGTGTTCCAGTTTCGACTTCAAATGACGCATCGCAGCCGCCCGCCCATATTGTGCCTGAACCGGCCCATAATGCTGCTAATGTGGATCCTACCCATCCTTCAGACGCCAATAAATCTTCACCTTTGGTTTCCAAACGAAGGGTGAGGGATGAACCACCTGTGCTGCCTTTGAATCTACCTCCAAATTCCAACGCTGTCCCCTCACACACCATGGTGACAAGAACTAAGGATCGAACCTATAAAAAAAATGGCATACCCAGAATTTGTTTCTTTTCATGTCTTATCTGACTCAAACCCTACAACCTTTCATCAAGCAAACAAATCACCACAATGGCGCACAGCCATGGCAGAGGAGATAAATGCCCTGGCAAAGAACAATACTTGGACTTTGGTACCCCTACCACCAGACAAGAGAGTAATAGGATGCAAATGGGTCTTCAAAACAAAACAAAATGCTGATGGAACCATTGAAAGACATAAGGCTCGCTTGGTTGCAAAGGGGTTCAATCAAATTTCTGGGGTAGACTTTGAAGAGACATACAGTCCTGTGGTGCGCCCAACAACAATAAGAGTTACCATGTCTCTTGCTTTGACCTTCAATTGGCCTATAAGGCAATTAGATGTGTCAAATGCATTTTTAAACGGTGATTTAAATGAAAAAGTCTATATGAATCAGCCTCCAAGCTTTATCGATCCCAACAATCCAGAACTGGTGTGTCTGTTACACAAATCCCTCTATGGACTTCGACAAGCTCCACGAGCATGGTTTGACAAATTGAGCTCAACTCTCCTTGCATTTGGATTTAAAGCATGTACCTATGATCCTTCCATGTTCATTGCTCACCATCATGGTCAAATTCTCATTCTCTTGGTATATGTTGATGATATCGTAGTTACTGGTTCAGATCCTACTCAAGTAGATCAGTGTATCTATCAACTCAAATCCAGGTTTGCCATCCGAGACCTTGGCCTTCTACACTTCTTCCTAGGCATTGAGGCCACAAACAACAAAAATGGGCTATGTCTTACTCAAACTAAATATCTCACCGATTTACTCAAGCGAGTGAACATGATGAATTGCAAACCCATTTTATCTCCCATGGCTTCTAGTACCTCCTTTTATGTCACTGATTTTATACCTTACAAGGATCCACATATGTACCGAAGTGTGATTGGAGCTTTACAATATGCTACTTTAACCAGACCCGATTTATCTTTCGCTGTCAACAAACTCTCTCAATATATGCATTCCCCTAGTGAAGAGCATTGGACAGCTGCGAAACGGGTTCTTCGTTACATTGCTGGTACGCTTCATTATGGGTTACAATTTTACAGAAGCTCCTCTTCCCAAATTCATGCGTTCTCAAGATTCGATTGGGCCGGTGACACCTCTGACAGACGATCTACATCTGGATACTGTGTTTTCTTAGGCCAAAACCTGATCTCGTGGTGTGCTAAGAAACAACCCACAGTTTCTCGCTCAAGTACCGAAGCCGAATATAGAAGCTTGGCGCTTTGCAGTCAAGAGGTGATGTGGTTAGAACACTTACTAAAGGAGCTCGGTGTTTATCCAAAACAGAAACCAATTTTATGGTGCGATAATATAGGTGCAACCTTATTAGCATCTAATCCCCAATTCCATGCCCGTAATAAACACATCGAAATTGATTATCATTTTGTTAGGGAAAGGGTTCAATCCAATCAATTGCAAGTTAAGTTTGTGTGTTCCAAAGACTAGCTGGCTGACTGCTTCACTAAGCCATTGCCTCTGCCACATTTTGAATTTTTACGATCCAAGCTGAATGTGATCTAGATCAGTTCAGCTTGAGGGGGGCGTATTGAGTATATAGATGGTTACAGGATAATTGGGCCATAAACAAATCACAGCGACATGGCGCCTCCACAAGATTATTCAAGATTTAGATTAGTTATAGCTGTAGTAGATTCTAGAGATGATTGTAACTTTTGGAAATTAGTTACAAGGGTAATTACCCTATATAAGGATATGTATCATTACAATGAATCAATAGAATTGTAATTCAATCAATCTATTCTCTCTTTCTATTATGTTCTAAGTTCTTTTAGAAACCGTCCGAGCGTGGGGGACATGAACATAAGCGCGGTCGCCCCACGCCTTGACGTCATCCGAGCGTGAGGGCTGCAGAGGCATATCATAGCATTATAGTGGGCTAACACGACACATGACAACGTTGGATCAGACCCCTCGAGTAGCGGGGAGATGCGTGGGCGCCCCCCGTCTTGACAGCGTCCGAGCGTGGGGGACATGGACATGAGCGTGGGCGCCCCACGCCTTGACGCCATCCGGGCGTGGGGGCTGCAGAGGCATATCATAGCATTATAGTGGGCTAACACGGCATAGGTCCACGTTGGATGAGACCCCTCTGAGGGGCATGCGATGCGTGGGAGCCCCACGCCTTGACGGCGTCCGAGCGTGGTGGGAGATGGACCTGAGCATGGGCGCCCCACGCCTTGACGCCGTCCGAGCGTGGGGGATGCATATGTATATCATAGCATTTGAGTGGGCTAACACGGCACAGGTCAATGTTGGATACGTTCCCTGTTAGGGGCGGCGATGCGTGGGAGCCCCACACCTTGACGCCGTTCGAGCGTGGGGGGGAGATGGACCTGAGCGTGGGCGCCCCACGCCTTGACGCCGTCCGGGCGTGGGGGATGCATAGGCATAACATAACATTAGAGTGGGATATGAGGGCACAGGTCAATGTTTGATGATACCCCTGTGAGGGGCAGGCGATGCGTGGGCGCCCCACGCCTTGACGTCGTCCAAGCGTGGGGGACATGGACATGAGCATGGGCGTCCCACGCCTTGACGCCGTCCGAGCGTGGGGGACATGGACATGAGCGTGGGCGCCCCACGCCTTGACGCCGTCCGAGCGTGGGGGCTGCAGAGGCATTTCATAACATTAGAGTGGGCTAACAAAGCACAGGTCAACGTTGGATCAGACCCCCTCTAAGGGTAGGCGATGTGTGGGCGTCCCCCGCCTCGACGGCGTCCGAGCGTGGGGGGAGATGGACCTGAGCGTGGGCGCCCGACGCCTTGACGGCGTCCTAGAGTGGGGGCTGCATAGGCATATCATAGCATTAGAGTGGGATAACGTGACACTGGTCACCGTTGGAGAAAACCCCTGTGAGGGGAATGTGATGCGTGGGAGCGACACGCCCGGACGCCGTCGGAGCGTGGGCGCCCCACGTCTGGGCGGCGTCCGGGCGAGTGGGGAAATGGTCAGGATGGTAGTATTCACGTGCTGCTGGAGGGGAAAATCATATTATCCCTATTAGGGGGGAAGGATTTCGGAATGGGTGGTGATGCGTTGTGCCTCGGACATGGCCACGCCCTGCCCGGACGCCGTCCGGCGAGGGGGAAATTGCCGGGATGGTAGTATTCACGTCTTTCGCTGATGGGAAAAATCATATTATCCCTATTAGGGGGAAGGATTTCGGAATGGATGGTGATGCGCCGTGCCTCGGACATGGCCACGCCCGCCCGGACGCTCGTTTCGGACGCCGTCCGGCGAGGGGTGAAATGGCCGGGATGGTAGTATTCACGTCTTGTTGGTGGGAAAAATCATATTATCCCTATTAGGGGGAAGGATTTCGGAATGGATGGTGATGCGCGTGCCTCGGACATGGCCACGCCCGCCAGACGCCGTCCGGCGAGGGGGAAATGGCCAGGATGGTAGTATTCACGTGTCTTGGTGGGAAAAATCATATTATCCTTATTAGGGGGAAGGATTACGGAATGGATGGTGATGCCCCGTGCCTCGGACATGGCAACGCCCCGCCCGAAGCCGTCGGACGCCGTCCGGCGAGGGGGAAATGGCCAGGATGGTAGTATTCAC
>CM073751.1:24496089-24505306 GCA_037127355.1 Schoenoplectus tabernaemontani
CTCAGTGGCTCAGTGGCTCAGTGGCTCAGTGGCTCAGGCCCAGGGCTCAGTGGCCAGTGGCTCAGTGGCTCAGTGGCTCAGTGGCTCAGGGCCTGTGGCCTCAGTGGCCTCAGTGGCCCAGGCTCAGGCCTCAGTGGCCCAGTGGCTCAGTGGCTCAGGGCCTGTGGCCAGGGCCAGTGGCTCAGTGGCTCAGGGCCTCAGTGGCTCAGTGGCTCAGTGGCTCAGTGGCTCAGTGGCTCAGTGGCTCAGTGGCCAGTGGGCCTGTGGCTCAGTGGCTCAGTGGCCAGTGGCCTCAGTGGCCTCAGGGCTCAGTGGCTCAGTGGCTCAGGCCTCAGGCCAGGTGGCCTCAGGGCTCAGTGGCTCAGGCCAGGCTCAGTGGCTCAGTGGCCCAGGCTCAGGCCAGTGGCCTGTGGCCCAGTGGCCTCAGTGGCTCAGTGGCCAGTGGCTCAGGGCCAGTGGCTCAGTGGCCTGGCTCAGTGGCCTCAGGGCTCAGTGGCTCAGTGGCTCAGTGGCCAGGCTCAGTGGCTCAGTGGCCTGTGGCTCAGTGGCCAGTGGCTCAGTGGCTCAGTGGCTCAGGCTCAGTGGCCAGGGCTCAGTGGCCCTGTGGCTCAGGGCCTGCCCAGGCTCAGGGCTCAGTGGCTCAGTGGCTCAGGCTCAGTGGCTCAGGGCTCAGTGGCTCTGTGGCCTCAGTGGCTCAGGCCAGTGGCTCAGGGGCTCAGTGGCTCAGGCTCTGGTGGCTCAGGCTCAGTGGCCTGGTGGCCAGTGGCTCAGTGGCTCAGTGGCCTGGGGCCTGTGGCTCAGGGCCTCAGGCTCAGGCTCAGGCCTCAGTGGCTCAGGGCCTCAGTGGCTCTGTGGCCAGGCTCAGTGGCTCAGTGGCTCAGTGGCTCAGTGGCTCAGTGGCTCAGTGGCTCAGTGGCCAGTGGCTCAGGCTCAGGGCTCAGGTGGCTCAGTGGCTCAGTGGCCTCAGTGGCTCAGTGGCCTCAGTGGCTCAGTGGCTCAGTGGCCTGCTCAGGGCTCAGGCTCAGTGGCTCAGTGGCTCAGTGGCTCAGTGGCTCAGTGGCCTCAGGGCTCAGTGGCCAGTGGCTCAGGCTCAGGGCTCAGTGGCTCAGTGGCTCAGTGGCCTCAGTGGCCTCAGTGGCCTCAGTGGCTCAGGCTCAGGCTCAGGCTCAGTGGCTCAGGGCTCAGGCTCAGTGGCTCAGTGGCCTCAGTGGCTCAGTGGCTCAGGCCTGTGGCTCAGTGGCCTCAGTGGCCTGGTGGCTCAGTGGCCTCAGTGGCCTGTGGCTCAGTGGCTCAGGCCCAGTGGCTCAGTGGCTCAGTGGCCAGTGGCTCAGTGGCTCAGTGGCCCAGGGCTCAGTGGCTCAGTGGCTCAGTGGCCAGGGCCTCAGGCTCAGTGTGGCCTCAGGCTCAGTGGCTCAGTGGCTCAGTGGCTCAGTGGCTCAGTGGCTCAGTGGCTCAGTGGCCTCAGCTGGCCTCAGGTGGCTCAGTGGCTCAGGCCTCAGGCTCAGGCCTGTGGCTCAGTGGCTCAGTGGCTCAGTGGCTCAGTGGCTCAGTGGCTCAGTGGCCAGTGGCTCAGGCTCAGGGCTCAGTGGCTCAGGCTCAGTGGCTCAGTGGCTCAGGCTCAGTGGCCAGTGGCTCAGGCTCTGTGGCTCAGGCCTCAGTGGCCTGTGGCCTCAGTGGCCAGTGGCCAGTGGCCAGGCTCAGTGGCTCAGTGGCTCAGGCCAGTGGCTCAGTGGCTCAGTGGCTCAGTGGCTCAGTGGCTCAGTGGCTCAGTGGCTCAGTGGCCTCAGGCTCAGGCCTCAGTGGCCTCAGGTCAGTGGCTCAGTGGCCTCAGGCTCAGGCCTCAGGCTCAGGCTCAGTGGCTCAGGCTCAGTGGCTCAGTGGCTCAGTGGCCAGTGGCTGGCCTCAGGCTTCAGGTCAGGCCTCAGGCTCAGGCTCAGGCCAGTGGCTCAGGCTCAGTGGCTGGCTCAGTGGCCTGTGGCTCAGTGGCCTCAGTGGCTCAGTGGCAGTGGCCCAGTGGCCCAGTGGCTCAGTGGCTCTGTGGCCTGTGGCCCAGGCTCAGGCTCAGGCTCAGTGGCCTCAGTGGCCAGGGCCAGTGGCTCAGTGGCTCAGTGGCCTCAGTGGCCTCAGGCCAGTGGCTCAGTGGCCAGTGGCCTCAGGCTCAGGGCTCAGTGGCCTGTGGCCTGTGGCCAGGCTCAGTGGCTCAGTGGGCAGGGCTCAGGGCCAGTGGCCTCAGGCCAGTGGCTCAGTGGCCAGTGGCCTCAGTGGCCTGGCTCAGGCCTCAGTGGCCAGTGGCCTCAGTGGCTCAGGCCTCAGTGGCTCTGGCCCAGGTGGCTCAGTGGCTCAGGCCCAGGGCTCAGTGGCCCAGTGGCTCTGTGGCCAGTGGCTCAGGGCCTCAGGCTCAGGCTCAGGCTCAGTGGCCAGTGGCCTCAGTGGCTCAGGCTCAGGCTCAGGCTCAGTGGCTCAGGCCAGGCCCAGGCCAGTGGCCTCAGTGGCTCAGTGGCCAGTGGCTCAGTGGCCAGTGGCTCAGTGGCCAGGCTCAGTGGCTCAGTGGCCCAGTGGCTCCTCAGTGGCCAGTGGCCAGTGGCTCAGTGGCCTGTGGCCAGTGGCTCAGGCTCAGTGGCTCAGTGGCTGGTGGCAGGCTCAGTGGCTGTGGCTCAGTGGCCTCAGTGGCTCAGTGGCCAGTGGCCTCAGTGGCTCAGTGGCCTGTGGCCTCAGGCTCTGGCTCAGGCCAGTGGCTCAGTGGCTCAGGGCTCAGTGGCCAGTGGCTCAGGCAGTGGCCTCAGTGGCTCAGTGGCCTCAGGCCTGTGGCCAGTGGCTCAGGCTCTGTGGCTCAGGGCTCAGTGGCCCAGTGGCTCAGTGGCTCAGTGGTGGCCAGTGGCTCAGTGGCTCAGTGGCCTCAGTGGCTCAGTGGCCCAGTGGCTCAGTGGCTCAGTGGCCTGGCTCAGGCCCAGGCCTCAGTGGCTCAGGCTCAGGCTCAGTGGCTCAGTGGCCTGGTGGCTCAGTGGCCTCAGTGGCCAGTGGCCTCAGGCCTGTGGCTCAGTGGCTCAGTGGCTCAGTGGCTCAGTGGCTCAGTGGCTCAGTGGCCTCAGTGGCTCAGTGGCTCAGTGGCTCAGGCTCAGTGGCTCAGTGGCCAGTGGCCAGTGGCTCAGTGGCCTCAGGCTCAGTGGCCAGTGGCCTGTGGCTCAGTGGCTCAGTGGCTCAGTGGCAGGCTCAGTGGCTCAGGCTCAGTGGCTCAGTGGCCAGTGGCTCAGGCCAGTGGCTCAGTGGCTCAGGGCTCAGTGGCCTCAGGCTCAGTGGCTCAGTGGCCAGTGGCTCAGGGCCTGTGGCTCAGTGGCCTGGCTCAGTGGCCCAGTGGCTCAGGCTCAGGTGGCTCAGTGGCTCAGTGGCTCAGTGGCTCAGTGGCTCAGTGGCTCAGTGGCTCAGGCCTCAGGCTCAGTGGCTCAGTGGCCTCAGGGCTCAGTGGCCAGGCTCAGTGGCTCAGTGGCCTCAGTGGCTCAGGGGCTCAGTGGCTCAGTGGCTCAGTGGCTCAGGCTCAGGCCTCAGTGGCCTGTGGCTCAGTGGCCTGGCCTGCGCCTGTGGCTCAGTGGCCTCAGTGGCTCAGTGGCTCAGTGGCTCAGTGGCTCAGTGGCTCAGTGGCTCAGGGCAGGCCTGTGGCCAGTGGCTCAGGCTCAGTGGCCAGTGGCTCAGGTGGCTCAGTGGCTCAGGCTCAGGCCAGTGGCTCAGGCCTCAGTGGCCTGTGGCCAGTGGCCTGTGGCCCAGTGGCCAGGCCTGTGGCCTCAGGCCTCAGGGCTCAGGCTCAGGCTCAGTGGCTCAGGCCTCAGTGGCTCAGGCCTGTGGCTCAGGCTCAGTGGCTCAGTGGCCTCAGTGGCCTCAGTGGCCAGTGGCTCAGTGGCCTCAGTGGCTCAGTGGCTCAGTGGCTCAGTGGCTCAGGCCTCAGGGCTCAGTGGCTCTGTGGCTCAGTGGCTCAGTGGCCTGTGGCTCAGTGGCCTCAGGCTCAGGCTCAGTGGCCTCAGTGGCTCAGGGCTCAGTGGCCTCAGGGCTCAGTGGCCAGTGGCTCAGTGGCTCAGTGGCCCAGTGGCCTCAGGCTCAGGGCCCAGTGGCCAGTGGCTCAGTGGCCTGGCTCAGGGCTCAGTGGCTCAGTGGCCAGGCCTCAGGCTCAGTGGCTCAGTGGCCTCAGGGCCAGGGCTCAGTGGCTCAGTGGCCTCAGTGGCCTCAGGTGGCCAGGTGGCTCAGTGGCTCAGTGGCCTCAGGCTCAGTGGCCTCAGTGGCCCAGGCTCAGTGGCCAGTGGTGGCCTCAGTGGCTCAGTGGCTCAGTGGCTCAGTGGCTCAGTGGCCAGTGGCCCAGGCTCAGGCTCAGGGGCCAGGGGCTCAGGCTCAGTGGCTCAGTGGCTCAGTGGCTCAGTGGCTCAGTGGCTCAGTGGCTCAGGGCTCAGTGGCCCAGGCTCTGTGGCTCAGTGGCTCAGTGGCCTCAGTGGCTCAGGGCTCAGTGGCCTGGTGCCTCAGTGGCCTGCGCTCAGGCCTGTGGCCAGTGGCCAGGCTCAGTGGCCTCAGGTGGCCTCAGGCCAGTGGCCAGGGCCAGTGGCCAGTGGCTCAGTGGCCAGGCCTCAGTGGCCAGTGGCTCAGGCTCAGGTGGCCAGTGGTGGCTCAGTGGCTCAGTGGCTCAGTGGCTCAGGTGGCTCAGTGGCCAGGTGGCCTCAGTGGCCCAGTGGCTCAGTGGCTCAGTGGCCTCAGGCTCAGTGGCTCAGTGGCTCAGTGGCTCTCAGTGGCTCAGTGGCTCAGGCTCAGGCCTGGGCCTGTGGCCCAGTGGCCTCAGTGGCTCAGGCTCAGTGGCCTCAGTGGCTCAGTGGCCCAGTGGCCAGGCCAGTGGCTCAGTGGCCTGGCTCAGTGGCTCAGTGGCTCAGGCCCAGTGGCCAGTGGCTCAGTGGCCTGGCCCAGTGGCTCAGTGGCTCAGTGGCCTGTGGCTCAGTGGCTCAGGTGGCTCAGGTGGCTCAGGCTCAGGCTCAGGGCTCAGGCTCAGTGGCCTCAGTGGCTCAGGCCAGTGGCCAGTGGCTCAGTGGCTCAGGCCAGTGGCCTCAGTGGCCTCAGTGGTGGCCAGTGGCTCAGGCTCAGTGGCCAGTGGCCAGTGGCTCAGTGGCCCAGTGGCTCAGTGGCCTGGCTCAGTGGCTCAGTGGCCAGTGGCTCAGTGGCCTGTGGCTCAGTGGCCAGTGGCTCAGGTGGCCAGGCTGGCCAGGCTCAGTGGCTCAGGCTCAGTGGCTCAGTGGCTCAGTGGCTCAGTGGCTCAGTGGCTCAGGCTCAGTGGCTCAGTGGCCTCAGTGGCTCAGTGGCCTCAGTGGCTCAGTGGCTCAGTGGCCTCAGTGGCTGGCCTCAGTGGCCCAGGCTCAGTGGCCAGTGGCCAGTGGCTCAGTGGCCTCAGTGGCTCTGTGGCTCAGTGGCTCAGTGGCTCAGTGGCTCAGGCCTGGTGGCTCAGGCCAGTGGCTCAGTGGCTCAGTGGCTCAGTGGCTCAGGCTCAGGGCTCAGGGCCTGGCCTGTGGCCAGTGGCTCAGTGGCTCAGTGGCTCAGGCTGTGGCTCAGGCTCAGTGGCTCAGTGGCTCAGTGGCTCAGTGGCTCAGTGGCCTGTGGCCTAGGTGGCTCAGTGGCTCAGTGGCTCAGGCTCAGTGGCTCAGGGCTCAGGCCTGTGGCTCAGGCTCAGTGGCCAGTGGTGGCTCAGTGGCTCAGTGGCTCAGTGGCCAGTGGCTCAGTGGCCAGGCTCAGTGGCCTCAGTGGCCTGGTGGCTCAGTGGCTCAGGGCCCAGGCTCAGGCTCAGTGGCCAGTGGCTCAGTGGCTCAGGCCTCAGGCTCAGTGGCTCAGTGGCTCAGGCCCAGGCTCAGTGGCTCAGTGGCTCAGTGGCTCAGTGGCTCAGTGGCTCAGTGGCTCAGTGGCTCAGTGGCCAGTGGCTCAGTGGCCTCAGTGGCCTGTGGCTCAGGTGGCTCAGTGGCTCAGGCTCAGTGGCTCAGTGGCCCAGTGGCCAGTGGCTCAGTGGCTCAGTGGCTCAGTGGCCAGTGGCCTGTGGCCAGTGGCCTGTGGCCCAGGGCTCAGTGGCCAGTGGCCTCAGTGGCCTCAGCTCAGTGGCTCAGTGGCTCAGGCTCAGTGGCTCAGGCCTCAGTGGCTCAGTGGCTCAGTGGCTCAGTGGCTCAGGCTCAGTGGCCAGTGGCTCAGTGGCTCAGGCTCAGGGCTCAGTGGCAGGCTCAGTGGCCTCAGTGGCCAGGTGGCTCAGGGCTCAGGCCTGTGGGCTCAGTGGCTCAGTGGCCAGTGGCTCAGTGGCCAGTGGCTCAGTGGTGGCCTGTGGCTCAGTGGCCAGGCTCAGGCCTCAGTGGCCCAGTGGCTCAGGCCAGTGGCTCAGTGGCCAGTGGCTCAGGCCTCAGTGGCCTCAGGCTCAGTGGCTCAGTGGCTCAGTGGCCTGGTGGCTCAGTGGCTCAGGCTCAGGCTCAGGTGGCTCAGTGGCTCAGGCTCAGTGGCCAGTGGCTCAGTGGCCCAGTGGCCAGTGGCTCAGGCTCAGTGGCTCAGTGGCCCAGTGGTGGCTCAGGGCTCAGGGCTCAGTGGCTCAGTGGCTCAGGCCTGTGGCTCAGTGGCTCAGTGGCCAGTGGCTCAGTGGCTCAGTGGCTCAGTGGCCTCAGGCTCAGTGGCCTCAGGCCCAGTGGCTCAGTGGCCTGTGGCCTCAGTGGCTCAGTGGCTCAGGCCTGTGGCTCAGTGGCTCAGTGGCTCAGTGGCCTGTGGCTCAGTGGCTCAGTGGCCTGGCCCAGGCTCAGTGGCTCAGGCTCAGTGGCTCAGTGGCTCAGGCCAGTGGCTCAGGGCTCAGTGGCTCAGTGGCCTCAGTGGCCAGGTGGCCTCAGTGGCCTGTGGCTCAGTGGCTCAGTGGCCTCAGTGGCCTCAGGCTCAGTGGCCCAGGGCCTGGCCTGTGGCCTCAGTGGCTCAGTGGCCTGGCTCAGTGGCTCAGTGGCCCAGGCTCAGGCCTCAGGCCAGTGGCCTCAGTGGCTCAGGCCTCAGTGGCTCAGGCCCTGTGGCTCAGTGGCTCAGGCCTCAGTGGCCTGTGGCTCAGTGGCTCAGTGGCTCAGTGGCTCAGTGGCCTCAGTGGCTCAGTGGCTCAGTGGCTCAGTGGCCTGTGGCTCTGTGGCCAGTGGCCTCAGGCTCAGGCCAGTGGCCTCAGTGGCTCAGGGCCTCAGGCTCAGTGGCCAGTGGCTCAGGCCTGTGGCCTCAGTGGCTCTGGTGGTCAGGCTCAGTGGCTCAGTGGCCTGTGGCCCAGGGCTCAGTGGCCTCAGGTGGCCAGTGGCTCAGTGGCTCAGTGGCTCAGTGGCTGGCCTGTGGCTCAGTGGCTCAGTGGCCAGTAGGCCTCAGTGGCCAGTGGCCTGTGGCCTGTGGCTCAGGGCTCAGGCTCAGTGGCTCAGTGGCTCAGTGGCTCAGTGGCCTCAGTGGCCAGTGGCTCAGGGCCCAGTGGCTCAGGGCTCAGTGGCCTCAGTGGCTCAGGCTCAGTGGCTCAGGCTCTGTGGCCAGTGGCCTCAGTGGCCTCAGTGGCTCAGTGGCCTCAGTGGCTCAGTGGCTCAGGCTCAGGCTCAGTGGCCTCAGTGGCCTCAGTGGCCTCAGGCTCAGTGGCTCAGGCTCAGGCCTGTGGCCTGTGGCTCAGTGGCCTGGCTCAGTGGCTCAGTGGCCTGTGGCTCAGGGCTCAGGCTCAGGCCTCAGTGGCTCAGTGGCCTCAGGCTCAGTGGCTCAGTGGCCTCAGTGGCCTCAGTGGCTCAGTGGCTCAGTGGCTCAGTGGCCTGTGGCTCAGTGGCTCAGTGGCTCAGGTGGCCAGTGGCTCAGTGGCTCAGTGGCCCAGGCCAGTGGCTCTGTGGCCTCAGTGGCTCAGTGGCCTGTGGCTCAGTGGCTCAGTGGCCAGTGGTGGCCAGTGGCTGGCTCAGGGCCAGTGGCCTGTGGCTCAGTGGCCTCAGTGGCCAGGCCTGCTCAGGCTCAGGCTCAGTGGCTGGCCAGGCCTCAGGCCTCAGTGGCTCAGGGCTCAGGCCCAGGCTCAGTGGCTCAGTGGCTCAGCCCAGGCTCAGGCCTGTGGTGGCTCAGTGGCCTCAGGCTCAGTGGCCTGTGGCCTCAGGCCTGTGGCTCAGTGGCTCAGTGGCCTCAGGCTCAGTGGCCAGTGGCTCAGGCCTGTGTGGCTCAGGCTCAGGCTCAGTGGCCTCAGGCTCAGTGGCCTGTGGCTCAGTGGCTCAGTGGCTCAGTGGCTCAGTGGCTCAGTGGCCTCAGGCTCAGTGGCTCAGTGGCTCAGTGGCTCAGTGGCTCAGGCCAGTGGCTCAGTGGCTCAGTGGCTCAGGCTCAGGGCCAGTGGCCTCAGGCTGGCTCAGTGGCCTCAGGCTCAGGCTCAGGCTCAGTGGCTCAGTGGCTCAGTGGCTCAGTGGCCTCAGTGGCCAGTGGCCTCAGTGGCTCAGTGGCTCAGTGGCTCAGGCTCAGGCTCAGTGGCTCAGGGCCAGTGGCTCAGGCTCAGGCTCAGTGGCCTGTGGCCTCAGTGGCTCAGTGGCTCAGTGGCCCAGGCTCAGGTGGCTCAGTGGCTCAGGTGGCCTCAGGCCTGTGGCTCAGTGGCTCAGGCTCAGGGTGGCCCAGTGGCTCAGTGGCCTCAGGCCTCAGTGGCTCAGGCTCAGTGGCTCAGTGGCTCAGTGGCCTGTGGCTCAGTGGCTCAGGCTCAGTGGCTCAGTGGCTCAGTGGCCTAGTGGCTCAGTGGCTCAGTGGCCTCAGGCTCAGGCTCAGTGGCCTCAGTGGCTCAGTGGCCTCAGGGCCAGTGGCTCAGGGCTCAGTGGCCTCAGGCTCAGTGGCCTGGCTCAGTGGCCTCAGTGGCCAGTGGCTCAGGCTCAGTGGCTCAGGCCTGGCCTCAGTGGCCAGTGGCTCAGTGGCCAGTGGCCTCAGTGGCCTCAGTGGCCCAGGTGGCCTGTGGCCTGTGGCCTCAGGCTCAGTGGCTCAGGGCTCAGTGGCCAGTGGCCTCAGTGGCTCAGTGGCCTCAGTGGCCTAGTGGGTGGCTCAGTGGCCTCAGGCTCAGTGGCTCAGGCCTGTGGCCTGTGGCTCAGTGGCTCAGTGGCTCAGGCTCAGTGGCTCAGGCTCAGTGGCCTGTGGCCTGTGGCTCAGTGGCTCAGTGGCCCAGTGGCTCAGTGGTGGCTCAGTGGCTCAGTGGCTCAGTGGCTCAGTGGCTCAGGCCTGTGGCTCAGGC